>JAUPFV010000005.1:274638325-275238325 GCA_036936605.1 Limnanthes douglasii subsp. nivea
TTATCGATGGTTTTTAAGTACATCTTATTTTTATCAATCCAGAAGGTAGGGTTTGAAGTTTGATCAGATTTTCAACATTTCAACTGTTTGATGTGAGAAAATAAGCTTTCGGGGATTGACATGTCGGACTAGCTGATCTTCTAACGTTTTTAAATTTTCTAGCCTATGCGGCAGATTTCGTAAGCTTCCATTTGAGTGAAAATTTAAGAAATGTGTTGCTTCTACTATTTGTATTTTGCACGTTTTTGGACCCAATTACTTTCTGGTGTCTGAATGTGATTTTGTAGAGCTCAATTCGCTATTAGCTTACTCTTGTCTGGTTAAAATATTCGTAGCTAAAACTCTCGTTGAAGAAAAAAACTCTCTGGCCGAAATAAAAGTACATGGGCAAGTTGCATTTTCCGAAGTACAAAAGTTATTTTTAGTAATTTACCAAAATCAGCCGCTCACCTTGCATTTCAGTAAAACAATAGAAGAAATATTATTAGTTAAAACAAATCACAAAACAAATGGAGAAGTATTTTGACTTTTAACTAAACCGCTGTGTGAAATTTGACAAGTAATGTTTTTTCTATTGTTCTATCAAACATAGTGAGGTCAATCACTGGTTCGGTTGAATTTTTTTTTTTAATATTCCCTTTTTTTAGTGGAAGTTCTTTCAACAAGATTAAGGTTTTAGTATTACCGAAAAGAAAATAAAAATAATTTAATTGAAGTTATATTTTTTTTATATACGGTGAAATCTTTTGTATTAGGTACACACTTGTTTGCGAAATGATATTTTTTATTATTCATTAAGTATAATGGATTTTCTTTTCGATGGTTTTAGTATTAACCCCATTTACAAGAATTCGAATTAATTATCGAATTAAGCATCCCTCTTTGTCGTACGCAGGCCTCCCAAATTCTTCTCCATGAATCCTCTAATTTCATCATTACGTTGAGTTCTTCTGAAGGGGAGACTAACTTTCTTGGGATGTTTAAGTCCAGGACAAAAAGCAGAATGATCCAAGTCCAGAAAACAGAAGGCGAGGAAAACAAGCCCTTAATCTTCCGTCTGTTAGCGGCCTTTATTCCTCAAAAAGCCGAGGCTTTCCATTTCCTTGTAAACGCCTGGAAGCTGTTCAAGAAGAAAGAGTGAAGATATTAAAGGACACATTTTTGTTCCATTAATAAAATGACACTTTTCGGTTGTTTGTTGCGGAATTACTTAAGTAGTAGTTTTGAGTTTTGTCATTAATAAAATGACACTTTTCGGTCAATAAATTATATAGCTACAAGACAAAACTCAAAACTACTACTTAAGTAATTCCACAACCAACAACCGAAAAGTGTCATTTTATTAATGGAACAAAAATGTGTCCTTTGCGATTTCAACATGAGACTTTTAGCCAAAAGACAAAAAATCGCGCAAACAGCATTATTCTCTCTATACTTCAATAACAAGCAATATTAATGATTCTCTCTATACTTCAGTGACGAGCAATATTAAGAATTACTTGATATAGCTACCAACTACGGACAGACATTGCAGCATCAAATTGCAGAAGAGGGGCAAAAAGCTAATAAAACTACAACAATTTTGTCATCCTAAATAATCATTCAATACAAACAAGAATTCCAATCTTTAAGGCGAGAAAAAATCACTAACAATACTAGTTTATACTAAAACTCAATTTTCCAGAAAAAATAACTAACAATACTGGTTTATACTAAAACTCTTCTTGAACGATTAAGAACATTCAATCAGGAAATCCAAGCGCGAGAGCGAGAGAGGTGCCTTGTTCACTTTGCTCATGAAGAGCCGCTTCAGTATCACAGCATTGAACTTGCTCCCAGTTCTCCTCACCAAAAACCGATACAACTGAAGCAAAGCAGATCGAAACAACTTATAAATCTGATACCATAAACAAATTTCTATTATAATTTTTTTCTCTTATCCCTTTTGTTATAATTTACCTATTTACGATCTAATTTTATTATTCGAAATTACTCTTCAAAAACTTCAAATTGGTTAATTAAGCAAGAATTTATCATAAATTTTACATTTTTTTTCGTATAGAAGCTTTTTCGGATTTTGAAAAATGTCTTAATTTCATCGTTAAAAATACACTATTTTTTAGTTTTTTACATTTTTATCTTCTTTTTAAAAGAATGTATCAAAATAAAAAGAGTGAAGATGGATGATTAACAATATAAGGTGATAAGGGAATAATTCGTCAGAATTAATAATAAAGAGTTAATTGTGAATAGAAGGAAATTAATGTGACTCTAATAGCATTTGTCGCTTATTATAGGTTAATTTGTAAACAATGTATTTGATGAAGGACCAAAAGAGAAATAAAACAAGCCCACCAAGGACATTAATGGGTCCATCCTTCCCTACTATAAAAGAAGACCCATTATTCTTGGTAGGTGGGACATTCTTTGAATATAATACTCTCTTTCTACTTTCTCTCTCTAGAATATTCTGCCTAGGTCCAAGATCCAACATTATTCACTTAGGTCATTTATTCTCTCATCATAAGGTATACATCTCAAGTGAAACGTAACCTTCTTTATATTGGGATGTTAAATGATGAATAGGTTACATGTAAGAGTGGAGATAGCAGACTTAAGGTCTTGCAAGGTTACATTATTGTTACAAAATCCTATATGATTAAAAATATGTTATTTCTTTATGGTAGTGTAGTAATAGGGATGTATCTAGTGGGGTGAAATATTCTGCCCGGCTGTGACATCATCGGTTGGGGAATTTTAGTGAAAAATGACTCAGTGAACTAAGTAAACATGGGTTGTTAGATAGTACCCCAGTTCAGAAGATGAGTTTTTGTGAAACATGAGTATTAGGTAAAAACAAGAGGGTGAAGTTTATGTCCAACAACTATGAATCTAATGTAGTACTTGATTATGTTCATTTAGAACTTTGGGGTTCAATAGGGGACTTACCATAGGTTGTGCAAGGTACTTTATGTCACAGATTGATGACTATTCTAGAAAAGTATGAGTTTTACTTTTGAAGACTAAATATGAAGCATTTGTTATCTTTGTGAACTTGAAGACTTTGCTAGAAAAATCAAACCATAAAAGTGTTGAAGAAGTTGTGGACTGATAATGGCTTGGAATATGTGAATAAAGAGTTCACTAGCTGTTGTATACAGTTTGGTATTGCTACATACCAAATTGTAAGTGAGACTCCTCAACAGAACAAGCTTGCTGAGAGAATGAATCAAAACCTATTGGAACGAGTTAGATATATACTTCATACAACTGTAATGGTCGAAGATTATGTAGAAAAATCATGATAACGACAACATACATCATCAACATGAGTCCATATACGATGCTTAACTTTCTTTGTCCTCAAGAGTTTTATACAAGAGAGAAACCTAAGCTATAACAATTGAGAGTGTTTGGATGTGTTGCCTATACGCATGTGAAGTAAGATAAGCTCAGGCCAATAGCACTTAAAATATTTGTTCCTCAACTATCCGAAATAAGTAAAATAGTCTAAGTTGTGGTGCCTCGAACCTATACGTTAGTATATTTTGATAAGCATGAATGTCGATGAAGATCATAGAACAATGTGATGTGTTGTTGACGATGAATCTGATCTACAGAGTAAAACTAATTATGCCAAATAAGATATTTTTCGATTCCGCTTCAGATCGTATAGAGAAAGTTCAACCACTGCATGAGTTTAAAGAATATTTAGGGTTTCTTTATTCAAGGTCCTTTAGATAATCAAACGAGAGAGCAATATGAACTTGACAATTGTCAACTAGTGAAGGATGTAGCACAAATACTAAGGAAACAACCACAAATGTATGATTTTGACGATGTAATTGGTTATGCCTTATTGATTTAAATGTAAGGAGATGTTGTTGAACCTAAAACATATCTTGATGTTATTAAAAGCAATGATATAAAAAAATGGCTTACGATCATGAAATAAAAATTGTAATCTTTCAAGAAGATGAACATATGGATTCTTGTGAAGCAGCCGACACGTTAGAAGCTGGTTGGGAGTAAATGGATATTCAGGAGGAATCCAAGTATTCATGGTATTAAGTAACCCATATACAAGGCTAGACTCGTGGCAAAGGGCTTTACTCAAAATAAGGATGTTGGTTACGAAACGAACCTCCATCAGGCGCTGTCAATTGTTGGTAGATTTAATCTTGAGATATAACAAATGGATATTGATACTACCTGCATGCATGATGAATTGGAAGAGAAAATGTTTTTATATTAACCTAAAGGGTTTGAATAAGGGAATGTGTGTTATGTGTATTTATTGAAAAGATATTTCTATAGGTTGAAACACCATTGAGGCGGTGAAATAAAAAATTTGGTTATGTTATGAGATCCATCAAATATGTATGTAGCTGTTACTAAAATTATATATATTAGAATGGTGAAACAAATATACACAAACATGTCCTATTTTCATTGTATATGGATGATATACCAATAGTTAAAAGATATATAAATAAAATTCAAGCGATAAAGACTCTGGTGGAATGAGAGTTTGAGATGAATGATATGGGAGAGGGTAAGAAGATACTTGGTGTTGATATCAAGAAGAACATGCAAAATGGGTATTTATTCTTATCTCAACAAAAATATTTACAAAAAGTCATAAAAAAGTTCTCGATGCCCGAAGAAAATATTGTTTGAACTCCTATTGGTTTCCAATTTAAACTCAATACCATTGAAGCACCAACCAAAGCATTAGATACTAAGTATATGTTGGGGATACCTTATTTCAATGTTATTGGTAGCATTATATATGTTATCATTTGCACGAGATCTGATTTTGCCTACGTCACGAGTATTTCAAACATATTAATATAAAATCCGGAGAATTCATATTGGTATGTACTTAAGTGGCTCATGAGATGCTGGAAGGGCCTCATTGTTGTAAGGTTATATTATAATGAGAATTGGTATAAGTGATATAGTATTGAGAGGGTATGTGGATTCTGATTATGCAAGATGTCTCGATACAAGAAAGTATACTTTGGGTTATTTGTTTACTATGCTTGACAGAGTGGTTAGCTCGAAGTCTTGTATATAAAAGGTCGTTACGCTTGATAGTTCAAAAAACATTTGCGGGGTAACGAATTAAAGATATTTGCGGGAGTAATACATGTATATTAGAGAGAGAATATACCAAGCATAGTAATAAAATAATAATTGTTCACCATTCTCCAAAAAGGGAATGTTCCTTTATATAATAACAATGGTAGGCCTAAAGGCCATATGGTTGATCCGTTTATGGATATTTCACCCCTATTATCTTACTAACCTTAACCTTATTTATTATTTATCACATGAAATACACTCAATGTTACACATTTGTCGGGCCTATTTTATAAGACTTATACAAAGCCAAATTAACCCAATTTTCTACCGATCTGTCACCCAGTTTCGATAAATATCATCATTATCAGTGTTATCACCTATGGAAGTCGATTATATTGATGTTACAAAAGCTAAAAAATAAGTTATTTGGCCAAAGGAATTATTGAGTGAACTCAGTGGTGTTGAACAATATGTGGTTTTGGTCTGCCATAACACTAATGCTCTTTACTTAATGAGAAATCCAAAGCATTACGAGCGAACTAAACATGTAGACGTTAATCTACACTTCATTAGAGATGTGGTGGATAAAGAGAAATTGAAATTGTATAAAAGAAAATCCTTCGAATGCTCTGACCAAGGTATTACCAATTTTTGAAGCTCATAAACCATACGAGACTGATACAAGTTTAAGATGTAGGTGATCTGGTCCTTAAAGAGTAGAACATTGGATACAACAAATATTTGATTTAATATAAGCCTATGTGGATAATTTTTAGGTGTAGGGTATAAGTAACTTGTCAACATAGGTATTTTCGAAGGACTACATGACATAGTTGGATATGTCGACGGTATGTATTAGGAAAGAAATATTGAAAATCTCTAGTGCTTGAGCCATAACCTAGTTGCAGAGACGTTTGTTGATCCAAATGTATGAGACAAACTGAGAAAACTAGTGACTATTATGTTGAAGGAAATATATGTTGAGCCGAAGCAATATGCTGGATGGAGGACAGATTGGGGATGACTCATTCAGAGGTCTTCCTTGGGCGTCGAATAGTCAACTCAAAAATGGTATGGATAAGGGAAATCCAATTGATTAATTAAAACAAAGCATTGCAATGGTCCCTACAGATGTTAGCGTAATATGATTTCTACCAAGTGAAGTAATGTGATCCTAAGTGAGTTAGGCCGAAGTGGAGTATTATATTTGATGAGGTTGGATTTCTTTGACACTAACTATTATATATATCCGAAGGACAGTTCTGACATATCCAGTACCATGCCCCACCGAACAATACAACCAAGTGGATTGTGACTCACCTGGTTGCTAGTCATTTCCTGTCTTGGGATTATTGGCTTTTAAACTTAACCCAAGCCCATGATCTGACCCGAAAGGCCCACAATTCATTAAACAAGTATAAATACCCCAACTACTTTCATTTATGAAGGTGATAAAAATTTACTATTAGTACACACCTTCTTCATCTCTCTACATCTCACTTTAAATATTAAATTCCTAAAACTCTTTCCCAAAACACCCTTTGATTAGAAATTATCCACACAAAATTGGCGACCACAGTGGGAGGAGACGGTGCCTGAGTTACCAATTCAAAAACAGTAATAAAAAAACCAGTTCAGATGGATTTGAATGCACAGTATACTCCACTTCCAGAGGTGGAAGGAACAAAAGAAAATAATGAGTACACTATTGAGGAGCGTGATCAATTAAAGGCTGAAATTGAGGCGTTAAGGGCATTAAACAAGCAGAAAAAAGAGTTAAAGAGAAATTTGGTGCATCAGCTCTCCATCATACTGATAATCTCGGTGAAAATAAACAGTCCCTGAAGACTCATCTCAGCTCCAAGAAAACGCGTCGATCCAAACAAATGGAGAGTTCCACATCGGAATCTTCTAGCAGTTTCTCTAATGATGCGGTGCTTGAAGAGTCAGTCTCATCAAGCAGTGATTAAGGACGATTAAAGAAGAAAATAAGACTGACCAAGAAGCATTCAAGAAAAAAAGGACAAACATTGCAAGCTCAAAAAGTATCAAGGGAAAATGAAGGGTTCAGCTGATCAGCATATTGATCGTTTGCTAATTAATCCCTTTGCTTTCCATTCCAAACCAGGTAATTTTGCTACTCCAAATGAGGATACCATGTTTAATTATAGCCAAAATTAGAGACAATCACCTTTGTCTTAAAAAATAATTTTCGGACACATTCCTAAAAGATTTGATAGTTCCAAGATGGAAAAGTATGATGAGAGTAAAGATGCGGACAACCACCTTGAGCAATTTAAAAACTTTATGATGAACTTTGACGATGATAATAGGCTGTTGTGTAGGGCTTTCTTTCAAACCTTTAAGGGAAGTGCCCTCAAATGGTCTAATAGTCTCCCTTAGGGATCTATAAAAAAAATTGACATATTTTGGGTTGCTTTCTGAAGGCAATTCATTGGAAGCAAGAAACTAAAAGGTAATAATTATACAATCATCCATTGCGCCCAAGTACCAGACGAGTCATTAAAGAAATACATTAGCAGGTTTGTAAATACAAAATGGGTTGGCATATTGCTTTGAACAAGTTGCAATTGTCTCTTTCAGGCAGGGCTTGAAACCGAGTAACTTGGCTGATTTTGTGACACGGAAAAAAGAAATAACTTTTGGAGGGTTGTTAAATCAAGTTGGAAAACAAATTAATGTTGAAGAGACTAAGAAATCCAGAGTTCCTCGCCAGATCAGATCCACAACTACAACATCAACACCTCAAACAACTACCTAGTTCGGTTACAGATGTAAGGAAACTTGACAGGGATCTCATTGGCCCAGGAAGAATCAATCCAACCAGAACTAGAACTAGGAAGTCAGAAATAAAAAGAGGGCCTTGGGTTTGACCTGAGTGGTTTGCTGAGTTGGGAGAAAATGTGGCTACGATATATGACAAAACTAAAAATGAAGTACACTTTAGAAAGTCGGTCGCACTACAATCTCCTAGAGAAAATCGGAGTACCAGTATCTGTAAATATCATAATAACATTGGGCATGATACCCATGATTGCATAACCGTGAAACAAGAGGTGCAAAATCTCATTGAAAGAGGTAAATTGGAGGCATATGTTAAAAAACAAAGGGGGAGCAGGCCGGATAATACACCATCTAGTGTTAATACTCCCCGAACTACTCCTTCGGTTCTTCCTGGAACGTCTAGAGGAGGATACTATGGTGATTATTAAAATATTTGATGTGGATTATGAGTACCTGGATCCGGATCCAACTCTAAATCATGTGGGGGTGATAGTGGACAAGACTCAAAGAGGAAATGATGTATGCCGACTCCTAATTGATACTGGAATTTCGACGAACATATTATTTTTAAATACCTATAGACAGATGAAAAATCCATCAGTTATTCAACGATCGGACAAAACTATTGTGGGGTTTACTGGGTGTTCGCCAGGCGTCATCGGAGAATTTGAGGAAGAGGTATTACTGGGCAAAGGGCCTTTCAAGAAAACAGTAAAGGTATTGTTTGTTGTTGTTGATTGCCCAACATCTTATAATGCTATATTTGGGAGATCTTGGCTCTCCAGAATGCATGTTATAGCCTCTACTGTCCATCAATGCGTAAAATATATTGTGGGGGAACACGAGGGTGTTGTTTGAAGCAGTCAAAAGATAGCTAGAGAATGCTATGTAACAACTCTTGCCTCGAAATATTTGGAGGCAGTTAAATTTAACAAAGAATAGCAGCTATTGGAGTCTTCCACCGATGAAAATGAAATTGATGATCCAAGGGAGGCTCTTAGTGTTATAATACATATAGAAGAAGTTGAAATCCATTCCCTCGCCAATGGCAAGAATGTTAAAATTGGTACTAAGTTTCCGCCATGTTGAAACAAAGGCTATTATCTTTCTTATTGGATAACTTACATGTTTTTGCATGGTGCAATGATGATGTAACCGGAGTGCCTGCTAAAGTGATTTGTCATAAGTAATCAGTACGAACTGATGCTGGATCGGTTGTAAAAAAAAGGTCATTCTCTAAAAAAAAGCATATGTGATTGTCCAAAAGGTTGATCGCTTAACCGGAATGGGCCACATCAAAGAATCTCAGTACCCATTATGGACAGCCAACCCTGTTTTGGTCAAGAAAAAGAATGACAAGTGACGCATGTGTATTGAATTCACTGATCTTAATAGGGAATGCCCCAAAGATCCTTATTATGTTCCTGGGATAGATCAGTTAGTGGACTCTACCTCTGGGAACAAGTTATTGTCTTTCATAGATGCATTTTTAGGATACAACCAAATACAAGTAGATCTGAATGATCAAGATCACACAACTTTTATTACGAATAGAGGACTTCATTCTTATAAAGTGATGCCATTCGGATTGAAAAATATTGGGGCCACCTATCAAAGGTTAGTGAATAAATCCTTTGCTAGTCAAATTGGCAGAAATATAGAAGTTTATATAGATGAAATGATGGTGAAGAACCTTGAAGAAGGTACACAGATCTCCGATCTTCAAGAAACGTTTTCTAACTTAGAGGTTGTCAATTTAAAATTAAACCCCGAGAAATGCTTTTTTGGGGTCCGATCTGGAAAGTTCTTGGGTTATGATATAAGTGAAAAAAGAGTCAGTCTCATCTGGATAAACTCAATGCTCTATTATCTATGGACCCTCCTTGGAGCACTAAAAAGTTCAAAGATTAACCGGACGCTTGGCTGCGTTGAACAGGTTTATTTCAAGATCATTAGATAAGTGTGCTCAATTTTTCCACATATTGAGGAATGCCAAAGACTTTAATTGGTCTCCCCAGTGTGATCAGGCATTCTTGAAATAAAAAAGCATTTGTCTTCATCCAATACGTTGTTTAAACCTATTCAGGGGGAGAAACTTTATATATACTTAGTTGTATCGGCAGTATGTAGTAAGTGTTGTGCTAGTAAGAGAGGTGGATAATTACCCCCGACCGATTTATTATATTAGAAAAAGTCTGTTGGATGCTGAAAGAAGATATTTGAAGTTAGAAAAGTTGGATTTGGCATTGATAATAGCAGTTAGAAAACTGAGATCATACTTACAAGCTCATTCGATTATCGTCTAAACATCTTTTCTTTTGAAGAATCTTCTCCAAAAGGCTGATATGTCAAGCATGATGACCAAATGGTCAGTGAGTTGGGTGATTATGATATTGACTTTGTGCCCTAAACGACAGTCAAGGCCTAATTAGTGGCTGATTTCCTAATAGAGTTTCATGCTGATAGACCCCTCAAGCAAATGCAAGAGAACCAATCTAAAAAGAGTGGGTAGTCCGGACTGATGGCGGGTCTAGTACCATGGGTTGTGGGGCCAGAATTTGTTTAACTCCTCCTTATGGTGATACTATGTATCAAACTATATGTTTTGGTTTCAGGGCCTCCAATAATGAATCTGAATATGAAGCAGCTATAGCCGGTCTCAGACTAGCCCATATATGTGGGAAAAAAGTCTAATTTTTCAATAACTCCCAACTACTTATTCACCATGATCAGGCGCAGTTTGAGGCAAAGAAGAAGTAATTGATAAAATATTTGCTCATATTGAGAGAAGTTGCTGCAAATTTCAAAAATATCCAATACAAATATATCCCCAAATCGGAGAATATTATGGCTGACTCTTTAGCAACCATAGCCTATTTTGAATCTTACCAATGTATTCTGATCCTAGAGTGTCCATCAATAGATTCAAGACAAGAAAAATGTAAAGAGAATGAAAAGAGTATGAGTATATTTGTCATTCAACCCAAAGACTGGAGGTATGATATGTTTTGGTTTATTTCCGATGGAATTTTACCTCCAGATAAAGCCCTAGCTAAGAAAATTAAATATAAAGCTCATGGTTTCCTGGTATTAAAATAAGTTTTTTTATAAGAAATCATTTAGCAGGTCCCTTTTGCGTTGCTTAGGATTTGAAGAATCCCAAAATGTTTTATCCAAACTGCATGATGGAGAAGGCTCTGCATATTGTGGCTATAAGGCCTTAACCAGAAGAGTCTTATTAACAGGGTACTACTAGCCAAAAATAATGGCAGATGTCAAATATAAGGTTAAGAGGTGTGATATTTGCCAGAAATATGGAAATAAAATCCATGTGCTAGCAGTTCATATGAAGTCCATATCCGAACCAATACCTTTTGATAAATAGGGGTTGGATTTTGTTGGGCCTCTTCCTATGGCATCATGTGGATATCAAACAATAATAGTGGCAATCGACTATTTCTCTAAATGGATAGAAGCAACTCCCTTAGTTGGAACCACTTCTAAGGCGGTTATAAAATTCATTATATCCAACATATGTTGCAGATTTGGAGTTCCCTAGAAGATCACTACAGATAATGGGCCACAATTTGATAATAAAGATATGGAGATGTTTTGTACTTCCAGAGGAATTCAACACTTTTTTTCTTCTTCATTCAACCCTCAAGCTAATGGGAAATTTGAAGTTGCTAATCAAACGATCTTGTTCGGGTTGAAAAAGAATCTGGAACGAGCTGCAGGAAAGTGGTCAAGTTATTTGCAAGAGGTACTGAGGGCTTACCGAATTACTCTACGGATTGCTACACAAGAATCCCATTTTGCCTTGTTTATGAGATTGATGCAATCACACCCATGGAAGCTACTTTACCATATTTCAGGATCCAAAAATATTTCGAACAGGAAAATGATATGGCAGTTAGGAATCAGTTGGATTTGACTAAAGAGAAAAATTTCAAAGCATATTTACGAACAACACACTATCAGGGTTTTAATGAGAAGCAGATTTGCATCCAAGGTTAATAGAAGAGATTTTCAATTGGGAGACAAAGTCTTTTTGCACACTAAAGAAAAGAAGTTTGGAAAGGTGGCTCCGAACTGGGAAGGTCCCTATGTAATATGTGAAAAAATCAAGCCACATACATATAAACTTCAAAACAAAGAGAGCAAAGTATTGAAGCACCCATGAAACATTGAACATCTCAGGTTATATTTAGAATAAAACTCTCTTTTAAATATATACCTTCTCATATTTCAATGTAAATATTAAGGAGGCATACTTTATCATACTCTGGTGGCGCGGAGAGGTTTTAATGAGGTGTCGGGGTTTTTCAATAATATTTTATAACTTCATCAAAATTCTTGTGCAAAATTATTGACCATAGTATGAGGAGATAAGATAAATTAAATACTCACTAAACACCTCGGCTCTCAAATAAAGTATCTTTGAGCTAATGGGATTTGTTAAACACTTAATGGGATTTACTGATCACATTTATTAAACACTCGTGATTGAAGTCATTCAATGCTTATTAAACATTTATTAAACAAATCAGAAATATTGAAAATTACGTAGGATGTTAACTATAAGAAGAGAATGAATTTTGTACAAAAGAAATATATGATATTTAACTTGATCGGAACAAGTCCGACCCACAATTCAAAAAATGCCTTGACCATTCAAGGAATTTGGTTCATAAGACAGGAATTCAAAAAACATAACAAAATTCCTTGGTCGTTCATTGACTTTAGTTCTAAAAATACAACACAACATCACAACCTTAGGGCTTGTTCTCTCTGGTTTCTTTATCACGTTCACCTTTCGTGGGAATTTTGTATTCAGCGCTTGAACTCTCACCAGTTCCTTCAGCAGAATCTTCCCCACTTGAATAACAATGCTTGTCACCATCCACCATGGTATGGAAATGGATCTTCTCGTACGGTACATATTTCCACAAAGGACTAAGGGTCCTCTTCGGAAAAGTTTCATGGAATAACAAAACCATGTCCAATTTGACCCCCTCGTCTCTTTTCTCCAAAGAATCTTCCACTCCGACAACGTACTTCTCTATTCCTGCAGCTATCTCTTGGGCTTGTTTGCTTGTTAAATAAAAATTCTCATTTTCTTTCTCTTTGAGAATCTTCTCTAAGTTAATTTTTTTCTTCAGATAAAGTACAGATAATGTTGGCATTGGTATCTTGTTGATCCTTCAAGGATTTGATCTCAATAGAGTTGGAAGTTCTCAGTCCAGTATACTTAGCATTGATATCCTCGTTAGCAGTTTTGTTTTTGGTAAGCTCGATGTTCAACTCCTATTTTTCTTTACTTAAAACTTTCACTTTCTGGTTGTGTGGAAGAAAGTGAGCTCTTCAAGTTTTGATTTTCTATGGTCAGGGAAGTTATGTTCGTTGCTTGTTCCCTGACTTGCCTCTCTAGATAAACTATCGGACGAATATAACCCAAAAGGACATGAATCAGAGTATCGTGCTCATTTAATATCTCGTATGACTCATTACAAAATTTGCTACAAAAATGGTGAAAAAGAAAAATGGTCAATTGTGGGTTTCACTGGAAGCTCAGCAGATGTGATCGGGGAGTTCGAAGAGGAAGTTTTGTTGGGCAAGGGCCCTTTTAAAATATGGTTAGAATAATTTTTATTGTGGTGGATTGTCCCACTTGTTATAATGCTATTCTAGGGAGATCTTGGCTCTCTAGGATGCATGCAGCGGCCTCAACAGTCCACCAATGTTTGAAATATGCTGTACAAGGACAAGTGGGAGTTGTTCGGAGCAGCCAAAATGTAGCAAGAGAGTGTTATGCAACAACACTGGCTCCTCGGACGTTGGGAGCAGTTCGTATCAATGAGGAATAGCAGTTTGAGGGGCTTTCTAGGGGTGAGGGTAAAATTGATGACCCCAGAGAGACCCCTGGAGTGTTAATACCGGTTGAAGAAGTTGGAACACATTCTTTGGAAGAGGGAAAAAATGTTAAGATAGGGTCTAAAATGACATCCGAACTAAAGGGTAAGATGTTGAAGTTCTTAAAAGACCATCAGCATGTTTTTGCTTGGTGCAATGCTGATGTTACCGGGGTGCCAGCAGATATTATATCACACCTCCTATCCATCCGGAGAGACATAGCACATGTGGTACAAAAGAGAAGAGCTTTTTCCAAGGAAAAGGCTGATGTTATTGTTCAAGAAGTCGACAGGCTTACTAAAATGGGGCACATAAAGGAGTCTCAGTATCCTTTATGAACAACCAATCCGGTCTTGGTGAAAACGAAAAATGGCAAGTGGCGTATGTGCATTGACTTTACAGATCTCAATAGGGCTTGCCCAAAGGATTTATACCCGGTCCCTCGGATTGATCAGCTGGTGGATTCCACATCTGGGAATAAGCTACTATCTTTCATGGATGCCTTCTCCGAGTATAATCAGATTCAAGTAGATCCGAAGGATCAGGAGCATACCACGTTTGTTACTGATAGAGGTCTTCATTGTTACAAGGTAATGCCATTTGGGTTAAAAAATGCTGGGGCTACTTATCTGAGATTGGTAAATAAAGCCTTTGCTAATCAAGTTGGAAGAAACATGGAAGTATACATCGACGACATGATGGTAAAAAGTGTGGATGAAGAACTACACTTGGGAGATCTCTAAGAAACTTTTGCTAACTTAGTAAAAGTGAATTTGAAACTAAATCCAGAGAAGTGTGTGTTCGGAGTGCAGTCCGGGAAATTCCTAGGGTATATAATAAGTGAGCAAGGTATACAGCCTGATCCGGACCAGCTTAATGCTTTATTTCAAATGGAACCTCCTCGAAATATTAAAGAAGTACAACAGTTGACTGGGAGGTTGGCTGCATTAAATCGATTCATCTCGAGGTCTTCGGACAGATGTGCCCCGTTCTTTCAAACTTTAAAAGGTGCAAAAGGATTTGACTGGACTTCACAATGTGATGAAGCCTTCAATGAAATTAAAAAACATCTGTCCTCCCCCAAGACTTTATTTAAACCTGTTGATAGAGAGACACTCTTCGTATACTTGGCCGTTTCCAGTTGTGCCATCAGTGCCGTATTGGTGAGGGAGGTGGATAAATATCCCCGTCCGGTGTATTATATCAGCAAAAGCTTGATAGATGCAGAAAAACATTATTTGAAGCTTGAAAAATTAGCATTAGCCTTGGTGATTGGTGCAAGAAAGATGAGGCCTTATTTCCAGGCTCATCCTATTATTGTCCGGACATCTTTTCCCTTAAAAAACGTTCTTCAAAAGGCAGATGTTTCAAGTAGAATGACTAAGTGGTCTGTGGAATTGGGAGACTTCGATATTGATTTTTCCCTCCGAACAGCGATCAAAGCCCAAGCTATGGCTGACTTCTTAGTTGAATTCCATTCAGATAGAGATGCAGAGCAAACAACTAGAACCAAAGATAAAAAATTCTGGGTCGTCCGTACTGATGGTGGATCAAGTACCATGGGATGTGGTGCAGGAATATGCTTGACCTCCCCGTATGGTGACAAAATGTACCAGGCTATATGTTTTGCTTTTAGGGCTTCTAATAATGAGTCTGAATATGAAGCTGTTATAGCTGGTTTAAAGTTGGCTTTTATTTGTGGAGCCAAAAGGGTCAAGTTGATGAGCGACTCCCAGCTTCTTATCCATCATGCACAAGGTCAATCCGAAGCAAAAAAGGATCAGCTGGTAAAGTACTTACTTCTTCTTAAAAATGAGGCACTTAAGCTCAAGAGCATTGTTTATGAGCACATACCCCGAATAGAAAATGAACTGGCAGACTCCTTGGCAACCATAGCCTATACTGAATCCTACCCTTGGATTCATGTACTGGAGTGACCTTCCATTCAACTCAGTGTGGGTAATCAGGAAGAGAACTTTGATATACATACAAAACAGCCTCAAGATTGGAGGTTTCCTCTCCTTCAATATCTTTCAGATGACATTTTGCCTCCGTATAAATCAATAGCAAGAAAAGTAAAGTACAAGGCTCGTGGTTTTATCATACTGAGAGATGTTCTTTATAAGAAGTCTTACATCAAACCCCTCTTGCGATGTTTGGGGGTTGATGAACCTCAAATAGTGCTCTCCGAATTACATGATGGTGAGGGATCAGCTCATTGTGGATTCAGGGCCCTAACAAGGAGAGTTTTGTTGGCTGGGTATTATTGGCCTTCCATAATGCAAGATGTTAAGGAGCTGGTGAGGAGGTGTGACCCATGCCAGAGATATAGCAATGAAATTCATATCCCAGCCATCCCTTTAGAAACAATTTCTGAGCCTATACCCTTTGCTCGATGGGGGTTGGATTTGGTGGGACCTCTCCCTATGGCATCCGGAGGGCGCAGGACAATAATTGTTGCTATTGATTATTTTTCGAAGTGGATTAAAGCAGCTCCATTGGCAGGCACAACATCAAAAGCTGTTATAAAATTCATTTTATCCAATATCTGTTGCAGATTTGGAATTTGACAAAAGATAACAACAGACAATGGGCCACAGTTCGACAACAAGGAAATGGAGAATTTATGTGCCTCTAGAGGTATACAACATTGTTTCTCTTCACCTTTCCACCCACAAGAAAATGGTCAGGTTGAAGGGCTAACAGAACTATACTGTCCAGTTTGAAGAAAAATTTAGAATGGGCTGCTGGAAAATGGCTTAGTTATTTACAAGAAGTTTTGTGGGCTTACCGGACTACGCCTAGGGCTGCAACACACGAGTCACCTTTTGTCGTAGTCTATGAGATGGATGCCATAGCTCCCGTAGAAGCAACTCTCCCTTCTTTTCGAGTTCATAATTTCTCCAAACACGCTAATGAAGTGGCAATCAGAGGTCAGCTTGATTTAATAGAAGAAATAAGAGTTAAGGCTCACCTTAGAGCTGCACACTATCAGGGTTTGATGAGAAGTAGGTTTGCTTTCAAAGTTAAAAGAACAGATTTTCAACCAGGGGATAAGGTGTTAAGGAAAGTCTTCTTACACACTAAAGAGAAGCTGCTCGGCAAATTAGCCCCAACTTGGGAAGGACCCTATATGGTCATTGAAAGGCTTAAACCTGGGACATACTGGCTAGAAGACAAGGATGGAAGGGTTTTGAATCACCCTTGGAATATTGAGCACCTCCGGATGTACTTGGAGTAGAAACTATGTAAATATTTACTTGTTTAAAAATCCATGTAAATATTTGGGGGCATACTCTTTCCTACCCTGGTGGCGCGGGGAGGTTTTAATGAGGTGTTCGGGCTCTTTTATAAAATTTAATGCCTTCTTAAAAATTTGGAGTGTTCTTATTTGGTTTCTTGTCAGATTTTTGTTTAAACACCGGCCGGATTGAATTAAAGGTGTGATGACTACTTAAACATTTTTCATCGGAGAATTTAAACACTCTCACTTTATGATGTTTATGAAATAACTAAGGGCTGTTTAAACACTAGCCACTAAAATTGAAAAACTATGAAAGAATGCAAGAATTATGCAAAGTAAAGATACTCATTAAAACAACCGAAGTGCCTTGACCATCCAAGGACTTTAAATTGTCAATCAAAGCAAAAAGATCTGTCCGGTCAAACACCAGACACAGTTACAAAAATGCCCTGGCCTTCCAAGGACTTTAGTTCAATCAAAACAAAAGGTAAAATAATTGTAATTATAAGACTGAGCCTTTGAAGACGGCTCAGCCTCACTCGTTTTCTTCTTCTTGAGGTCATCATTCTCCTCACCTGGACTCTCCCCGGTGTTCTCTTCTTCATCGGATGAGGATGCATTGGAGAAATCAAACCTGTCACCCTCAGCCATTGTATGGAAGAGAAGGTATGGATACTCTACAAAAGTGCATAAGTCTCCCAGATTCCTTTTCAGAAACTTCTCGTGAAAAAGCAAGACTATGTCCGACTTCACCTTGGCATACATTTATTCTTGAGTATCTATCACATTGTTGGTATAGGCATCAATCTTGGCTTGGGTTTTTGCCTCTTGCTCCCTTGGCAGATCAGCTTTTTCTTCGGCAGCCTTAGACACCAAGTCCTCGAGCGCGATCTTATCATTAGTCAAAGTATGAATGACTTGGTCCTTGGCCTTCACCTCCTCTTTTGAAGAGGAGATATCTTTATCTAACCCGGACTGCTTTGCCCGGAGGTCTTTGATAGTATCTTCTAAAACAGCTACCTTTGTGGCCCAACCCTCCTGGCTCTTCTTTAATTCTTCATTTTCTCTCTTTAAAACATCAGCATTTTGGGTGGCAAGGAGGAGGTCGTTGGACAACTTTTCCTTGTCAGAATTGAGGGCAGTAATGATAGCTGACTGACCTCGCACTTACTTCTGCAGGACCAACACTGGCTGAATGTTACTCAATATGGAGTGAGTTATAACATCTCTTTCACTTGAAATGGTGAAAGACTTACCATTGAAGGTAATGGTGTTCGAAGTGATTGGAGGGAGGTAGGGCCCAGCAAATTCATCTCTGGGGAGGTTTTCAAAGTAGTCACCAAGCCCCTCAAGCCCTGTAATGTCGACACCGTCAATACTGATGTCTTCTCCTCCAACCTCATCAGTACGAAAGTCACCAGGGATCTCTTCTGCTCTGGTTGGATCCGTAGGGTCAACAGGAGGGAGGGGCTCCGGAGGCCATAGAGAAAGTTCATCACCCCTGGAGGTCTTTTTCTTCTTGGCCTCCCTGTCCTTGCTCTCCGCTCCCCATTTCCTATCTCTCTTAGGAACCCTTGGAGGTTTTGGAGATCCTGTTTCTTCCCTAGTACTCTCTTGCTCCACTGCTTCTAGAAGAGCAGTATCAATCTGACTTGGAACTGGCCCCTCTTGGTTTGTTGGAGCAGTTTCCTCCGCTTCGGCAGGATTAGCCTCAACCGCACTCTTCTTGCCCTTCCCTTTTTTGCCTTTCATTTTACTTGGGGCCTTGGCTCGACCAGGCAAATACAGTAACCCATCCGGTGCGTGTGTTCTTTTAAGGACTACCTCCGGAGGGGTTGGAGTGGTAAGTTCTTCCCAGGATAAGTCCCTCCGGCCAGTGGTGTTCCAGAGGTGGGACCTTGCAATATTGCCTCCGGTAAAGGCATTGTGAAAACGATTTCCCCACTTTTCAGCAGCCCAAGTGTTGATCTTGGTACAAGTGGTCTGCCCGGCCTTTAGGTGATCATTGAAGTCTTTAGGCAGCACTGTAAAAAAAAGACAAGTTAGATAAATTTATAAAGTATGAAGATGAGTATTAGAGGTGGGATTCTTACCATCACTTCGCCATCTGCTGGTGAGGAGACTTGGGTTGGTACCGACTTTGATCTTCCTCCCATTCTCCCAGGCACCACTCACAAACAAAAAGTGAGTCCTCCAATTTCTCTCCGAGTCGAGCAGGTCATCCACTGCTTTATAGTTATCACCCATGTTGAAGTGATAGAAGGGGATATGGTGGTTTCTGCAGAGGCTGGCCACAACTACAAATTCCTCCATAGGAAGAGGAATTCCGGAGAGCCTGGAGGCCATGATACAGGCCATGAGAGTGTACCAGGCGTTAGGGCTCAGTTGACTTGGGCAAAGCTTGATGAGGTGGAAGTATCCGTCTATCTCCATATCCAGGGGAAACCTTAGTCCCCAGTTAAAGAGTTCAATGAAGATAACTACTTCATTGAGCTTGCAGTCCATCGGTGTTTCAGGGTCTATTGGGATCCTTATTTTTACATTCTCCGGAATCCCCCACTTTGTTCGGATCTGACCCAGTTCAGCTGTGTGAATGAAAGCATATGTAATTTTTTGTAAAGCAAGTAGATACTTAACACTGACCTTGTGGAAACAAGGTCCCACTTTTCCCTCAAGGATCTCCGACAGATCTGGATGCCTTAAACAAAGCTTTTCTTTGCCTTTATCCTTCTTGGCAGCACCAACATCACTCGATTGTCCGGAGACTTTCGGACTCAAACGGAGCCTCTTCGCGAGTATAAGGCATTGAAAACAAACAAATTATCATCTTCGCGAGTAGTATGTTTCTTTTATAATAAAATCGATCCAAGAACACCTTGTTGGATAAGAGTGTTAGTTGTTACCTTAGCAGGTGCAACTCTCACCTCAAAATCCTCAAGATTGACTAGAGCTACCATGAACATAACGAATTCATTCGCTACGACTTTAGTCACCACAACATGAGAAATAACTATTTAAATACCTCAAACTTATTCATTTTCACACGACGACAAGGTAGAACTTGCTCCTCTTTGCACTATTATGTTTTCAGCAATGGGAGACACAACGTTAGAAAATCTTTAAACAATCATTGAAGACCTCTAAACCAAGAAATCTAGAGACGAATCCCACTCACTTCTTGAGCAAGTTAACACCATTAGTTACGAGATTTTGTTATAAGAATTCCAAAAGATGATGCCAAAAATGATAAGTAAGAATCCTTAACAAAATGCTAATAACTTAAAGAACTTAATAACTCAAAGAGGAATTTACTCCGTTACAATAATTTGTAGAACCCTTTACAATTAGGCCAAAAAGCTTATTGAATATGTTATTATAGCCTTAATCTCAAGTCTAAGGATAAACAACACGTGGCTTTGTATCCAGATGACATTTATCTAAGGAAGAAAGGTTATAAATATTACAAATATACCTTTAAATGCCTAAGGTATTCTAGTAAAATCAAATACAGTATTCGAAGGTCTTAAAAGGCTCTTGAGTATTCTTTAACACGAGAACTTTATCTACTTGCCTTGATTTGGTCTTACATACAAGCAATCATTACTTCATTACTTGTTTTGCTCAACATTCTATTTATATTGAGGTCGATATAGTACTTAGGAATTTTTTTGGTCTTAAGTCTTCATCTCTCTCACTTAGTCCATCTTACATTTATATCCAACTCATATAATCTTTTTATTTATCTTTTTATATTCAATATGTCACTTAACGAGTCTAATTTTCCTCCCATGGTCATCTTGATGTTAGGATCATCATAATACACAATGCAAGTTATTTCTTCAATTAGACTTAAGCTGTGTTTTAAGTAGATGTAGTTGAAGATCTACCATGGGGCAAGAGGGGCACTACCCTCGCTTATCCCAAGGTATATTACTATAGTAAATATTTTATTTTTTTATTTTTTATATGTTAAAGGAATCCATATTAAAAAGGCCTGATCAAAGGCAAACGGTATAGGTTTTTGTTTAAGCGGTTAGATTGCAATTTGGTCTATGGTTAGTGAGAAATTTCTGCTCGAACATTGAAGTATTTTTGGTAATATTTTTCAATTTTACTTCTTTTTTTGTTAGTTTATTATGCTTGAAATTGTTGTTGTGTTGTGGATCTTTATTACATTAAATTAGATATACTTGTATTCTCAACTTATTATAATGGTAAAAGTGGTTTGGTTAGACTCTTCATAAGTCCCGTTGTTTTTACTCTTCACGTCGAATGAGTTTTTCCATATAAAAAAATTGTGTGTTGACTTATTTTACTGTTGATTATTTTTCCATGATTAGGTTTGTGGTTTTATTTATTTAATAAATTGGTGAATCATTGTTATTGAATTGAGTTTTTTGTTTATTTGGTTGATTGTCTTGAAGTCGATCTTGTTGGTGGTTGATATATAACTCTTTAGGCCCAACAATTGATATTAGACCTCCATACCTAGACAAAATGTGATTTGAATGAAATTCTCGAATGCCGAACATAATGAAATGTGTTTATAATATATCGGACTTTGGCATCCCCTTATTCATATTCATGGTTCTGTCACTCGATAATTGGATTGTCATTACATTGTATCATGTTCTGGGATTGTTATTAATTATAGTGTAATGTAGTTTAACATCAACGGGAGTCCTTCACAACTTGAATAAAGATGTATGACCTTTTAATGAATATAATGACCTTATCAAGCATTTACATATATATTTTTAAAATTTTTTATATTATAAATTTGAATTAATTAATTAATTAATTATTAATCCTTAGTGTATCCATAATAAAATAAAAGGTTATTTCTCTTTAAGTGTAAAAAATAGATGATAATACCAATTAGATCCATGCTTAAATAACTAATTATAAATGAAACCAAACTACAAATCATTAAGAACATATAGTACCAAATTAATTTAAAACCCCCAAAACATCTTTTTTTTAATTACCTTGAATGTGCTAATTATTTTGCCTCAACCCCGCCTCCAACGAGATCAGCACCATCCATCATTTTCCCGTCTCCGTCGTTTTCCTCTTACACTTTCAACCCAATAAGGTAAACTCTAATTTTTCTGTTGACATGTTTGTAAACATTTTTGAACTTGACAAGTTGAATCTGGATCTGGGTTTGATGAGTTGGAGGGAATATCGATGATAATTTTGGGCAAATTAAGTCAGGGACTGAATTTAGTAGAGTTAAAACTAAGTATGATTTGAGAAAAACTAAAAGGGTTGTTAGTGCTTGCAATAATCCGCAAAATAAAGTCAAATGTGAGTTCAAGAACATTGACTATCCAGAGTCAGCTTGCGAAAGTGATGAAAATAACTCGGAGATTGATTATTGTGCTTATCCAAACTCGACACCCATAGTACACTCTCAAATAATTACTGATTTTTTTTTTGTTTTGAAGCAAGATTAATCTGGCTGGTTTAGCGAATCTAGTCAGTTTAAGTTAGGATGGACGATACTTTTCCTTTTCAAGTTTAATATATATGTAGATTTGTCTAATCACTCTGCCTTAGTCCTAAGTTCGTTTATGGTATTGTAGTATCTATGATTGTTAGATTTGATATATCATCGCATTAGTATGTTATACTACAATTTGTTTTGCGCAATCATTGAATTATATAATAAGTCATTTACAATTGCTGATCAAAGAATGCATGACAATGAATTTCATATAAATTTATATTACATTATTGTTGAATCTCTCTTGCCTTCAGTTTTAACTTGTTAATTTAGCCAATGAATCTATTTTAGGCTATGTTGATGACATACATAGCACCGATTTTCATGTTTTTAGCAACTTAACTTTGATTTTGGAATTAGTTTTGAATATGTAGAGAATATGAAGCTGACGATGGACACTTTTAACAACTTTATCGAGTTTTTCTTAAGTTAATCATAGTTTGGTTTCTTAGATCTCTAGGAGGCTTCTTATCTTTAATTTACGCAAGAAGTATCATATTACTGATACTAAACTGGAGCATGATTATCTGGATGAAATTGTATGGATTTATCCTCAACTGAAGTTTAAAGATAATCAAGTCAATATGGAAACATAATGTCTAATCCATATATATATATATATATATATATATATATATATATATATATATATATATATATGTTTGGTTTCAACATGTTTTTAGCTCTTTTATATTTTTAGTGGACTTGTGAGTTCTATCAAGAGGTAGACATCTTCTTAGTCGAATTTAAAAATGGTTGTCTTTTTATATGTATAAGAAAAATGATGAATTTTTTAAAAAAAATGGAATGATCGATTTACACATGATGCTCTCTTGCATTAATATTCATTTTGTTACTATTTTAGGTTGGTTTTATTATCTTAACTTTTGCTTCTATTGTAATCAAATGTTCTATATATAGTTCGTTTTTTTCTTCCGAACCGCGTCTAATGGTTCTTGGCTACACGCAGTTTTCAAGTGAAATACTCATCTAATTTCTAGATGGCAGAGCTAGAGAAAATAAAGTCAGATGTTGATCCAAAGGAAAAAGGTTTGGTGTGAGATACCCATCTTTTTATCTAAATTGTGTGGTTTGTTGAGAAAAGAGTGGTCTGATTGCTTTGAAGAGATTCAAGAGATGTTAACCAAGTTGATGGAGAAAACAATACATTTCGAGCACGAACTTAATAGAGATCAGATCAAGTATAGACTATGTATTGATGTAACTGATGGGATTGAGCTACGTACTGTTTTGGAAGCAATAGATGTTGTTGGAGTTTTAGACTATAGTTTTGCTAAAGGAACTGACTTGATGATCAAGCATGTAATCACCGCAACTGTAAGATCTGTTAGTCTTTGCATTTGCGGAAGACATAAATTCAACCTCTGGAGAGGCTATATTGAAGCTGCTATATACTCGAAAATTATTTAGGCATGATTTCAAAGTTTATGTATAATTTTTTGTGTTTTGAAAAATATATATTATATTTTCGATTATATTTTGATTTTTATAATTATTATATTATTAATTTATTTAATTAGTAGACTATTTTGTAAACAATTCCAGTAATAAATCGAAAGATTTATTAATTATATTAAAATATTTTAATATTTCAAACTAACAGTATTAATTCATTTAATACTTCTAATTATCAGTATTAATTTTTTAACCCTTTAATTTTATTTCATTGACAGTTTGTTTCTTTCTGAAAACATAATGGTGGTTTCAGTTTTATTTTTGAAATTATAATTCAAAAGATATAAATTAAAAAATAAAAATTATTTGTATTAAAAGCGACTATATAATATTAAAAAAAAAACTATTAGAGTATATCTTTTAAATGTACGGTACCAAATATGAATAATCATCTTATTTAATATGAAGGGCTGATTTTGAATTAATTATAAAAGTTATATCGAATCCTCCTAAAATATAATATAAAAGATATATTGGTTTCCTCCTAAAATATAATATAAAAGATATATTGGTTTTTTATAATTAAATATTGTAACTATTTTTAAAAATCATGCTGGTATTTAATAATAAAAACGACTTTTTCTATAATGTTGTTTTTTACCGGAACATTCGCTTCAAACAACCTTAACAAAATAATTAAGTTCTTCTTGGTTTTAAATAACCTTAATTAATAAGTATAACTAATAATCCAAACTTAAACTTACATTGCCATTAATGCAAAAGTGAGTTAATACATCATAAATATCAAACTAATCAATAACACAACAAAAGTATATATTTTAAGGTGTTACTTTTATTTATTTTTTCATTTCTTGTTCAAATAAAACTAAATGTATTCTTTTGTTAAATGTTTTGGTTAAATTTAGGTAAAAAAAAATGTTAACTAGTCAAAAATAAGGTATTTTTGAATTTTTATTATTTTATCCCCACTCGCTGTTATCGGTCCGGATTTTGAAGGAACCGGACCGGACCGCTAAGTTTATCGATTCCGACAGGACCGGACCGCTAAGCTTTCAGCTCTAATTTTTAGAACCGGACCGAACTATTAAGTTTTTCGGTTCGGTTCGGTCCAGTCCGATTCGGTTCGGTTCCGGTTCGGTCCGAGATCGGTTCGGTCCGGTCCGGTTTCGGTCAGGTTCGGTCCACTTAAAAAAAATAAAACCAATTAAAAATTGATTTTTAATTTTTTTTATTAAAATAAATGATATAAAAACTAAAATTTATAAGTTAATGTTTGATTTTCTTACAGTAATTAACTATTAATTTTGGTACCATGATTTATAAAATAATATATAATAATAATAAATAATCGGTTATAACGGTTTTGTTGGTCCAATTTCTTATCGGTTCTACCGGTTTATAGGTTCATCGGTTCGATCTCTTATTTGTTCTATCGGTTTATCGGTTCGATTCCATATCGGTCATATCGGTTTATCGATTTTATCGGTTCGGTTTATAACGATTTTTTTTGTTTTGGTTCTTTATCGATTTTCAGTTTTTAGAATAGAACCGCAAACCGGACCGTTAAGATTCGGTCCGGTTCTCAGTCTGGTCCTTATCCGCTCGGTTCCGGTCCGGTTCTCGGTTCCAGAGAACCGTTAACATCCATAACCCCGACTGTTGGACCTTTCTCAACCGGGGGTGAGATCTCCTCACTTGCCGGATCAAACTTTCCACCGATTGAAAGAATCTCAACCGACTGTTAAATAAATAATTTTGGTACGTTTTTAAATTTTAGGACTGGTTACTACGAGCGGCCGGCGGCCTTTGTTAATAGTAAAACTCCGAATTGAGACAAAAGCTTTTATAGACCATATTCATCACATACATAGTTTTCACAAAAAGAAAAGGTTAAAGAGATAACTTGAATCATAACCACATGAAAACAACACATATGAATGTCTTAAAAACATGAACTTGTAATAAGTTCATATCACCACTTCAGTTCTTGAGTCAAGACTAGACTAATCTGTATATGTAGTCATTGGCTTGTAATCAAACGTCCATGACATGTCTTAAAATTATGTCCACCTCTTTTACACCGAGTACACCGATAGGTTCTTTCCGAAAAAATTCTCTAAAAATTCAAAAAAAAAACGATTAAAAGTTTATACAACTATACATGCAACCATAAAAATAAGCATCAAACTAGAATATATTCAACTTACCTTTTTGTAGATAATCGGGTACGGACATGTTAAACAGTTATGTCCTTTCTCCTTACACCTTGAACAATGATGGTGGTTCTGGTTCATCACGGTTTTTGTCTTGCCTTTGTTTTTCCAGAGATCACACTGCAAACACTTAGCTTTTACATGTTCGAGAACTTTTGTAGATTTTTAGTATTGAATTGATTAGATATAGTAAAATTGATAGACACGCAAGTAGAGCATTATAGTGTAAAATATTATATAAAAATAAAAATACTAAAATTATTTATACATATTATTAAAATGGACCAAACTTATAAACAAAATCAATAACTTACATTGATAAACTTTCGGAAATGGGCGTAATATATTCCTTGAGACATTGTGAAGTAAACCCTAAAGAAGCAAAGGTTTTTTTTATGTGTTGTAGTTGAATGAAAGAAAATGGTTATGTTAGGTTTCAGAATAGTACTATTATGGACATAAGGATGGTTTACATCAAAGGGTCAAAGTTTGGTTGGTGTTTTATATTTAAGTATATTTAAAGGGTACAAGTGAAATTAAATGCATGTGTTATATTGTCCTCAATTTTTCTTATCAGTTTTATTTTATTTGACTTCAATATAAAAAAAAAATTGGATTGTAACATAGACTAAATACTAAAAGTATGGCATTCAATGGTTTTAATTGCTGTTTTAGCTTGTATTGTTTTCATTTAATAAATAAATATTATTACCTCACTCTATAAATTTCTCTCAAATAATAGGGTTAGTTCTTTCATTTGACAAATTTAATATTTAAATTTTAATAAAAAAAATTCCTACAAAATTAAAGGATAACATAATCCACTTTTTTTAATAATTAAGATTTAAATTAAGATATGGATGTTTCCTTTTCTTCATTTTTACTTACCTTTTTCTATCATTTAAATATATTTACTTTTGACTATCTAAGTAAATATTACAGTAATAGGTTCTCTTAAATTCATATGGTTTTATAAGTTTTCTTTTAATTTATCTAGTTATTATAACAACATAAATGAATTATAATATATAAGTAATACAATATATGTTAAAATAAAAATTTCCCAAAATTTTAGAGACAGTTGGTAATATAAACTCTATTTAAAAAAAACCAGAAGAGTTTGAAAATTTCATTTTCAATAAGTACCTTATTTTCTTTTGAAATATTTAATGGTAAGATAAAACTGATGGATCCCAATAAATAAATATAAACATGTATGTATTCATCTTTATTATCTTTGTTATGTTATTGGAAAAAAAACAAAAAAAAAAAGTAAGGTAAATTGATACCTAACAATTTATGTAGTCAAACCAAGCTTATAACCTCATTTTTATAAGCTTCGTCCCCTTTTATTTAACTTTTTTACTCTAATAAAACCAGCTTTATTAATATTTTTACATTTTAACCCATAATTATTTTAAAATATTAATATATCATTAGTTTAATAATATTTTTACATTTTAACCCATAATTATTTTAAATATTAATATATCATTAGTTTAATTAATATTTTATAACTGCTGGCCCATCAAGTTATTACGTGATAATCGATACTGAATTATATGGATTCTCCCACAAATTTTTATTTTAGATATTTTTAAAGTTCCACTGCACAAAATTTGAAAGTTATTTAATTTTACCATCGTTTTGTTTAAAGAATTCGCAACCGCTACTCAACGAATGTATACGAATTTATAATTTTTAATCACAAATCTTATTCCACCAACTCAGTTATTTTTTAAGAGTTTTGATCTTATAATCATGTGTATTATGGATTGATTCTATCCGACTGGATTTAATATTTTTAAAATAAATTATGTAAAAAGTAAAGCACATCATATAAAAATAAAATACACATTAAACTATTATTTCTACTAAAATATATACAAACATAAAAACGACTACAAAGTAGACTAAATATAAACCTTATTCACTTTAATTAGTCACGAGTAAAATTAGCCACTTTAATTTGTCAACGATACTATAACAAATAAATACACCACAACTAAGACTAATTATATATTGTAAGGTTAAAGCTAAATAAAATAACAAAGATAGCGACAAAAAAAAAATATACAAACAACCGAAAAGCTACAAACCTTAAGACGGTAATTCCAAGTTAGGCAAATACGGTCCTCTTCCAACCAAACGATGTACTTCATTTTAGATATGAACTTTTAGAAGAACCATCCAATTATTTTAACTACTTAGGATATGGTATAATGGTGTGTTATCAAGAGTTAATCTTGACTGATTTATTTTTAGCACAGAGGTCGCGGACAAACAACCTTCATAACCTCAAGATCCTTTTTTGTGACATATTCTTAAGTCGCATTAAAAAACTCTGAATATTTGTCAACCTATCCGTAAGTCTATTTTTATATCATGTTTACCTATTTAAGCTTGTTTTAACATGTTTATGTCAACTATCGTCATAATTTAATAAATCACACTTCTGAGATTAGACATTTCTTAAATATGAACAACATGTTCAATATCATAGTCATGTTCAATCGTAATACGTGACTCAAAGAGCTATCTAAACCAAAAATTGGTTTCCTCCATACTATCAACGATCATCACGTCTCCTCTTTCTTTCATTATCAATCCCTCTAGCTTCCAGAAGCCTGAGGTTTTATCAAAACTGAAAACAACCTAAAAAATTACCATAATATGATGGTTTGGATTTCTTACCGCCAAAATAGCCTCTTAGCATGTTGGCCGGATACATCAAGATATGTATGGCTTCTATCTTCGGTGAGCTTCTAGCCGATGTAAAGAAACAAAGAAATATTGAGGATACCATCCGAGCAATAATGTTGGGAAGGTAAAATACCTACCATTTTACCAGTCGGTATATGCGTAACTTGAGCATCTCCCAATTACTTTAATTTAGTCAGGTAAGTATACAGTCAAATTGTCTCAACAACGGTCTTATATTTAAAATGGAAGGGTTCAAGATTCTCACCAACACATGGGTTTAAACAGTTAATATACTAAGCTCATTGAAGGCATAGACGTAATCTACGACCAAGATAACATTTCAATCTGATTCTTAAAAAGAAAATAGGGACTTCGAAAGAGTCTAAAAATCCTAAAAAATTATCTAATTATCACCGTTGAAATCACAAAAGTCAAATATAAAGGAATCATGTTTGACACATGAAGCTCTACGAATATTATTTACAAAATATATGTGTTCGAAGTGGAAAACGCATACTCTAGCTTGAAGATTCTCATTGGGTGAAACCAATTGAAATTTGAAGTTTTTTTTTTAAACGTTGAAGATTTTATTCTGATGCAAAATTTACTTATAAAAGGATCATTAGAAGAAGCATATGTTATATCATATATGCGTATAAATTGAAAAATTATCGTTAATTGCATGGGTCAATCTCACATGACACTTTAGATATACTACTAGTTAATTATAGGCTTACCAAAACGGTTAGAGTTGAACCAACTATATGTGGTTATACAAGTTGAGAAACACATGAGTTGCCATGTACCCACATAATTAAGATAATTTAAGGGCCAATGGATATGTTTCTTTATGTATTATAAAGGATCACTGGAAAAGACTATGCATCATGTCTTAGACATATTGGATCATTTGATTATGGTTTAATGTAAGCTCGAAGAAATATTTAAGATACAAAGTCGTATTCCCAATGAGGAATATGATAGAAACATGAAATGTACGTGGATAATTATACAGCATAGACATTTTTTATTTTGAAAATATCGTTCAAGAATGACTCGAGTTGCATGCAGATAGAGTGATCACTTTGGAGGTTTTTATACTAATCGGTACACTTAGAAAACCAGTTGATATATTTGACAGCACCGCTAGAATGACAGTTGAAAAAATCGATACTTGATTTTTTGGAAAACCACATATAATGAAATGATCGCAAGTCACATCTAAAGGTGAATTAGTGTTAACGATAGTGAATATCAGTTGTATAAGCCTATCAGCTACATAAAGCCTAAAATATTCTATGTATCCTATCTAATAACACATATATTGCATATATTACTGTACAGATATTATTATATTATTAATGTAACTGACGTTAAAATTGACAAACACTACAAATTTAAAGCCAAAATTATAAGTTTGTTTGAAAGTGAAGGTGGGTGGTAAGTTATTAGAGATCAACTAAGAATCAAACTTGAATAAAATAAACACTTTTATTTATAAAGTTACGATAGCAACGTCAAATAAACACATATACGATATTTACTAAGTGTTGCTTGACATAAATTAAGGATGAATTTGTTGTTATGTGTGCTACTTATTATGGTCATTTCCAAATGTATATTTTAGTGTCTCACACAATAAAAGTGTATTATATATTTCTCATTAAAAAGTGCACCCCCTATGATTGGAGAAACCAAAAAGATCAGACGTACTTTCGTGAACATGGATCATTTTGTTCATGTACGTCTTTGTATCTGTTATTAAATATTTATTTTATTATTGAATTTATATTTTCTTACTTGTTCTAACCAAAAACACTTTTATAGGTCAAAATAGATCGCGGTGAACCTCAACAATATATACTTCATGTTATAGTTGAAATAAAGATGAAACGTCCAGTTACTTATTATCATTGTTCGATATGATTTCCACATTCGATAATTTTTACCTCTAACATTTGATTATTTCTAAAAATTCTAAAATTTAATAAAAGACTGATATAATATGCATTATCACATTTATGATTTTAATTTATTTTAATATTATTCTACAAAAATATTGATAACAATTTTTTTTATTGTATTTTTTAGTATCTGACATATCGTTCAAGTTAAATTTTGTGAAATATAGTTACACTTTCAACTTTTGAAAAACCAAATGACTTTTATTAAATGACGAAACTTGGTTTACTCAATAGTTCCAAAACACAATATACTATATGTTAATCTACAAAACATGATGTAATCCACAATTATGAAACATAACATATTGTGTGTTAATTTTGGATATGTAATGTATTTGAAATTTGAAAACCTTAATGCTCTTCTGTTAGATTTCCAAAGGATTATGCACATAAAATTTATAAACCCTAAAATATATACTAAAGAAGTTATGAAAGATGATTTATGTAATTTGAAAATGATTTTACTCAACGTTTGAGAACATGTTGTACATAATATATTAAACTCATGTTGTTTTAAATTGAAAAATATTTGATTTTTTTTTTATGAAATTAGACTTGTTAAAGCCTTATTTTTAATATAAATATCGATTTTTTTTCATCACCTCAAAAAATCAATATTTAAACCTAAATTTACTAGTGTTGAGAGATTTCAATATTAACCTTCTATCTTAGTATTTTCTCTTTATATAAGATTTTTTTCTCATTACTTTCCTTTTATATTTGGGCTCTCTCTCTCAAATAACCGAACATTATTCCACATATGCACGTTTTTGCTTAAGGATAAAAGTACAGTGTTAAGCATACATTTTTTAAACCCCTCCAACATATGGATATTTTACTTAATGCGCAACATATGAATATTATACGAAATGTTTTGTCATTTAAATAATATATTTTATATGCATATATTTTTAATATATGTTTTCAATATATTTACCTTACTGTTTTACACGTCATATTAATAAAATGCGTTTGTAATTTTAGCAACATGTTTTGCATTTAAAGATTTAATGATTTTACAAATCTAGTAACTCTACTATTTTACAAGTTGGATTTGTTGGAATTTCTCCATTAAGTTGGACCGTCACATGTCGTATCGATGTATCGAACTATCGTTAATATTAGTCCAATAAAAGTAATCATAAAGAAAAGAACGGACTAGTAGATAAAATATGTATCATGGAGGTAATTGTATAGATACCAGGTTTAATTCCGAATACTGTGAAGGATTGGATTCGGAAATAAACAACTTAAGCAAAACGTAAAGTTCTGGGGTTATTTTGTAAAACAAAATAATATCAGGTTATGGTCCCTAAGAGTGGCAATTTAATAAGGACTGGTCTTCATTAAGTAACTGTCTGGAAGTTACAGACAATTAAGAGAGAAGAACCGTTACTGGTCTTCGTTAAGTAAATGTCTCGAAGTTACAGACAATTACTTAATGAAGAACCGTTTTCTCACTTCAGTTCTATATAAGAATGAGTTTCTCATTCTTGAAAGCAACGAAAGAAAATACACAGAGAAAATCCTTTAAGAAAAACAAATTGATTCTTCCTTGGAATCAATTACAAAAGTGTGTTTTGGTTGCCATCTCTTAGAAGAATCAATAACCTAAGTGTGTTTTGGTTGCTATCTCTTAGAAGAATCAATAACCTAGCTAAGGATCGCCGATCATCTGCTCTAAGACAGGAATCTGAAGATCAAAGAATGTCTACATCCTCTAAGTATTTATTCCGCATTATTATAGGATGATTTAACTTCATGGTTCAATAAGTTAGATTAGAAATCCGTATAAGTATTTCTATCAAGTGGTATCAGGGCCACCATGAAATTAAATTCTTAGTTTTTCAGATTAGAAAATTAGATCATATATATTAGATCTATATATTAGATATGATGTCAAACAATTAAACAATTACGGTGGTATAATTATATATGCAGTTAAAAGATGTCGGCTACTATAATTAATATAATTAAATTAAAATCTGAAATTATTAATTATTAATTTAGTAACTGTCCTTTCACCTAAAGAATAGGTGAAATATACGTGACCACCTGATAAATGTGTAATTAAGTTTGCTTATATATTATATAAAGTTATAAGTGAATTATTACGAGAATTATATCATTGAAGTTTATTATATATATAAATATATATTATAGTATATATATGAATAAGTTTTATATATATAAATAGATACTATATTATAATATATATTAAGAATTATATTATATTATAATTAAAGATATATTACAATATAATTAAAGATATATTATAATATATTAAATTTAAGGTGTAAATTTAATTTAATTAAAGATATATTATAATTAAAGATATATTACAATATAATTAAAGATATATTATAATATATTGAATTTAAGGTGTAAATTTAATTTAATTAAAGATATATTATAATTAAAGATATATTACAATATAATTAAAGATATATTACAATATAATTAAAGATATATTATAATATATTAAATTTAAGGGGTAAATTTAATTTGATTAAATTATACATAGACTACGAAATAGTTTGGACATTAAGTAAGGTAGTCGTATAGTATTTTTCGAAATAATTAGCATGTTTTAAGTTGTTTGAACTTCGGTAAATAATTAATGATTCAATATATCGCCAAAGTGATCCCTATTGCTGAATTAATTATTTTAGAGTTTTGACAAGTCTATGATTGACAAGTATGTAAAAGTTTTGACAAGTCTATGATTGACAAGTATGTAAATTTTAATCGGCCCAAAGGAAGGTTAATGTTTGACATAGTTAATCTTAGACACAGTTAATCTTAGACACGAGATAGTTATTTGTGAATTGATTATTAAGAAAATTGAACTAGGAAAAAATCGGCCCAAAGGAAGATTTTTTTTTCTCTTCAATTAGAAGGATCAACATTAATTATGCTCAAACTCATACATATACAAATTAATATGCTTGCCCAAAGGTATCTTATTGATGTTGTAAGAGTATGTTTTATTATGCTACGTTTATTTGTTAAATACTATGGAGGTTATATGTTAAGTGATGTTTTTGGCTATTTATTGTTTGTTGTTTGTTATGTTAGCAAATTCGTATTTCTATAACCCGGAAGGCAAAAAGGCACCCATACTTAATGGGAGCAACTTTGAGCTGTGGAAAGAAGATATGTTGCTGCACTTGATGTGCCATGATTACGACTTAGCATTAAGGGTCGATGAACCTAAACCTCTGACTGATGACAGTTCTCCTACGGAGAAGAAAGAGTCAGAGGCATGGGAAAAATCGAACAGGATAAGTCTAGGGATCATGAAGCAAGCAATTCCATTAGCATTCCGTGGTGCAGTTTCACCTGAGATCACTAATGCGAAAATATTTCTCGAAGAGGTAGAGAAATGTTTTGCCAAGAACGATAAAGTAGAGATTAAGACGCTGCTTATTAAGCTAGCCTCTATGAAATATCGTGGCAAAGGGACTGTTCGTGAGCACATCTTGGAAATGTCAAACATCGCTTCCAAACTGAAAGCACTTAAGATTGACCTTCCCGAAGATGTTGTGGTAAGCTTTGCTTTTCACTCTTTCCCTCCTCAGTATAAGAACTTCGAAACTTCTTATAACTGTCAGCGCGAGAAATGGACTCTCAACGAGCTCATCTCTCAGGCAGCGCAAGAGGAGGAAAATATGAAGCAAGAACATCCAGAAGTGCAAATGGTGAAAGCTCAGGTGGATAAGGGAATTAAGAGAAAATATGAAGGTTCAGATGCACATGCATCCGGTTCGGGACAAACGAAGCATAAGGGTACGTCTGGTAAAGGGCGTTGCTTCCATTGTAAGAAACAGGGGCACTTTAAGAAAGAATGTGAAAAAATGGAGGGCTATGATGAAAGCCAAAGGTATTTTCACTTCTATGGTCTGTTCTCAGATCAATTTAGTTTCAGTGCCAAGAAATACTTGGTGGGTTGATACAGCAGCAACAACTCATGTTTTATATTTCTTTGCAGGGTATGATAAGAAACCGAAGCCTGAGTGATGGTGAAACATCCATCTATACAGCTGATGGCAGTTCGTGTTTAGTTCATTCTATCTGTGATTTTCGTTTGTTGCTTACCAGTGGACATTTTTTGTATTTAAAAGACGTATTGTATGTACCTTCTTTTCGAAGGAACCTAATTTCTTTTCCGTTGTTGGACAAATTAAGTTATTCTTGTCTATTTGGAAATGAAAGTTTATGTCTTTATTTACATGGTAATGTTGTTGGTTCTGAAAAGTTAATAGCAAATGATAACTTGTATTTATTGGATACTATAAAGGATCACAAAGAGATAATGAATGTGGATGTACCTGGAAAACTAAATTGTAAAATGGAAAAATCAGCAAAACTTTGGCACAAGCGATTAGGTCACATTTCTAGAAATAGAATTGAAAAGCTTGTTTCAGAAGGTTTATTAAGTGAACTGGATTTTTTGGACTTCAACGTTTGCGTTGAATGTATAGAAGGAAAACAGACCAAAGTGAAACGATTAGATGCATACAGAGCGAAAGGGGTCTTGGATTTGATACATACAGACATTTGCGGTCCGTTCCCTACAGCATCATGGAACGGCCAACGATATTTTGTATCTTTCATTGACGACTTTTCACGATATGGGTATCTATATCTCATTCACGAAAAATCAGAGGCCATTGACAAGTTCAAAGTCTTTAAGACTGAAGTTGAAAAACAACTTGGTAAAGACATTAAGTGCGTCAGATCGGACCGTGGTGGTGAATACTACGGGAGATATGATGGTTCAGGTGAACAACGTCATGGACCGTTTGTAAAGTTCCTAGAATAGTGTGGTATAGTCCCTCAGTATACGATGCCGGGTTCGCCCAACATGAATGGAGTATCTGAGAGACGAAACCGTACATTAAAAGATATGGTAAGAAGTATGATTAGTCATTCAACATTACCTATATCACTCTGGGGAGAAACAATAAAATGTGCGACCTACCTACTTAATAGAGTTCCGACGAAAGCAACTACTAAGACACCGTATGAACTTTGGACTGGGCGTAAACCTAGTTTAAAACATTTACATGTTTGGGGATGTCCAGCTGAAGTGAAGCCTTATAGGCCGAATGAAAAGAAATTGGACTCCAAAACGGTTAGTAGTTATTTCATCGGATATCCCGAGCACAGTAGGGGTTTTAAGTTTTATGATCTTTCCACAAAGAATATATTTGAGACGGGTACATCGAAATTCTTTGAGGATATAGAGTTTGGGGGGAAGAATTTAGTAACGAACATTCATTTTGAGGAAGAATCAACAGAGATTCATGAAGGTTCTAACAATGATACTATAGTGTCAGATGATGATATGGTAATTAGAAGGCCAATCATCACTTCAGATTCGTTAGAACATATAGATACTCAAGATGATGTTAATCTTCCTCCTTTGGATGTTGTTCCAATGGAGCAAAATGAAGTTGTTCAAGAAGAACAAACTCTATCTCCTCAAGAAGTTCAAGTGCAAAATGAAGAAATTATGCCTTTGCGTAGATCTACTAGAGAAAGAAAGAGCGATATATCTTCAGACTATATAGTGTATCTTCAAGAACATGAAGAATTTTATGGTTCAACAGAAAACAATCCTTTAAGTGTTCGTGAAGCCATGAAAAGGTTTGATTCTCACTTCTGGATTAAAGCAATGAACGAAGAGTTTAAATCAATGCAAGATAACGCGGTATGGGAGCTTGTTCCATTACCTGAAGGAAAGAAGCCGATTGGTTGTAAATGGATTTTTAAAACCAAACGGGATTCTAAGGGTAATGTGGAGAGGCATAAAGCGCGACTTGTAGCTAAGGGTTTTACTCAACGTGAAGGGATTGACTTTAAAGAAACCTTCTCTCCAGTTTCTTCGAAGGATTCTTTTCGGACAATCATGGCATTAGTTGCACACTTCGACCTTGAGCTCCATCAAATGGATGTAAAGACCGCCTTTCTTAATGGAGACATTGAGGAAACGATCTATATGTTACAACCTGAAAACTTTGTCTCTGGTGATCCAAAGTCGACGGTATGTAAACTGAAGAAATCTATTTATGGTCTCAAGCAAGCGTCTCGACAGTGGTATCACAAATTCCTTGAAGTTATTGTCTCATTTGGTTTTGAGATAAATTCGGTAGAGGATTGTGTGTATCAAAAATTCAGTGGGAGTAAATTCATATTTCTAGTGCTGTATGTTGATGACATATTATTGGCCACGAACGATAAGGAATTGTTACATACGACCAAGAAATTTCTTTCGGACAAATTCGATATGAAAGATCTTGGTGATGCATCATTTGTGTTAGGAATTCAAATTCACAGGAATCGATCCCATGGAATTTTGAGTTTATCACAAAAGGCGTATATTGAGAGTATGTTACAACGTTACGGGATGGCTAACAGCAAAGGAAAGGAAACCCCTATATCAAAAGGTGAAAAGTTTAGCCTTAAGCAATGCCCAAAGACAAAACTTGAGATTGAGGAAATGCAAAAGGTTCCATATGCTTCGGCTGTTGGAAGTCTGATGTATGCTCAAGTTTGTACACGGTCAGACATTGCTTTTGTGGTGGGTGTGTTAGGGAGATACGTAAGTAATCCGGGGATGGAACACTGGAAAGCAGTCAAAAGAGTTCTCCGGTATTTGTAACAAACAAAACATCACAGGTTAACATATAAGAAGTCGAATAAACTGGAGGTCATAGGGTATTCCGACTCGGATTTCGCCGGATGTGAGGATTCTCGTCGTTCAACCTCAGGCATTATATTCCTTTTAGCGGGAGGTGCAATATCATGGAAAAGTGTTAAACAAACACTCATTGCATCTTCCACTATGGCTGCGGAATTTGTTGCTTGTTTCGAGGCATCCAATCAGGCGCTTTGGCTACGAAATATTGTCACGGGACTGCGAATCGTAGAAGGGATAGAAAAACCCCTTAGATTATATTGTGACAATAACTCGGCAGTTCAGTATTCAAACAGTAACAGGAGCTCGGTTAAGTCCAAACATGTAGATATCAAGTTCCTGTCTGTTAAAGAGAGAGTACAGAGTGATCAAATTAGTGTGGAGCACATAGGGACAAACTCAATGTTAGCAGATCCTCTTACGAAGGCATTAGTACCTAAAGTTTTTATTGAACACACCATTAACATGGGTGTTGTGTACTTAGAGGATTATTAGTTTCAGCGGGAGTTTGTATTAAGCTATTAAATTTGTTTGTATTATGATATTCGCGAACTTAAGGTCATTAATGCAAACATATTTATATACAAGTTTTCAGTGTGCTCTTGTATTTGATTATTCGTACTCTGCTGTAAGTAGACCTCCAATTAAATGGGACTAGTTAAGAATAGATATGTAAGATTACATTTCATATTATTCTTATGCTATGCACCATGATAGATCCATGTAGTTGATTGTTGCGATATCGTGATTACTGATGCATCTATTTGCGGCTTGAAATGCATTGATGATGACTTTAGTCCTATGTCGTTAATAGTCATTTACGAGATTGTTAAGGTTATCTATGTGACGATAGAAATTTAGAACGTTTATTAAGTGGATGCATCCTATAGTAGCATATGATGATCCAATTGGGAGATTGTTGGAATTTCTCCATTAAGTTGGACCGTCACATGTCGTATCGATGTATCGAACTATCGTTAATATTAGTCCAATAAAAGTAATCATAAAGAAAAGAACGGACTAGTAGATAAAATATGTATCATGGAGGTAATTGTATAGATACCAGGTTTAATTCCGAATACTGTGAAGGATTTGATTCGGAAATAAACAACTTAAGAAAAACGTAAAGTTTTGGGGTTATTTTGTAAAACAAAATAATACCGGGTTATGGTCCCTAAGAGTGGCAATTTAATAAGGACTAGTATTCATTAAGTAACTGTCTTGAAGTTACAGACAATTAAGAGAGAAGAACCGTTACTGGTCTTCATTAAGTAACTGTCTGGAAGTTACAGACAATTAAGAGAGAAGAACCGTTACTGGTCTTCGTTAAGTAAATGTCTGGAAGTTACAGACAATTACTTAATGAAGAACCGTTTTCTCACTTCAGTTCTATATAAGAATGAGTTTCTCATTCTTGAAAGCAACAAAAGAAAATACAGAGAGAAAATCCTTTAAGAAAAACAAATTGATTCTTCCTTCGAATCAATTACAAAAGTGTGTTTTGGTTGCCATGTCTTAGAAGAATCAATAACCTAGCTAAGGATCGCCGACCATCTGCTCTAAGACAGGAATCTGAAGATCAAAGAATGTCTACATCCTGTAAGTATTTATTCCGCATTATTATAGGATGATTTAACTTCATGGTTCAATAAGTTAGATTAGAAATCCGTATAAGTATTTCTATCAGGATTCCCTTAACAATTTGTAAATCTGATTGACAGTATGTTTTGCAAATATTTTAAGACTTCATGTTTTGTAATTTTGGTAACATCGTGTTTTGCATGTCAAGTTTTGTTAGTTTGATTAAGATGATGTCAAACACCATAATAGATAATGTAAGCCTCGAGATGTATTCTTCAATAAAAAAGTGAAACTATTATTGTAGTCGTATGTGAATACAAGGATTCTTGTAAAAAAGTGAAGCTGTAATAAAAAAATTTAAATGAAAATTTCCTTTTTATATTGTATAATGTCAGAATAAGTTATTATATGTATATTAAAAACTTTATTGTAAGTTAAAATTTCAAATTTATCTCTTAATTACAAAAAATAATTTTTTAAGATGTGTCTTTAATTTTGTGATAGTGTGTATTTAAACTTTTAAAACATAGTGTAGTGTATGTCAATTTAAAATACCAAAATAAATTGCAAATCATGGTTCACTCAACCTTTACAAAACCTAGTATAACCATATGGTATTGCAAAACATGGATAGAATTCTTCATATAATTTGCAAAACATGACATTGATGTGTAATTTGGGATATATAGTTCATTTTATATTTTTGAATCGTATAGATTTAAACTTGTGAGCCGTGATATATTGTATTTAATATACGAGAATGGTATATTCTTTATATATAAAAACTATTATCCCCATATAGTTTTGCAAAATATGTTGTGTTAAGCATTTGTGAAACTAGTTTACCAGTTGTGAAATATGATGTAAGTACTTTCCGAATCATATTTTACTCGATATTGCCAAAACATGGTGTATGTCATTCGCAATTACCGTATTGTATCTCAGTTTAAAAATATATTATTATTTTAAAGTGTGAAATACGACTTATATTTAAATTTGAATTGATAAATCCCAAATTGTATACGCATTGTGAACTATATATTTATATGTAAAGCCTAAATATACCAGTTGTTCATTAATTATTTTAATTTAAAGAATTATATAACACCTTTGTACTTATCAAACTTCTTTATTTTTTCTCTTTTATATTTTTTTCTATCTTGATATCATCCTTCCTGATCATGCGAATCATCACCATGCCATTAAATTTCCTCACTTATTCTCTTAAAGTTTCCCTCACACTTTTACCATAACTACCATGGTTAGTTATCTTGATTTCTATTCAATTTCTATTTTTTTTTCTTGTTTAATATATGCCAACTTTGAAAACTATCATCTATTTAACATGAGTTTACATATGGTAGTATTGATGCTAGTTTTTAAAACAGTTAAGGAAACAAATTGTATATTTTTCTACCATTGATGAATGCAAGTTGTTAATTTTATAAATGATAGTACATATACTCAAGTTTCTCGTACAAATGTTGATTAAAAATTTGGAAATTTGATGTTTGACAATTTAATATTGATTAATGTTTTTCAAAGTTGATGTTTCACAAGTTTAATATAATACATTTTGTAAGTTGAGGTTGTTTAATATTATGCATTTTTTCAATTTTGCATTTCACATATAATATAACAAATTTCTTTTGTAATTTTTTATTCTTCTTGAAAACCTATAACTTTAATATATATCATATTTCACATTATTGCACTTAGAGTTCATATCATAGTAAATTATTTATTATCATGTACTCTTATATATCTTACTCTCCACTATCATATCTTACAAATACATTTATCTTTATTACTTCACCTTTATATTTGTATTGTCATCATTTACATGTTCATGTTACCCATGTACATCATTATCAGGTGTACATGATGCACTTGTCTATGTTCACACATGTCACCTACAAACCACACATCATTATCATCTCATCCCATCATCTGTTGTCCACACAGTTGTGTAACCCATAAATTTAAATAGTGTTCACTCACACAATACTACTCTCATTGTATGTCTTATATTTGTTTCATTCACCATCAATCAACATACTTATTGTATGTTCATCTAATTAATTATCTGTAACCATTGTGTATTAGTTATAACATGTATTAAGTATTACTGTTATATATATCTTTGTGTGTAACCACATAATTATTAGCATGTATCTCTGCTATAGCAATGAATCAATACTACAAAAATCAAAACCCAAAAATTTAACTTCATAAATGAGGTTTTCGTAGTCACTTCATTTAGAATTTTAACTCAAAATTTTAACATAATAAATGAAGTTTTTATTTTTGGTTTGTCTTATGTTTAAAGATTTTTTTTATTTGTAGACTATTTTCTTTCAGCCTTTCTAATTATGTATTGGTTGTATCGACCAATTCCAGAGACCATTTTTAAATAATATTGGAAACCTTGAGATTTATCCTCAGTCGAGAATCACGAATAATAATTTTCCCATAATTGTTGACTAAAAAGGTTGATGGAACCACATGTCATACCATAAAAATGTGTTCGCTATGTTACCAATCGTCACCTTGTACAATTTACTTGAGAAATGCCTAAGATTTAAAATTTTCCTCAAAGTCTATGAGTGAGAATAGTCAATATTTAAAGACCATAAGTTATTGTCTTTAATCTTCTCAAAGTGAATCCAGTCACACCAGATTGAGTTGTCATTTTTACTTACAATAGACCACAAGTGTCTGAGGATGGGCCGCCCTCAGATAAAGACAATGTAATAGTAGACCAAACCACTTTTGCACCTGTAACCTTCATCTCGTGGTCATATCAGAGGGAACGTCGGAGATACAGAGGAATTTCTTTAAAAAAGTTAGCAGGGATGAATATCAATGACCAATAAACCTGCCCCGCAACAATAGAAAATTTAATGCTCTGAAACCTACCCGCATAAGAGATATTTGGAAGTCTATGAGCTTATACGGGTAATAATTTTATCTAGAAAGGGTCAACAATAATTATGGAAAAGTCGAGCCATGATAATAGGGACTCCAAAAAATTTAATCGGGAGGGTACCCACGTTGAAACCAAATATATTTGATTATATTTGTTCTAAGAGATGGGTTAACCCCAAAGAGGAATATGTGGTTCTTCTGAGGGATAAATTTAACCTTAGATAGATCAAAAATATTATTAAGGCCATCCCCGATGAGAATGAATGAGTTAATATCACCTCGACAAAAAATCATCAGAGGTTGACAATCTCAAGCTTATGACATTTCCCGTGAAAGTTAAAATTTGCATCATTACTTTTTTTGTTGATGATACTGGAGAGTACTTGTATGACCAAGACAAATAAAAAATGAGATAAAAATGTCACTAAAGTCCTTACAATTAGTTTCATAACCTCTTTAATTTGTTTTTCATGAATACACATCTTACTTGCAACCACCAAAGTTTTTTATAAGTAATTTGATACAATCTCATTTTCTTTCATAAGAAAATTTCAAACTTTTTGCAAAACCCTTAAAGTTGGACAAAGTTGAACCTTGTTGTGCTTCGATACTTCTTTTTCACCGATTCTTAAATGTGCTTTGATGTATTTCACACTGAATTTTCTTCAAAATTGATAGATAAATTTTATAGAATAGTCTTTCAAAACCATCTGCATGAAGTCACTAGTAACCACTTTCTTTGAACTATAGCGAATTTTGTTCAAGCATGGTCAAAGTATATTTTATTGATTTTTTTATAAATTTTCACTGAATACACTTGTTTTTCGTGCATTTTATATGAAACTGGGAGAATATTTATTAGAAAGATCAATAATAGAAAAATAGAGTAAAAATAAGAAACAAATAAGAAACCAAATCACGTATCTTATTGCAAAGTATTTGGGACGCTGCCACTATAAATTCCGGCTTCTCTATTTTATGTCACGGTTAACATAGCTGGTCCCATAAGCCTGTAAAATAGTTTCCTTTACGTTTTAACAATATTTTATGTACGTATTTTATGTTATTATCTATCACGTTTGGTGGGAGAGAAATTCAAGAAATTTTGGTTCTCCCGTTGTCCATACTTCTACGATTTCTCATTGTATGTTGATTTGTCTCCGGTTTAATTATTTGGCACAATGGTGGTTTGGCTAGCGTAAACAATCCAATTTTTTATTTTGGACGCCAAGAGTTTATGGACTGATTATTGGATCTAAGACGTTGTATTTTTTTTATTGTTGATTATTAATCCATTGTTGTATTCAAGAAACTATTTTGTTGGCACTTGTTTTCTAATTTCAACATTGATTGTTTTATCTTTCTATTCACTGTTTTTTTTAAGTAAAGACCATTTATTTGATATTAAGATAATAAGTTTGAGTACAAAATAAAGGGCGCCAATTTTTTCCCTCCTAAATCAAACAAAGACTAATTAAAAGCTGCTAAAATTAAGCCTAAAGAATATCAAAAGTCTTTAAGACTTAGACAACACTTCATGATGCAAAAGCTTCACGGCAGCTACACATCAACAGCTTGAAAACGGAACAGCTTCACAAAGCTTAAGTGCCCAGCTTCCAACCACAGCCTCCATCATGGACCATTAATAGCACAACGATCAAAAACTCAGTATTTCTGAAACTTCAACCCAAAACACAGCAACAATCAGACAGCTTCACATCGATTTAGCTCCCAGCTCCCAACCTCAGACTCAACCAGAAGAGCATGAATCATATTGCTATCCTCAACCAGAACAACAAGCGAGCTCAATCAGCAGATTAGCAAATAGAAGGGCATGAAACAGATCTGAAAAGCTTAGACAAAGTCCTGTATACAAAGCTTACAAAAAACCTTAATCAAAAGTGTTTATATAAGGTATGTCAATGCTTTTTAAGACAATAATAGATTTAAGATTTGTAGGAGCAGTTGTATAGTCATAAGCTTGTTTGAGCTTACATTTTAATGTCCAACGAGCCAGCCAATCAGCATCTCCATTTTGATCTCTATACATATGCTTAAAAGACATCGAAGATGTTATCATCATTCTACAACAGTTTATAATAGGAGAAAGAGACCAAAGAATAGCACTGTGATTACCATTCTTCAGAAATTTCACAAGTAATGATGAATCAGTCTCAATGTCAATATTGAGAAAACCTTTAAATGTACAGATGATCAGCCCTTCCATTAGAGCACGGGCCTCATCCATTCGGGGGGAGAGCTTACCATAGACATTACCATAAGCATGAACAAGACTACCTTCATGGTCTCTAATGACAATGCCAGCACTAGCTTCACCATTGAAAATCACAGAAGCATCAGTGTTAAGTTTGTATCTACCAGTAGAATGAGGGATCCAATTCAACACAGAAGGTTTGTTGGTGGAGCCATAGCTTAAATTTAAGAAGCCAAAATTCTTAGCCACATTTCTGTCATTAGACCAATGATGAAATTTGAAAATGCCAGCAAGATTCATGTAGTTAATGATCCTGTGAACCTCCTTTATAATAAAACTGGAAGATATGTTAACATTTTTGAATTTGGAACGGTTTCTGAATTTCCAGATCATGCTGTAAATAATAGAAGGAATAACATTTCTAATATGATTGTTCTTACTAGTGTATCTTGACCAAGTTCTAGACATATGGATTGGTGTCATATTTTTATAGATATTGATGTTGAAATGATTAGCAAAATGAAGCCAAACAGCCCAAGCAACATCACAAGCAATAAAAACATGGTCTGTGGTTTCATAGTTTTGACAGAATTGGCATTTAGAAACTATAATCATATGCATTTTCTTAAGGATAGAATCAGTTGAAACAAAATTGTTAATCAGTTTCCAATGAATAAAAGCATACTTTTTAGGTGTTAAGTCATTCCATATTTTAGAAAACAGACTAGATTCAGCATGATGAGTTTGAATGAAATCCCAAGTATGCTTGTAACTAAAGTTACCTGTAGTTGATAAGCTCCAAAAGATCTTGTCCTTCCTGTTATGGTTGATACTGCATTTGCTGATGCGATCCAGGTCCTACTTGCTAATAAGACTTTCAATACAAGTTAGATTCCATTGATAGTTAGACCAATATTGATTGACCTTTTCTTGGTGATACCAACTATTGTCCATAGAGTTGTCAAGAGTAAGAAGAGGATCAAAGTTATACCATCTGTCCAACCAGAAATCAACACTGCCATCTCCTAATGATCAGCCAACAAATTGATCAGCTATGGTCTTGATCTTCATAAGCCTGTTCCATATCATTGAACCCTTTATACTATTATCAAGCTGCATAGGCTGCTTCTTCTTACAGTAGATGTCATGAATAAGGTTAGCCTAAAGCAACTTGTTATCCCTAACCTGCAGCCAAAGCTTACAAGAGGTAGATTTCTGGACATCAGCCAAGTTTCTGATGTTTAAACCTCCCTTTTTAAACGTTTTACAAATACTTTTCCAACTGCACCAATGTATTTTACGGTCCAAGCTGGTAGAACCCCAGAGAAAACTATTAAAAGCCTTTTCGATTTTATTGATAACATTATTAGGGATGACATTACTATGCATCTAGTAGAGAATAATATTCATGAGGACAGAGTTGATTAATGTGATTCTTCCCGCAAAAGATAAATGCTTAGATTCCCAATCAGCAATTCTATTGTTGATCTTTTTGAGAAGGTTGGTGTAGATAACAGAGTTGTTGTTGGTATTGATGGTGATGCCTAGGTAATCAGTAGGAAGCATAGCATTATTGAAACCAATGATGTTTGATATAGAGTTGATTTTGGCTTCATTAATACCATTAGCAATGATAACTTTAGTTTTACTTTTGTTGATAACTTGACCAGAAGTAGCTTGGTATTCCTGTAAGAAGAGATTAAGTAATGCTAAAGTAGCATCCTTGTAGTTAGTGAACAAAAGAATATCATCAGCAAAAGCCAGGTTACTGATACATAAGTTATTGCGGCTCTTATATCTCATGTATTTGTTTTCATGAAAGAGCAAAGAGATGCCCCTCAACAAGACCTCCTCAGCAATTATAAAAAGGCTTGGTGAAAGAGGATCACCTTTCCTAAGGCCTTTAGCAGTTTTAAAGAAACCATAAGAGGCACCATTGATTAAGATAGAAACAAACATTTAATATCATTCTACTAATCAGGCTAATGAATCTTTTAGAGAAACCAAAACATGTCAAAACTTTAATGTGAAAATGATGACTAAGCTTATCAAAAGCCTTGCACATATCAAGCTGAATAATAATGTTCTGGTCCTTAACTTTTCTGTTCAAGTCATAAAGAAGTTCCTTGGCTAATAAAACATTAGAATGAATGGTGTTACCAGGAACAAATCCACCTTGAGAGTTGGAAATGATCTTAGGCAAAAGGTTAGCAATTCTGTCATTCAAGATCTTAGCCATAATACGATTAGGTAAAGTACATAAACTTATAGGCCGATAATCAGTCCAACTAGTAGGGTTAATAGACTTAGGGATGAGGCAAATGTCGGTTGCAAGAATGCCTTTAGGAATGTTTCAACCTCTTATAAAGTGATGAAGATAGTAATGAGATCATTTTTAATAATATTCCAACACTTTTTATAGAAAAGAAGGTTGAATCCATCCATACCTGCCACACTTGAAACTTTAAGATTGTTGATTGTTTTGAAAACCTCATCTTCTCCAGGAAATTTAAGCAAGCTCTTGTTGTCTTATTGACTAATTACACTAGGGATGATGTCAAACATTGAGTGATTCATCTTGTCTAACTCATCCTGCTTATCATTACAAGGACTGCTAGCAAGAGCCTTAGTGAAAAAGGCAACAGCTGAATCTCCAATAGAGTCCTTGTCAAGAATCCAAGAATTGTTATCTTTAATACCATTAATAACACTTTTCTTTCTTTTTTTTGAAACATAATTATGAAAAAGCTTGGAGTTGTTGTCCCCATCCTTGATCCAACTAACATTGCACTTATGCAGCCAATACTCCTATTCCATTTTGTAGGCATTCATCAGCAAGGCGTTAGACTTATTCAGCTCCTCTTTAGATTGACTAGTATGTTGATGCTGATGAAAAGTTTCCACTCTAAGAACTTCATCCTCAAATGCTTTAACCTTGCTAAAAACATTCCCAAAGTGATGCTTGTTCCAAGCAATGAGGTCAACTTTTAATCTTTTTAATTTAAGCCAGAATTTGGTCAAGGGATCACCATCCATTTCTTGATCCCAGTTTTTAGAGACAAACAGGATAAAGTCATTATCAAGAAACCACATGTTCTGAAATCTAAAATTCTTATTAGAACTATAGGACAAGCTTGAAATGTTGATAAGGATGGCCATATGATCAGACCCGGTTCTAGCTTTATGGATAACATTAGTATTGTTGAAAAGATCATTCCAGTGATTGTTTATAAAAACCCAGTCAAGACGTCTCCATTTAGATTTGTTTGACCAAGTAAATCTAGAAGCCTGCAATCACTGATTATCCTGTTGAAGTCATCAGCACTATTTTGACAGAATGTTGAACAACCTATCTGATCATCAATAGAACTTATAGCATTAAAATCACCACAAACAAGCCAGGCTTTATCCGAGCAAGAAATGCTACGTAAAGTATCCCAAAGACCAAGTCTATTTAAACGCTGGCATTTAGCATAAAAAAAGTTAATAGAATGTTTTTATTCAAAATGTTATGATTAGCTTCAATATGCAAGCATTGAGTATGATCTATCAGAATGTTAACAAAAATGTTATCATGCCAGAAAATCCAAATTTTGTTGGATATATTAGATGCACTATGATTAAAGCCAAGTTTAGAAGCAAAACAGTTGAGATAATCATTGCTAATCAATGGTTCTTGAATAACAACAATGACTGCTTTGTTTTTATCAGAAAGATGTTTAAGTCTTCTTAAGGAAGATTTATCTTTAATCCCTCGAATATTCCAACTTAAGATGCTAATCATAATTGAGAGATCGTTTAGATTTACGTGTTGTTGAAAGTTGGTGAGTATTCCTGACCAACCTTTTCTTTTTAGCTTGTTTAAATTGCCTGTCTATTATAGTACTGAAATCTTCTTCATCTTCAGAAGTCTCTTTCCTTATTATCTGGCTCATATTTAATCGTATATCTGGTTGAACATTCTTTGCTTTCAAATTGACTTTACTCAAATTATTAAAAGTTTCTTCCAAGTCAGAGAAATGATTTTCGTCCTGCAAACTCTTTACCAGCATATCATCGATGTAAGCTTCTACATTCCGGCCAATTTGCTCCTCAAAGGTTTTGTTGACGAAGCGCTGATAAGTCGCCCCTGCATTTTTCAGGCCAAATGGCATGACCTTATAACAATATAATCCTCTTCCACTGATGAACGGCGTGATTTCTTCATCTTTTGCATCTAATCTGATCTGATTATATCCTGAATAAGCATCCATGAAAGACAATAACCGATTACCGGAAGTAGAGTTCACTAGCTGATCGATTCGGGGTACTGGAAAAGGATCCTTCAGACAAGCTCTATTCAAGTCAGTGAAATCTACGCACATCCTCCACTTACCATTCTTTTTCCTAACCAAGACTGGATTCGAGGCCCATACAGGGTATTGCGACTCTCGAATATGACCTATGTTTAATAATCGTTCAACCTCTGAGAGAATAGCTATAGACTTCTCTTGGGAAACAGGTCTTATTTTCTGTACAATGGGTCTAACATCGTGTCGTACCGCGAGTTTATGACATATTCTTTCTGGAGGTACTCTCGTAACATCCTCCGCACACCAAACAAACATATTTAATTTTGTCGACAAAAATGTAATCAATTTTTCTCTGAACTCAACAGATAGCTTTACTCCAACCTTCAAACTTTTTCCTTCCTTAAACTTATGTTCCTCGTGATCCTCATCCGGAACCTAAAATCCGGGGGCCTCCCTCGGATCATCACAAAGAGTGATTACCGAAGAAGTCCCTTTTAATTGCTATGCTTTTTATGATGCTCCCCCCCCCCCCCCCCCCCCCGAACTCCTTTTAAGGATAAAGCTATCTGATAACACTCTCGAGCCATCTTCTAGCTGCTCCGGATCGTCCCTATATTATTCCCTACCACATATTTCATGCATTGGTGCACTGTCGATATAACACCATGCATCCTAGACAGCCAAGAGCGACAAAAAATTTCATTGTACGAAGTCGGTGCATCTACGACTATAAACAAAACTTCAACTTCCTTTTTGAACGACCCACGACCGAGCTCTACCACACACTGAAACTCTCCTACGACTATTGTTGTTGCTCCTGTAAAGCCCACTATAATTCTGTCGGATCTTCGTATAACAGACGGGTCAGAAATTCTCCTGTAGGTACTCATAAACAAAATATTCGCAGAACTTCTTGTGTCAATAAGTATCTTATAAACTTGGTCTCCGGCTATACCCGCAACAATAAGCATCGCATCTTCATGCGGGTCCGCTACATTCCTCATATCATCATCGTCAAAACATATGATTGAGAAGGGCAAGTGATGCATCTGCGCTAAAACCCATGCTTCAATCTGTGTGGTTAGATTCACCATATGTCTTTTCCGCGAACTATTAGAATTCCCTGCAATGGTATCTCCTCCGAAGATAGCTAACGACTCGAAAAAAAACACATAGGTCATTTACCTTCCCCTTTGTAATGATCTCCTCTACCATGTTCACGTTATTTCTCCCTTCATTAGGATTCAAGTACTCTTCTTCAATATCGAAAATGTCAATCTCTTTGGAAATTACCATTCATGCATCAGTATTCTTTGGGGCAGCCTTTACTGCATCATTTTTCTGGGTGTGCTTTTTCAAGAATTCTAATAACATTCCATTTTAAATTAAAACTTGCACTTCTTTTTTCGAAGCAATGCATTCCTTAGTGTCATGCCCAATGTCCTCATGGTACTTACAGAACCTGTTAGCACATCTTCTTTCCCTCAGAGTTTGAAGTGGAAACGGTTTTCTGAATTGCATCGTTGATTTTTCCCTATAAAATATCGTAGCCACATTTTCCGTTAACTCCGCAAAATAGTCCGGACGAATCCATTTGTTTGAAATTGGCCTTGTTTATTGGTTATAGTTTTGTTGGTTACTATAGTTCTGCTGGTTTGTTCTCGGCCTTGGTGGATACTAACCCACACCCTTGGCTGGAACATTAGTACGAGGCCCTTGATTACTAGACTCAGTCCTTTGAAATTGGTTATACTCCAGCTGATCGCTTGATCTTTTCTCGGATGCCTGAGTCTCCTCCACTAAAACTCTTTTCTCAACTTGATCCAATAATGCCCCAAAAGTCATTACCTGAATTTCTGCTACCGTATCCTTTAAGAGTCTGGGGAGAAGCCTCATCCTGAATGCTGCGAGTGCCACAGAATCTTTGCAATACTTCATGTCGGTTTTTGTTTTAACGAATCGATTGGTGTAATTCTTCAGGCTTTCCCCAACCTTTTTCCTATAATAGATTATCGTATCTCCATTAGCTCGAAATTTCTTGCTCCCTAAAAAATGTTGTCTAAAGATATTCCAGAACATTTCAAATTCTTTATCGAGCTCTACGGAAGCCTATTATACAATTTGGAAGCCACCCCTTTGAAAGTCTGAGAAAACGCTTTACACAGCAATTTATCATCATCGTCGAAGTTGATCATGAAATTTTTGAATTGCTCGATGTGATTGTCAGGATCTTGTGTCCCATCAAACTTGTCTAGCTTTAAAATATCAAAGTGTTTTGGGAGGTTGCCTGCTAGAATTTCCTAGGACAAAGGAGAAGCTCTCCAATTATGACCCTTCCTGTAGACGTTAGCTCTTAAAATTTTATGGCTCGAAAAATAGAGTCCTTCCTCGGATGGCAGAGTATACTGATGCTGCCACTCTGAATTCCACTGATCGAAATTTTGGTTCCCAGAGGGAAAATTCATTTGGTCATAACCCTGCTCATTGGCATGAGCGTGATAATTCTTTTCCCTCAGAGATTGTGCCCTCAGATATTTTCTCTCCAAACTCCTTCCCCTCTGGTGTTCCGCATGCTTTCTTCCATATCTTTTCTTTCGATGACTCCTCCTCAGAGACGATTCTGGTGAATTGTAGCGAGCATAATCACTTGAATTGGAGGATTCCAGGTGACGCTTTCCTATCTGATTCAGAGTAGAACACAAAAGAAGCTAGATAGAGGGATAAACCTTAATTTTAATTAATCAAAAAGTGATTTGTCTGTTGTGCATGATGGTCGTACAAATACTTATTCATTCATTTTTCGGGGTAAAAAGATTGTTCTTGTGCCGATAAAGCCTCGACCCTTTAGCATTGGCTCTGGTGCTTCCACAACGACCTTGCTGTCTCGTGCTCCTTTTCAAGCAGCCATGGAAGAGGCTGGTGTGGTTTTCTTGTTGTTTTGTGATTTTCTCCTTGAATCACGTCGTTCATGACCTCTATATATATCATCTCTGTTTCTAGGATGAAAGTCGATTTCACGCTCTTCTTTTCCACTGTCAAGCTCTCTTCTCACATCGGAACGAAGATTTTCTTGAACAGTTTCTTTTTCTGCCTTCAATTTTTCAATCTCCAGTAGCAACTCATTCCTTCGAGTCAGCAGAACCGAGTCATCAAAGGTTTCTCCGACGCGCTGGCCACCATGCGCCTCATATTCTATATTATTCCGATAAGTGTTCCCCACAAAATTCTCCTCGCAGTCGTTAACAAAATCATCCCCTTGCTCATCCATGATTCCGCTCGGATTAAGAGAAATTTCCAGAAAGCGATTGACGTCAGGACAATCTTCGTTTCCCACAGACGGCGCCAATGATGAATTAAGAAATAGCTCAAGGGTAATTTTATATAACACGAATATCCGAGGGTCCAAACAGTTATAACAAATTCTTTGTAAATGTGCCTTTTTAGAGAGAGAAATAGAGAGTTAATCCAAGTAGAGAGAGAAAGTAATATTATATTAATCAATCGAATCTATGAACTCGGGTGAGATCCTTTTATAGTACAATAACGGGCCTCATACGCTTTAATTCCCATTTATTACATATTTAGTCCCCATATTTTTCTACTTATTCATAATAACTACTTCTATTATACCTTTTACAATATTTCCCCAATAAAAACACTTCCTTACAATTTTTCCATACGTCTTTTATTCTCCCTCATCATTTTTAATTTAAAATAAAAGTTTAAGACATGAACTTTTAAACCAACGTACCTAAAACACAATAACAAAAGACAAAAATATCCAAAAAACTTGAAAAGTGAAAAGTTAGTAATTAGGATTGAGATTATATAGGTAAAGTTCAAAGAAATATATTTATAATTTATGGAATTAGTTTATGGGAAAATAATATAATTAATAAATATATTATTGAGCCTAAAGGTAAAATAATAATTACTCAAATACGGTATATCATTGGAGAACATATAAATGTCAGTCTTTTAGTAATTAGTAAGTATATTTTTAGTTGTATTTTAAAACTTTACAATTATTTTTTAATACATTTTTTATTTTATATATATAGTTTATATTTGTGGACCGGGTCGGGTTGGACAAATTAAAAATCTATACACGTCCCGCCCCGCATACGGGTCACAATTTGTATATTTGTACTCGTCCCGTTAAATGTTCGGAATGGACAAATTCACGAGACATTTCATAGGTGATAATAATATTATCATGAATTGTTATACCTTTAACAAAGACACCATGCTCCTCATAAATAATTTTAGGTAAGACAACATGCAGTCTTGTGTTAATAATCTTGGAGATAATTCTATTGAGGATATTGCATAAGCTGATCTGTCTGAAGTCTCTCCAGTCATTATGAGACTCATTCTTAGGTATAATACACGTAACAATAGCATATAAACCATTAGGAATTGAAGAATTATTGAAGTAATCAATTATAACCTTAGTTAAGCCATCTTTACTAATTTGTCAACATAAAGAATAAAATTTAACATTGAAACCATCAATGCCAGAGACACTTCCAGGATTCAAAGACAAAATGGAATTATAAATTTCATCACTAGTGGGGGTTCTTAATATATTGGTATTATCATAATCAGTGATTAATCTATTTCTCAATTTTTTTAAGACGGTCTAAAATGTTACCAAAGACAAACCAATTCCATTTTTTCATACTCAATTTTAGTCTTTTTAGCGTGGCAAAATGTATGTATAGGTGATCCATGCATATGAATGTCCCAATTAACTTTAACAATGTTCATGAAGTAAGGGTGAATGAGCCGCATGTTAAGAAATTTAAAGCTCAGTTTAGTTTTAATAGAATTAAAATTTATAGAAATGCAAAGTGGTAAATGGTGTAAGCCATTCTTAGTCAGATGCTTCACCACAGTGCTATCAAAGTAAGTTCTCCAAGAATCATTGTACAATGGTCTATCTAATATTTTCCAAGTTATGTTATTGGTCCACGTAAATTTAAGGTCAGTGAATCTAACATCCTCAAGCTGGCATTCGAGAATAGTTTCATTAAACTTATCCATGTTTCTTGTGCATAGATGATAGGTTGAATCTGCTCATCAGAAGTTAAGATGATATTGAAATCTCCAACAACTAACCATTTCAGGTTAGTATTGAAGACCTTTTTAAGATTATGTCATAGATATTCCTTCAAATATCTACAACATTTAGCATAAATTATAGTTACATTGAAATCCTTGTTAATTGAATGATGATTAAGAGGCACACGAAGATATTGGTCATTATCTCTAAGAATATTAATTTGGAAATCATTTTCCAGATAAGCTAGATTTTATTATTTATGTTAGTATCTAGTTATGTTATCTAATCTGGTGGAATTGATCATAGGCTCTTACAGAGCTATGAAATCAGTTTTCTCAGATTTTACAATTAATTTGATTCTTCTAAAGGTTCTTTTGTTTCCAACACCCTAACATTCTAATTTAGGATGTTAATAGTTATTTTGAGGTGGATTTATAATTCTTAGTTAATCATTTAAACTGGATCAAATTTGTATTTATAAGACCTTTATGAATTTTAGATTTAAGTTTCCTTATTCTCTTACCTATACATGTATTGTTTTCAAAAGTTTCACGTTTTGAGTTTTTCCTTAGGGAGGATACTGGATTCAGGGATCTGGGATTTAGAGGACGAATCAAGGTTTTCATATTCATTTGAGTTATTAAACATGTTATCCACGTTGAGGGTGTAAATAGCTTATATTATGTAATTTTCATGCATGTTTTCATTTAAACATTTTCCTTATTAGAGTTTCTAATAAAACTTATGTTTTCACACACAACTTCAATATCATTGTTGATTAGAAAATTCTTGGCCTGATCAGCAGAACTAATGTCATTTTGATCAGTATTGATAGTTTTATTGTTCAAGCCACTGATAATATCAAGGATGATGATATTATTTTCAGTAATATCATTATCCTTATTAATTTTGTTTATACCATCTTGCTGGACAATTATAGACTTAAGTTTTTTGGAATGTTTTTGGATCTATGTTTCTTGTATATTTAGAGATTTTGATTCAGGTTTATTCAACTGTGTCTGTATTATTTTGACCCTCTTTGTTATACTCAAATTTTTTACTTTGAATATCATGGTGTCCGAGATGATTATGAGTATGACAATAATTGGGTTTGTTACCATAAGAGATGGTTTGCGAGAAATCATCTCTTTTACCGAAGCCGATCCAAAAAAATTCAGGGAGAGGCTTTTAGACATCTATCTCAAACCAAGCCCCGCAACAATTATATCTTGCCTTGTTTTCAAATGAAACCATATATGGAGAGGTATACCTAAGGTGCTACATATTTGAAGGGTAGTGTCATGGTTATATAGGTGTTTAGGGAGGTCAAAAAGGAAGCCCAAACAGGGTTGATTGGGATTCAATCTTAGGATTGAATCTCAGGTACCATTTTAAGAGATGAAATGAATGTTGGACAACATACCACACATTCCTCTTCTACAGTCTAGTTACATATTCTAATAAATCTAACTCTATGTGAATGGTGTCTATTCCTGGTATCTCTTACCATGTTGGCGTATCATCGTCCTAAGAACCCCATCTTGATTCGAATGATGTTGTGTTCTAAGTTTAAAATTATTTTCTCATTATTACTTCTCACATGTCACTTTCAAATAACTTTTCTTAATCTTCTTAATGATTGCATATTATTTATTCTTGATTTTAATTGTAAACTTTCCTCAAGGGTTAAATGCGACTTAAGAATCATGTTTTATATATGAATTAAGAATCACGTGTTAAATAAAAAAATGAGAAACATGTATTAAATTCGAATTGAGAATCATGTGTTAGATCTTGATTGAGAATTTTATGTTAAATCTAAATCGAGAATCAAATATTAAACGTGAATCGTAAATAATATACTAAATATGAACTAAGACTCGTATGTTAAATCTCAAATGAGAATTATATGTTAAATCATGAATCATTATTATATCTAAACTAAGATCGCGAGTTAAACAAAAATTGCAAGTCATATGTTAAATCCAAACTGAGAATCAAATGTTAAATCCAAATCGAGTATCATTTGTTAAATACGAATAACGAATCAAGTGTGAAATCCGAATTGAGAATCATGGGTTAAATGCGAACTAAGAATGATGAGTGAAATATGAATATGAAATCATTTGTTAAATCTGAACTGAGAATCATGTGTTAAATATGACGTGAGAATCGTCTGTTAAATCTGAACTTAATATCATGGTTTAAACACGAATCACGAATCATGTGTTAAATCCAAAATGAAAATCAAAGGTTAAATTCAAATCGAGTATCAAATGTTAAATGCGATTTGATAATTGTGTGTGAAATCCAAAGTGAGAATTTTGAATTGAATGCGAATTGAGAATAATGGGTTTAATGTGAACTAAGATCATTAGTTAAATTAGAACTAAGAATTATATAGAAAACGAGTATCATGAATCATTTATTAAATCGAAACCTAGAATTAAAAATTGTGTACGAATTGAAAATCATATGTCAAATCTGAACTAAAAATCATGGATTAAATTTGAAGTGAGAGTCAATGATTAAATATGAATTGTAAATCATTTGTTAAGTCTAAGGTGTGAATCGTGGATTGGATACAAACTGAGAATCAAATGTTAAATACGAAATGAGGACTATATATGAAATTCCAATTGGGAATCATGATTTAAATGCTTCATAAGAATCATGGGTCAAATACAATTTGAGAATCATGTATATAATATGAATTGAGAATCATGTGTTAATTCTGAAGTGAGTTGTTACACATAATTTATGAATCATTTATTAATAAATGTGAATTAAGAATTATCAAAGTTTAAATAGGAATTGAGAGTCATGAATAATTGTATACACGTGAATCAAATGTTAAAATCGAACTTGTAATCATAGTTTGAAAACAAATTGAAAATCATGAATTAAATACAATGAGAATCATAGGTTAAATGCGAACTGAGAATCATTTGTTAAATTTGAACTGAGTATCCTGGGTTAAACGTGAATAACAAATCAAATATAAATCTATACTAATAACCAAGTGTTAAATCTGAATTGAGAATTACGTGTTAAATTTAACCTAAGAATAAAAGATAAGTTGTGAATTGTGAATAATGCATTATATATAACTAAAAATCACATGTTAAATCCGAATTAAGAATCATGTGTTAGTCTCGAATTAAGTATCATTGGTAAAACGTGAATCACAAATTAAGTGATAAAGTTGAACTAAAAATAAATAGTTAAATTCGAATCATGAATCATTGGTTAGACATGAACTATGATTATTTTTTCAAAATCCAACTAAGAATTTTGGGTCAAATATGAAATGTAATCATATGTTAAATTTGAACTAAGAATTATGTGTTAAAGCAGACTAAAAGAAAATCATGATTCATGCGTTAAATCCAAATTGAGAATCAAATATTAAATTTGAATTGAGTATCAATTATTAAATACGAATCACGAATCAAGGGTTTGCCGAATGGAGCATCAATGGTTAAATGTGAACTGAGAGCTGTATATGAAATTCAAACTGAGAATCATGTTAAATTCAAAATGAAAACCATATGTCAAATATGAATAGAGAATCATTTGTTAAATATGAATTGAGAATCATTTCTTAAATCTGAAATGAGAATCATGTGTTAAATCGGAACTAAAAATTATGGTTAGAGGTGAATCGTGAATCATTTATTAAATCTGAAGTATGAATCCATTGTTAAATCTGAAATGAGAGTCATGTGTTAAATCCAAATCCAAAATCAATGGTTAAATATGAATTGAGAATCATGTGTTAAATACAATATGAAAATTAACGGTTGACCGTGAAACACAAATAATTGGTTAAATGTGAACTGATAATGAATAGTAGTATCTGAATCGTGAATAATAGATAAACATAAATCATGAATTGAGAATCATGTATTAAATACAATATGAAAATCAACGGTTGACCGTGAAACACAAATAATTGGTTAAATGTGAACTGATAATGAATAGTAGTATGTGAATCGTGAATAATAGATAAAAATAAATCATGAATCAAGTGCTACATATGTATTGAGAATCAATGGTTAAATACAAAATGAGAATCGTGTCTGAAATCTGATATGAGAATCACAATTTAAATCCAAACTAAGAATCATGGGTTAAATTCAAACAGATAATCATGTATTATTGTGAACTAAGAATCATAAACAGATAATCATGTATTATTGTGAACTAAGAATCATGTAAACATACGAAACTACAACTCTCTTTTTTTCTTTTTTTCGGAGGGAACCCGCAGCGGCTACTCAGAGTGCAATGAGTGCGCACAGGGTAAACCCTCAGTCTGACGCGACAGCGCTCAGCCGAGAAAGCGTATGTAGAGGGACTCGAACTCGTGACCTTGATCACAAGAATGTCATACTCAACCAACTCGGCTACCCCCTTGGGGGCTTGAAACTACAACTCTTATTTGACCGGTTAGTAGCTTTACTCTATCGGAAGATACAAATAATAAATTATAAGAAAAAAAGGCACTAAATTATGAACCTTAACTCAAGATTCCAAAAGACCAAACAAACAAATTAAACAAATTAAAAATAAATCAATTAAACAAATTTTAAAAAATTCAAACAAATAAATTAAACCAACTAAAATAATTCAAACAAATCAATTAAGCAAATTCAAATAAATGAAACAAATCAATTAAACAAATTCAAACAATTCAAAAGACAAAAATAATTAAAAATCAAATAAACTAAACAAATCAAACAAACCAATTCAAAAAATCAAACACATCAATTAAACAAATTCAAAATAATTCAAACAATTCAAACAAATCAATTAAACATATTTTTTCACACAATCAATTAATTAAAATCAAACAAACTAACTAAACAATTTTTCAAACAATTTATAAAAATTTACATGAAAAAAAATTAATTAAACAAATTCAAAGACATATAAACAAGCTAAACAAATTAATTAAACAAATTGAAAGCCATCCATTAAAAACATTTAAATAAATCAACTCTTTCGAAATATGTTTTTCCGACAACGTTTGTCCAAGCCGATACCAACTCTTTCGAACAATTAAGTGGTACAATTGCTACGCGGGTCCTCCAAAACCGGGATAACCGAGACCACCTACATGGCTACAAGACCCACAATGCTATCCCTCCTGTGAAATCGGTGTCCATGAAACCCAGCTCCGGTTTCAGACTCTACGAGAGGAGAAACTCCCTCAAGAATTTCCAAATCAGCCGGCTAAACCCGGGTTTCATTAGTTCGATTTCGCGGCGTAGTTCTATGTTCTCTCCCCGGAAACCCGAGATCCTCTCTCCTAGTATTCTCGATTTCCTTCTTCAGGAGATTCTTTGTGATCCATTCTTCAGGAGATTCTTTGTGAAACCCTTATATTGAGAAACCCTTATATCTGTCTTCCCTTCTTCAGGAGATTCTTTGTGATCCATTCTGCAAAAGCTTGCCTGAATATGAGTCTTCTATTGCTTAGATTGTACCTGAAATGTTAGAAATTTCTATACCTGAAATGTTAGAAATTGCTTATGATCTTGAGATTTCTTTGAAATGTTTAAAGCCTAAGGGGTATCTGGAGTCTGGACACCTACATTAACCTTTTTAATTACAAGGAATTCTGACTTTGCAAACTACAAAAAGTATCGAAGAAAGAAATTTTTGGAGAAGATTGTTTTTCTAATAATTTGAGAGACAAAAGGTTAGGAAAATTTTGAGTTTAAACCATTAAAGTTGTGGATATTTCTGTTTAAAATAGTTTCCATAGTTTTTCCAGGTTTCAAGAACCAAATGGTAACAAGTATCTTCCAATGTAGGTTTTCGTGCACATATTGGGACCTAGTCTCGAATTATATTCTACTGATATCTTGATAACTTGAATAGTAAGAATATGAACTCACAATGAATGAATTTATTTCATAAAATCAGGTATATAATCTCGGGACGGACGGCTTCCAAATTAAAGATCAAAGGAAAAAAAAAGATCGAACCAACCAAGCAGAGATCGAATAATAAGAATCAGATATTACTCAAAATATGAATCATAGTTACTAAAATTAGAATAGCATCCTACTCTTTAAAAGCATCATAATTATATCTTGTAACTATTATAATTTGTAATATATGTTATATTATTACTATTTTAATTCAAAATAAACTTTAAGGATTTGAGGAACAAAATTTTTACAAGTCCATAATAATTGGGCTAAATAAGCAAAAGCCTAACATACTGTCTATTATTTATTAGTAAAAATATTACCATGGATTAAATATTTATATTGAGATAAAATATATTTGTACCGAATGAATATGTTTTAACTACAATTTAGTTGTTATAACATATTTTTTAACTTGAAAAAAATTGAGTTAAAATATTTATGGCCGGAAAGGTTTATAATATTTGTCCATTTAACTTTTTTTTTAGAATGAGGAAATATTAGTTCTTTTATTACCAAAATTAGTTGTCTCTAAAAAAATCAATAATATGATTTTTTTTTGATAAAATTTGTTGTAAAAAAGAACAATTGCGAAAAAATTGTTTTTGTCACAAAAGTACTTTTTTATTGCGAAGAAATTAGTTGTCATAAAAAATATCAATTGCGAAAAATAATTTGTCACAATATCATTTTTTATTGCGATAAAATTAGTTGTCGCAAAAAAAGAGAAACAATTGCAAAAAAATATTTTTCGTCGTAAAACTACTTTTTATTACGAAAAAAATAGTTGTCACAAACATAATCACTTGACAAAAATAATTTTGTCACAATATCATTTTTTATCGCGACAAAATTAGTTGTCATTTTGTGAAAAAATTGTTTTCGCCACAAAAAAAATCATAGTGCGATAAATTGGTTTTTCTCAATAGTAATTCAATTGCAGCAAGATATTTTTTGCGACAAAAGTTTTTTGTCGCTTTAGAATACTTATTACGAGAAATATATTTCCTCGTTTTAAATCAATTTTGTAGCGTTAAAATTAGATTTTTGTCGCATAATACCTACTGCGAGGGTGCTGTTGCTGCGATCAGTTTGCGAAAAAATTATTGTCGCAACAAATATGTTGAGAGAAAATATGAATTTTTAAGACAAAAAAAATTTGTCACAAAAACTACTTATTCTAGTAGTGAAATTTTGATGCTCCTAAGATGTAGGTCTTTCATGTGACATAGTTTTAGTCAAACGCTCTCTAGCTAGTAAAACTGTTGCTAAACGTGTTAAAGTTGAAACAAAATCTTCTACAAGCGTTGAACGGTTCAACTTGAACCTAATATTAAAAATGATGTATCTTCCGAGGGTAGTTGTAAGGGCTATGCCTGCTACCAAGTCTATTAAGACTTTGGACCTCGAGACTACTGGTTATAAGACCATTATTTCTAAGACAAATGCAGATGAGTCGAGACCCAAATTTGTGTATAAGAAGAATATCTTCTCATGTTTAGGTGAATTCTTTAAACCCATCTTTTATAGAAACTCTTAATGGTGGTCCTTTGGGCTGGAAAGGAGAAACTACAAGCAATACTATGGGATTCACATCTTCTACCATTAGATAATTTTTTATTAAAGAGATCAAATTGATGGAGGAACATTTTTTGTTGTCACTGAAAGAGTGGTAATAGATGAAAGAACGATTCACAAAATATGTGGGTTGTCCATGTTTGTGTTGAAAAATGCAAAATTACATCTTGGAAATGAGGCAGAAATCAAATTTCAAATAAATAAGAGATAAATCTAATCTTTAAGCTTGTGCGAGATGGTTATTTAAGTGAGAAATTGTATAGACGAAAGCGGGATAAAGGATAATATGCATAATCTTCCAAGACCGAGAAGCCAAAGACCGATGATGGTCAAAGTGATAATGTGGTAGCTACGTGTATAAAGCGGAAGCTCGTAGATGATGCAGCTGAAGTTGTTGAGAAATGGCTGCAGATGAAAAATTTATAACTACCGAGAATATGAAGGTTGTAAATAGTACAATTGTAACTATTGAGGAGTCGAAGGCTACAGATGCTACATATTATGTTGGTGAAGGGCCAGAGATTGCAGATGATGCAATTGTTACCACTAATAGGCCCAAGGCTGATGATGCAATTGTCACCACTGAAGGGAAGAATGATGCAAATGTTGCTAATATAATTGTCGAAGCTTCAAATAAACTAAACTTGAGTTGACTTATTCACTTATGCCATTTCTTTTAACTCATGTTAATGCTAATATCATCTACAAAATGAATGTGGATGATACTTCTTTGGATGCTTCAAATATGCCAATATATAACGTTAAATTTTTTTCTAATTATAAGTGAGGCAATTGGCATGCAAAGATGGTGCCTTGGTTGGGACTTCCATCATTAATAATGTTTCATTTTTTTCCTTGGAGAATATTATGAAAGTAATAAGATTATTTTGTTTCTCCGGCTAGCAAAAAGAAGCTAAAAACCCATTTGTCAGTCTTAGAATTGGCGAAAAGGCCGATGAACTTAGGATTGATGGTAATATTATGTTGAATTTTATCAAAGTTGTGATGATACAACTATCTATGTTCCTGATCTTTGGCTCATCCTATAAATTTTTGCATAAACTTTAGTAGGTGGTTCAGAGTTAAAAGCATTACTCCAAACCAAAATTGAGGTTGGCTAAAGATTAAAAGGTGTTGCTTATTTTAGGTTACACTAACGAATTTTTTTAGATTATTAGATTTTGTTGGTGTAGAAGACAGTTTTTTAATGGTGAGAATAATTGAAAGATAGAGAAGAGTTACACGAAAATGAAAATCAAGAGACTTCAATTCATTCATTTAGTAGTGAAATACAATGTAAAAGTCATTAACATAAGTTAAACTACTGACATACGTTAAATAAAAAAAACGATTAATCTAAGCGTGTTTTAGAGAACTTAGAACTGTCACTTTTCCCAAAAAATTCCTAAAGTTTCTCACACGATTCCCACAAAATTCCATCAAGGAACCAATAGAAAAATAAGAAACTGAACCAATACAAAATAAGAATAACTATCTAAACAACTTCAACACTCCTCATTGTTTAGATGTTGTTTAGATTTTTGCTCTTCGAATCACATCCATATCCACTGCTCTTGGTGTCATCCCATGGTGTTTGGGTGAAGTATTGATGTGACAAATTGATCCATACCTGCTTTCCTTGAAAATCAAGTTTGGGTTCGCATAACAAAGAAAGGCCATTAGATTCTTCATCAAGATCGATCACCAACTTGCGAAATAATTTCTAGTGGGAGTCAGACTAAGTTGGATTCTCATAACACACGGGGAGGAAATCATATTCTTCACCAAGATCCCCAATTACCAATAAAAGTTCTTGCGCGTAAAAGTTGATAAATATTATTATACTATACAATAATAATTATTCTAAGTAGATGTTAAATAGTAACTCACCATTGTATAACTGCATCCTTTTCAATTACTCGTTTTATCAACTAAAAATTGATATTATAATGCTAATAGGAAAGTATGAAGACTTAGTTTCGATCAATTTCCTTCCATTTTTGTTTAATATAATATAATATAATATATATTAAATCCAGTAAATATTTGATTACTTACCTATAATCTGAATTCACTTAAATATTTGTTTATAATAGTATTTGATACTAAGGATGGCGTAAAACATGGTTTTGTATATATTTGAGTTGGTCTCACTAAGGAACTAAAATCAAAATAAAGTAATTTTTTTAATTAAAAAGATGTATTTAGATCTTTTTATTTTAAATATTCGATAATTTTTTTAATATATATTAAATACTATTTGGGATAATTTATCATTAACCATCTAACATCAACCTTATTTACCAATAACAATACAAAATTTGATAAAGTAATGATAGATGAATATTCAGAACTAACAATTTCATAGTCTTAAATATCTTTTAATACTTTTTATCTTTTTTTTTCTACGCATCTTGTATTTCAAACTATAGCTCAAAAAAATCCGAAAATATTGGTGGTGGTCTTTTTAAAACGAAAAAACTAAATCTATAGACAAAAAATTGAATTTTTTATTTTTTTAAGTTGCGTAATTACGTGTAATTGATTAGCAAAGTAAGTCTGAAAAAAGAAATTGTGTAATTTGGTTGTTAAAAAATAAATGTATTCGAGTTGCAGAATTACGTGTAAATGTATTGTGTAAATAAAAAGAAAAAAGTTGCAGAAATAAGACTTTGGTTGCTGAATAAGTTTGATTTTTTGAAAAAACAACATACAACTTGTTTCGTTAAAATAATGATTAATTTGGGTGTGAAACAACTCAATTTTGTAGCCGCAAGAATTTGCGTATTTTTATGTTGAAAAAACATTTTCAGAATTAAGTGTAATTTGGTTGTAAAAAATAATCTTATTCCAACTACATAATAAAACGATTACGGACATAAGATGTTTGTTACTATACAAGTCTAAATTATGTGAAGAAATAAAATACCACATGACTTATAGTAGTATTTCTCTTTTTATACTCATTTTCCGAGTAGATCTGAGGAGGTAGTATATTTGACCGTTCTTTGCAAAAAAAAATCGTTAGGTTGAAGCTAGTGATGCGTATTCCATTATGGTGGGTCATTCTACTTGAACGGTTAATCCTAACGAGTTTGTTAGCATTAGTTTTTGCCAATTTTGTGAGAATGACTATGTTTAATTTTGTGAAGAGTTCACTTAATGCCACCGATATTGCGAGTCTAATTGATCATAAATATGAATATATCGGTCTCACATATTATAGAGAGAAGAAAAAATAGTAGAGGATTCCAAAAAATGTAAATATTCGGCTTTTTCACGTAGGTGAAACTCCATTATATGCCGAAGAGAATTAACTTGTCTATTATATCTACATTCTGAAAATAGTTGTTCGTTACCTTTTATGTCAAGGCTTGTTAAACTTTTTTAAAAATACCGATATTTTTCAGAATAAGAGAGTGCTAATGGTAGATATCATACTTTTTTAAAAAAATTATCACCATTCTAGCATCGACAATATCTTGGTGATGTACAAGATTTCTGGCAGTAAACGAAAATCCTTTGTAAGCTTCATGGTTACAATAAGTTTTGGAACAATAAATTTATGTACATCTTGGGTTATTGAGAGACATGAAGAGAACAACACATGTCAATTTGCTCTTATTCTTGGACCTCCAAAAGTTAATCATATATACTTTGTATATTTTTAAATATTTTTATTTTGCATAAGAGTTATCTTAATTTGGGTTACTATAATACTGACTCTAGTTTGAGAATAGGATTACAAGCTTGCATGTCACGTGCAGAGTAGTACACCAAGCTTGTGTTGGAAGTGGTAAAAATTTGTATTCTTGTAAAGCTCTCCTCATTCTTAGAAATTTTTGTCTAGTGAAATGTGGTATGATCATTGTGTGCTGAGGTGATTTCTTAGTTTACAGAGAAACATGAGATATTGGAAGTGATGTTGAAGAGACTCGTGTAAAAAATCATCAAATTTTGATGCTTCTAAGATGAAGGTCTTTCATGTGACATAGTTTTAGTCAAACGCTCTCTAGCTAGTAAAACTGTTGCTAAACCTGTTAAAGTTGAAACAAAATCTTCTACAAGCGTTGAACCTAATATTGAAAATGATTTATCTTCCAAGGTAGTTGTAAGGGCATAATCAAAGTTATGGATGAGGATATGCCGGCTACCAAGTCTATTAAGACTTTGAACCTCGAGACTACAGGTTATAAGACCATTATTTCTAAGACAAATGCAGATGAGTCGAGACCCAAATTTGTGTATAAGAAGAATATGACATCTTCTCATGTTTAGGTGAATTCTTTAAACCCATCTTTTATAGAAACTCTTGTTGGTGGTCCTTTGGGCTCGAAAGGAGAAAATACAAGTAATACTATGGGATTCAGATCTTCTACCATTAGATAAGTTTTTATTAAAGATATCAAATTGATGGAGGAACATACTCTTGTTGTCATTGAAAGAGTGGTTATAGATGAAAGAACGATTCACCAAATATGTGGGTTTTCCATGTTTGTGTTGAAAAATGAAAAATTACATCTTAGAAATGAGGCAGAAATCAAATTTCAAATAAATAAAAGAGAAATTTAATCTTTAAGCTTGTGCGAGATGGTTATTTAAGTGAGAATTGTATAGACGAAAGCGGTCAAAGGATAATATGCATAATCTTCCAAGACCGAGAAGCCAAAGACCGATGATGGTCTAAGTGATAATGTGGTAGGTACGTGTATAAAGCTGAAGGTCGTAGATGATGCAGCTGAAGTTGTTGAGAAACAAATGGATGCAGATGAAAAAGTTATAACTACCGAGAATATGAAGGTTGTAAATAATACAATTGTAACTATTGAGGAGCCAAAGGCTACAAATGCTACATATGATGTTGGTGAAGGTCCCGAGACTGCAGATGATGCAATTGTTACCACTAAAAGGCCCAAGGCTGATGATGCAACTGTCACTACTGAAGGGAAGAATACTACAAATGTTGCTAATATAACTGTCGAAGCTTCAAATAAACTAAACTTGAGTTGACTTATTCACTTATGTAATTTCTTTTATGTGATGTTAATACTAATATCATCTACAAAATAAATATGGATGATACTTCTTTGGATGCTTCAAATATGCCAATATATAACGTTAATTATAAGTGAGGCAATTGGCATAGAAAGATGGTAAATGGTGCCTTGGTTGGGACTTCCATCATTAATAATGTCTCATTTTTTTTCCTTGAAGAATATTATGAAAGTAATTAGATAATTTTGTTTGTCTGGCTAGAACAAAGAAGCTAAAAACCCATTTGTCAGTCTTAGAATTGGCGAAAAGGCCGATGAACTTAGGATTGATGGTAATATTATGTTGAATTTTATCAAAGTTGTGATTATACAACTATCTATGTTCCTGATCTTTGGCTCATCCTAGAAATTTTTGCATAAACTTTAGTACGTGGTTCAGAGTTAAAAGCATTACTCCAAACCAAAATTGTGGTTGATTAAAGATTAAAAGGTGTTGCTTATTTTAGGTTACACTAAAGAATTTTTTTAGATTATTAGATTTTGTTGGTGTAGAAGACAAAGTTTTTTAATGGTGAGAATAATTGAAAGATAGAGAAGATTTACTGGAAAATGAAAATCAAGAGACTTCAAGGAACCAATAGAAAAATAAGAAGCTGAACCAATACAAAATAAGAATAACTATCTAAACAACTTCAACACTCCTCATTGTTTAGATGTTGTTTAGATTTTTGCTCCCCGAATCACGTTCATATCCACTGCTCTTGGTGTCATCCCATGGTGTTTGCGTGAAGTATTGCTGTGACAAATTGATCCATACATTTCCTTGAAAATCATTACTTATACAGTCATATCTCTTTAGATCATTGGATATTATGACTGCGGAATCTAAACCATATCGGTTGTCGTTTGCTAACTCAGTTGCTTATCCTCGGGGACAAATGTTTTAACACATTAAACAGGTCCAAAGACCTCTCTCCAAATTTCCATGGAAGTGTCTACCTCACTTATAACAGTAGGTTCAATAAAAAAATCCCTTTTTCTAATGGTCAGGAAGAGTACCTTCAACCTTAAAGACAGCAACACCACTGGATAGCTTAGATAGTCTTTTTTGTGTTTTATCCTTGTAAAAAACAAACATTAGTCTTCTCTGAAACTGTCCACTTCTCGCATATTTCTTTGATCAACCTTTTGTCTCCGCCAACATGCATAATGATAGTATTGTCAAGAGAAACTGAGATCTTTTTAGGTGCTCCAAGCATTTCAGCCTGCACTTTGTCAAGTGACATACCACACGCTTCAGAGATAACCTCTCCACCAGTAAGTACTATAAGGGCATCTAAACTAGCTCTTTTGATGTCCCCAAAACCATAAGCTTTAATAGCACAAACCTCAAGCCATACATGATGTTTATTGAGAACAAGAATCTTTAGTGCATGACTCACATCCTCCGCAACAATAAGTAAAATTCTGTTTTTTTCTACAAAAAATTCCAAAACTTTTAAAAGAAATTTCATGTCTGAAATCTTATTCTTGTGAATAAGAATCAGTGGATTCCGAAGCTCGCATTTCTGGTTCTTCTGGTCTGTAATAAAATATGGAGACATATAACCTCTAGCCAGCTTCATTCCTTTCTTTCCTACTTTGTCCATGGCTCTTGTTATTAATTCTCTGATTTCACGCTCACCATTGGCAAAGATAGTGACAACATGTGTGATTTATTTTGAAGTGCTAATCATTAACATTCTACTTTTTAGGTCGGATACAACAACCATATTTATACCATTGCATAAATCTATAATATTTACACCATCAGACACTGATTTGCAACCTTGAGTGAGTATATCTTAAGTCAAGACCGTAGCACAAGTCTTACCATTTCCAGAAGTCTTGTTGGTGGCACAACCAACCTGGATCACAAGTTCGACACCAATATTTTTGGTTTTACCTTTAAAATTGATGCTTCTGGCTACTATGGTTACTTTAGGTACTCCTGGATATTTCTCAATGATCATATTCTGTCCATTGGGTCCCATTGTAACTTTCACAACTTCATCGACTTCAGACACACCCGGAAGCATGGTTGCACAAGCTTGGATCCCAAAAGTGATACATGCCACATAACTTCTTCCATTTACAATTTTTTTGCATATCAGTTTCCGTGAACCAGATGAACCCATCGAAGATGCTAATTTTGAAGAAAGACGATACATGCCTGAGATACATACACCCGCTGACAAAGAGACAGAGATGCGTTCGACTTTGTTGGGGTTTCGTCTTTTAAGAATAGGCTCTCTCAACTTATCGTCAATGAAGAGTTGGCGATTTGGTACCAAAATCCCCATTTCTAGACTACTCTTTTCCGATATAACCTCATAAATTAATTGTTGGTTCTCCATTGGATTTAGAATAAGTCTTTGCTACTAGACTCTTCAATCAAGCACTATTTATTCTCGAACAACACTTTATATCTTTTATCAAGTAATTGACCAACACTTAAGAGATTTTGATCAATTTTAAGTACAAATAAAACATCTGAAATAAATCTTTTACCTTTATAACTTGTTATAGCTATTGTACATTTTCCACTGACTTCCAAGTGTTCACCGGTTCTTATCTTCACTCTCTTGACATCAGTGTCTTCTAATTCCTCAAAGAGTTCTTTATCATAGGTCATGTGATTTGTGCACCCGTTTTCAATCAACCAACTTTCACTCGATTCTCTGCCTGGAAAACAAGTGACTACAAACAATATATCTTCTTCTTCTTGATCAGCTACCCGTGCATCTGCTTCTTGCATCTGACCCTTGACTTTACATATTACAGCTTCATATCCGAGTTTATTACATTTGGAGCATTTAGCATCAGCTCTCCTCCAACACTTGTATGGCGGCAAGACGGGTAGATTTTTTTTGACATATGTTTCTATTCTTTTTTGAAAATTGCTAAATGAATCTCCACTCGTCCATTGATTTTTGAAGTTTATTCTCATAGACCTTCGCTCTTATGCTTGTAAAACATTTTAGAGTTATATAAGAGAGATATTTGACAGATTTTTTTTGTTCTCCAGAATAGTAATGTAGGCTTCGAACTTCTCTGGAACAGTACCAGTATCTTTTCAACAATCCTGGAGTCTTTTAACTCAGACCCAAGCAATCTCACCTTGTTGGCAATGATTAACTCAGACCCAAGCAATCTCACCTTGTTGGAAGTGATGAGAAGTCTGCCAGAGTACTCTTTCACGCACTCAGACTCCTTCACCTTCAGCAACTCAAAATCGCTAATTAAATTTAAAACCATCATTCCACGAATCCTTTCATCTCCTTACTCATAACCTCCTTACTCATAACCGCATCAGGTCTCCAAAGTGAACAGTTTAACTTTGTATTTAAAGCTTCTCTTAGTAAATAAATGAATTGATTTTTTTTTTTTTTCATTTTCTATTAACTCCTATGCTTTTCTGTATTATAATTATTCTCACCATTAGATCATTATATTTTTTACACCCTTATATTTTTTACACAAACAAAGTGGTAGCAAAACCCTTTTTAAAAAGATTTGTGAGGTTATAATAGTATGAGATTTCTCAATCGTTACATCACCGCTCTTCGATAGAGACAATTATCAAATGTGGGCAGTTCGTACGAAGCCATGTCTGGAAGCTTTGGATCTTTGGGAAATCTTTCTATATCGAAATATCAGTTGAGAAAATCATAGGCAAATTCCTGGATCACCCGGTAAAAATGTGGAGACGAAGAGGAATACAAAATCCTTCAAATCAAGACGGAAAAATCAAAGGCAAAAGCTTGCTTATTTACAGTTGTATCTCAAATGATATTCACACGAATAATGTCACTCAAAACAGCCAAAGAAATTTGGGATTATCTCAAGCCTACATTTTTTTTCTTTTGCTTATAATTTCTTACTGATTTTAGTTTATAACTTTGTCTAAATCTCTAAACCCATATAAGATTTCATTTGGAAAGCTTCATCAAATAGTCTGCGGACTATTTCGGCTCAGAAGAAAAAAATTAAAATATAAAAAATGTAGTTGCTCTTTCATTCCTTATAATGAACCTTACAAAAAAAAATCAAGGGAGTAAAGAACAGAAAGAGCAACTTAATCAATATGGCTTCAATTTACGAATCATAAACTAAAATCAGTAAGAAATTATAAGCAAAAGAAACCCGAAATCAAAAACCCTAATTGGAACGGCGAATGGAGAAGAAGATAGGTTTGGCTTGGCTTCTTATAGGAATAGGTTTTGATAATCGGACGGCTGATATGCTATCTTTGTGTATCCATGCTTTCTTTTGTGTGTGGATATCTGAAGCCCATGTGAAAGTTAGTCTAAAACGAAACCGTGTAATTTTTATTCATATTTCGGGCCAATAATTAAAGCCCAAACATCCTTTTAAATACTTCTCACTAAATCCTTAATAATAAATAAATAATTTATTCGAGTAACTTAGTTAAAATTTATAAAGACAATTTATCCTTCTCTAAATATTTGTACACTTAAAAATATTTAAAACTAAAATCATAATAGCAATATTATAGCAAAACTAATATAATAATATCAATTATAAAGAAATGAGAGATAAAAAATATTTAGAGTAGAAAAACTATAAAAAAAAATCAAAGAAAAAAAATTAAAGTTGAAAAACTATAAAAGAAAAGATTTCATTAATTTACTCAACCATGGATATGATTTATTAAAAACAAGTTAAAGCTAAATAAAATGCAGATAATTATGGATTTTGAATTACGAATTATTTGATTTATAATTTAATAATTATAAACTTACATTTCCGATGAAAGTTATGAATACCTCATTTTTTATGTAGTTGGAATAGAATTTTGTTCCATTTAAAAAGGCGAACACCGTCAACTATTCTTCTTTTTTAGCTGCAATAACGTCTTCTTTTTCTTCAAGTAACTCGTGATCTACATCATCATTGTAGGCGTTATCAATAGGCGCATTGGAGTACGATGCACGATGAGCTAATGATGGAGAACGATGAGGTGATGGTGGTGGAAGAACAACTGATGACGGTGAAAGCTATTCTTGATAATTCTATATAAAAGACTTCTGATTAGAGAAATGGATCATCAAACCACACTACTAAAGCACCAACGCCATCCATTTGACGGTGATTCAAATACAGAGATGCAAAAATTGCCCAAAAGTTCAAGAGATGTCTTAAATTTGGATCCAGACTCTAAGCTCACGCAAACTCAATCTAGCTAAAACATTCAGCAAAACAGCACAAGAAGAGTTTCCACTACTCAATAATGCCTACAAATCTACCTCGCAAGGACTACATTTGTTAAGGACCAGCCCTGTATTCGGACAAAACTCATCAATGCACTCCAAGAATGTACAACAACCCCCGACGTCATTTGTAGATATGGTCAGAGTAACACCCAAAGAATTTGTCCATGACAGTATCGAAATTCAGTATAGAGTTGAAATCGTATATGTCAAATTTCAGAAAAAAGACAAAAGCACGTTAGAATCAAGAGCAAAATATAATTTAATAGGAAAATTCTTTGTTGGTAGACATCCAATGACGAAGTTACAAAAATTCTTTGGTAACATAGATTCATAAAAAGGTTAGTCTTACGATATGAGATCCAAGACATTTGATGATATAACTAGACTTGAAAGAAGATATCAAAATAATTTGAAGGAGAAATGTTTGAACTGTCAATAGACACACAATGCCTATCCTAAAATGAACACCAAACTTTCATCCAGTGAGAAAATCATCAGCCACTCAAGTATGGATAAATTTTCATAACCTCCCAAATTATTTGTACAATGAAGACACCATAAGAACCCTAGCGAGTGCAATACGTAACCCCATATGCTTTGGAGACTTCTACATAGCTGGATTGTTGTGGGCAGAACTCTCCAAAACAAAAAGATCTCTCTTGCCTCACAATGTCAACATTGTGACAACATTTATTATATCAACCATGTCTTCATCTTGTGCAACAAAACTTGGCAAGTTTGGCAATATTTCAATAGCTTATTGAACATTTAGATTGGAAAACATATAACTTTAAGACATATTATAAGAAACTGCTATCTGTATGCCCCTAAAGATGCTCATATAAGAACAACTCTCCTCTATACCATTTGTTGGAATATCTGACAATATAGAAACAAAAAGAAATTCAAGCAAGAGGAACTACAACAAGCTCTATCATTATTCAGGTTAAGAAGGCGTTTTTAAAGATGGATACTACTGATCTTCTTAATTTCAATTTCTGGGATAAATATAATGACATGGCCTTTGAATTTGGATAATTTAACCATCTAAAGAAAACAAGAAAGCTTACAGTTAACAAATGGAGTCTCCTAGTTGATCAAAGACACAAATTAAATACATGTGCCTTTTGCTCCCTCTCTGGTGAAGCCACATAAAGTGCCATCATTAGAGACTCTAACTGGTTGCTGCTATAGGAAGGATGTAAGGTAAACTAACTCCTATTATTGCAAAAACTAGAGCCTTATTGTATGGTCTCAATCTATGTCACAAAATGGAAAACATTCAGATAGATGTTGAAACTGACTCAAATATATTAGTAGCTATGCTTTTAACTAAAAAATCACTATGATTTCTAACCCCAATGCTAGAATGTTGCATGCAACTATTAATACATTCTATGTCAATTACTAAGATTTTCAGGGAACAAAATATGACGGTGGATTGGCTAGATAAATGGACTAACAAGTGAAAAATAAAACAAGATATAAACCTATCCCATATTCTAAATCAACTCAAAGCAATCATCTTATTAGAGAGTTCAGAAATGGGCTCTATAAGACATCTATCAACTCAATCAGGACCTTTTAAAATATCTTAACTACATATATATATATATATATATATATATATATATATATATATTGATTAGTCATGTATTATTCATTTTGCATAAACAATCTTATGAGGATATAAACCTGACAACATACTTATTTTACCTCAGATAGCTCGTAGAAGAGAATCTGGAAGCCATCATTTGTTACAAAAGAAACTCAACACCAATAAAAAAAATATTCTCAATTAGAAAGGAGATTCAGAATATCAAAAAATACATACAACTTCAACAACCTAATTAGAAAGAGAAAAATTAAAATATTATATTTAGAAAAATAGAGAAGCTCAAAACTAATCGAAGTTGACACCGATTAATAACTTAAAGAAAAAGATTCACTCCTTAGATTCTCAATTGAGCCACGAATCATTAATAACATGAAGAATTTGCATATTGTGATTAATTTCAAGCAGGTTATAAAATTGGCGCCACTTTAAAATATTTTGTATGTTTTCACAGTAATTTCAACCCAATATACTTCTGGTCTGTGATATTCTTTAAAACCCAAAAGGCTTTGATCTATGTAATCTTTTTAATGACATAAATATTGATAAAGTAAAGGCCGTCTTATTTCAAAAACTAGTTTCTTTTGTGGTTTAGATCTTTTTACCAAGATTTTAATACATTTGAAATTTCAAATGATTTTGGGTGAAAATAGTTTTAATACGACTCATTAAAATAATTTTTTTTAACTATTTAAAATATTGTTAACAAAATAACAATATTAATCTTATGATTTTTTTTTTTATTTTGAGTTCAAAATTAAATTAAGATCTCGTTTAAAAACATTATTCTAAAAAAGCTTAAGATCATTAAAAACTAGAAAAAAAAATTAAAATTAATTTTGATTGAATCTGTAGATTGTTATACGGAATAACCATACATGTCATATCATGTTTATTTCACAAAGTTGAGTGTCAGATTGTGTATCTAAAACTACCCTTCTTGTTGTTCATTCTCATTACATATTTATTGGCTAAAACGGGATGATTTGTGAGTTGCCAAAGGAAAGTTCTAGTGACTTTGTCGACTGAACACAAACTGAGATAAGTTTTGATTTTCGAATTTTATTGCCCAATTTGTATGTGATTTATAATGAAGCTTGATTTGAGAGAATATAGGATCCAGTTTGAGTGTGTTGGCCTTATCTTTTTCTTCATTAGAAGGATTTTTGTGTAAATCTTTTCTTCATTCATTTGGATATTTTATTTAAAGGGCTATACTATATTTGGATCCATTTTTGTTAGATCCAGACCTCCAAATTTGTTTTTCCAAAAAAATAAAATTCTCAAAGTACCTGTATTCTTAAAAACTCCTAAAAACATTAAATTCAACATAATTTTCAAAAATAAACAAACTCACTATCACTGCTGGTGAGGTTTATTTTGGGCTGAGGGTAATTTTGTAAAGTTTTTTGGGTATTAAACGTTTTGGTGTTTAGTAGTTAGATATTTGAGCTACCTGGTTGTATTAAATGTTCATTGCTCTCATTAATGAAAGTGGTTGGGGTATATATACCCTTAATTAAGGACCCATGGGCTTTCAGATCAAGTTATGGAACCGGGTCAAGTTTAAGGACTCATTTACTTATTAAGCTGATTAGCATATAGCTTCGTCAAAAAATGTTTACTTATTTGTTTACTTTTGTCCTGTCCGGATAGTTCAGTGGCAAGTTAAGTCGAAATTTCCCTTGTCCGGATAACACAGGGAGCTGTGACTGAATAATCCGAACTCATCAGTAGCCCTTTTTTTAGGCCTTGTAAAAAATCTTTGGCAGGACTAAACAATTTACTTAGTGAGTGACGATTTTTTCCGACCCGCTTGTGTATCTAGCTTGAAGTTTGTCCGAACTGAATTTTTCCCAGAATTCGAAGAGTCTTCTTTTGGATCGTGGAACACGTGTCACCATACGATTCGACCTACCAGCCGTTTTTTAGCTAGATTGGCGCTCCCACTAAACCTAAAAAAGTAACATATGCATTTAATTATTCCCATGTTTGCGCCGTCTCTAATCATTGCAAAACCTTTTTAACTCCTCCTAGGTATTAGTTACATTTTCCTACTAATATATAAACCATTTTTCACTGTTTCATCATCTTCATCGATCAAAAACCCTCTAGAGAGCTTTCCACCCTAACTTTCAAAGTTGTTCTTGGATAGTTTTATGTTTACGGCTAGAAACGCTCTTGTAAAAGGCAGCTGGTTGAACCTATCTGATTTAGAGAAAGCAAGAAAATTCGAAAGAGAGAAACGTATCGTTGTTGGTCTCCCGGTCTCCCCAAGTGAAACGTTTGGTGAACCACCCCAGGAAACTGACCAAGGGTCATCCTCCACCAAAAACCCAAAACCTAAACAGTTGTTCAAACCAAGCCTCTCACCAATTCCACCAGGTTCTTCTGTACAGGAGTCCCAACCCTCTATTTTCCAGAAAAAGGCAGTATCGAGTGTTAGAAAACCCTCCCTTTTCATAGCCACGGGTTTAGATATTGAAAAGTCTCTAGAAAAATCAACTTCACGCTTGATGACTCATTTGGTGAAGGCCCAAACAACTGTCTCACTGTCAAAACCCTCCAAATCGGAGACCTATAAAGCAACATCCAAAGATAAACCCTCCGGATCAGAAGTGTCTATAAGAGCCCCACAAGATAAGCCCTCCGGACAAGAGGCATCCAAAGTAGCCTTACAAGCGAAGTCCTCCGGAGCTCAGCCTCAACCGGATATCAGGCCTTTGGAAACAACTAGCGCCCATTCATCCGGAGAGCCTTTGGTGTCAAAAACTGTTCCCCTCCCATCCACAACAACTAATAGACCTTCCACGGTGATGGAAGAAGTGATGAAGGACAGCATCGAAGAGGCCCCCTTCGAAACTGAAGCCTCAAGACAAACTGGGGATGCTGCCTCTGACCGGAAAGGCAAAGGGAAAGTAAAAGTTGGTGTGGCTCATCCGGATCTCCCGAAATTCTTGGAGGGAAAGGTAGGGCATTGCTTTAAGAATTTCAAAGTTAAATATTTGTTGGACATGCAGAACATAAATTATGTCTATACTCATACTGCCGAGTTGGGCCGGATCCGGACAAAGTGGGGGATCCCAGAGTCAGTGAATGTGAGGACACCTGTTACTCTAGAGACTCCGATGGATTGCAAACTTAATGAAGTGGTCATCTTCACCGAACTGCTAAACTGGGGGATCAGGTTCCCCTTAGATCCAGAGATCGTCATGTACTTCCACCTGGTAAAGATTTGCCCAAGCCAATTAAGTCCAAATGCTTTGTACTCTCTCCTTGCTTGCATAATGGCATCAAGGTTGTCCAAAATCCCTCTCCCTATGGAGCAATTTGTCGTTGTGGTAAGTCTCTGCAAAAATCACCACATCCCATTCTACTATCACAACATGAGAAATGACTTTAAGGTGGTAGACGATTCACTGGAATCGGAGAAGAATTGGAGAACTCCGTTCTTATTCATCAGTGGGTCATAGGAAAATGGGAGGAAGATGAAAGCCAAAACCAACCCTAGTATGCTAACTAGTAGATGGAAGAGTACGACTAAGCTCTTCAATTTTGTTTTTCATGTTCTTCTTTTCACTTCAAAAATATTCCACTCCTGAATTATTCATTACTTCTTTTTCAATGTTGTTGAAGGAGTATGCTGGATATCTGGAGGAGGGGCAGACTACATGTGCCAAACCGAATGTGTGGGCTGCAGAGCGTTGGGGGAATGCCATCCACAACTGCTTTACCTCAGGAAATATGGTGAGATCCCATCTGTGAAATACCATAAGTCGGAGAGATCTTACATGGGAAGAAGTGACCACACCCTCTCCTCTAGGTGTCATCCTTAAAAGGACAGAAGAGAAAGATGGCAAACTAGTCTTGCCCTCTAGAGCCAAGGCTCCCAGCAAAATGAAGGGAAAGAAGAAGAGAACTTCAACAGAAGCAGTTCAGGCTATTACAGAGGAGACCAGTTCGGGAAACCAAGGGGGGATTGATGTTGCCTTGCTCAATGTAGTTGAAGATGAGACTATTAAGGAGGCAGGAGAACCACAAAATCCACCAAGGCCTCCCAAAAAGGACCAAAAAAGGAGAGCAAGCAGTATGAAAAGGTTTCCAAGAAGAAAAATGTCACCTTAGGGGAAGAAATAATTATTCGCCCTTCGAAGCTTCTACCTCCATCAGACCCAACTGACCCTACCTTGGCAGAGAATATTCCCACCGGTCTGCAATTCGGAAAAGGTGCCAGAGGAGGGATTGACGGAGTAAACATCAGTGCTCTCCAAGACATTGATCTTTACTTCAATGACTCTGAAAAATATGACTTTGCGGGCCCCTTCCGTCCTTCAAGATCTTCTAATATGGTGCTTACAATGACATGTCCTAAACTGTCTCCGGAGAGAATGATGTAGTGGCTTATTCCCTCATGGGTCACATTCAACCAGTGCTTGATCTGGAGAGGCAAGTGAAAAATCAGTCCACCCTTATCAACACCCTTAATACTGAAAAGGAGTCTTTGTCAACCAATCTCCTCAATGCTAATCAGAGCATAGAAGAATTGAAGAAAAAGCTTGAAACATTGAGGAATGACAAGAAAGATCTATCGAACAAGCCGACCACTTCAGAGAATGCTAGTACTGAGCTCCAAACTAAGTGCTCTGGTTTGGAGAAAGATCTTTCAACATTAAGGGAGGTCCTGAAGACCAAGGATGATGCCATCCAGACCTTGTCCGGTGAAAAGACTTTCCTAGAAAATGTTGTGTCTAAGGTAACCAAGGAGAGAGAAGACTTGGAGAAGCAGTAGGAACAGAAAATTCACGCTAACATTTATAAATACACCAACGAGGTGAGGACAAGTGCTTCTTTATGTCATCAAAAGCTTGGCTGCATTGCAGATACCAGTTGAAGTCTTTAGCACATTTCAAGGTCTGAAGGAACGGATCACATTTGTCCAAAGACCTTGAAATAAAATGATTTAAAGCAGCCAATCCTCCTTTCAAGGTCTGAAGGAACGAATCCATATGTCTGCCAATCTGATCAGCATACGTTTTATTAACCAACCTTTGATAAGTAGCCTCAACATTCTTTAACCCAAAAGGCATCACCTTCTAACAATGGAGACCCCTGTCTGTAACAAAGGTAGTGTGGTCTTGGTCCTTCGGATCCACTTGTATCTCGTTATACCCAGAGAAGGCATCCATGAAGGATAATAGTTTGTTTCCAGATGTTGAGTCCACCAATTGGTCTATCTGGGGAACTAGATAAAGATCCTTTGGGTAAGCTCTGTTAAGGTCAGTGAAATCGATACACATGCGTCATTTTCCATTCTTTTTATTAACTAACACTGGATTGGCAGTCCATAAGGGATACTGGGACTATTTTATGTGCCCCATCTTGGTAAGTCGATCGACTTCTTGGACTATTATATCAGCTTTCTCCTTAGAAAAAGCTTTATTTTTCTGCATCACAAGTGCAACATCACTCCGGATGGACAACTTATGTGATATAACACTTGCTGGCACTCCGGTCATATCAACATTACACCAAGCAAAAACATGTTGGTGACCTGCCAAAAAGGATAACAATCTCACTTTCAATTCTGGCGCCATCCTGGAGCCAATCTTAATACTTCTTCCTTCTGCCAAAGAGTGAGTTTCAACTTTCTCAACCGATATTAAAACACCAGGGGCCTCTCCGGGGTCATCAATTTCACCCTCCCCCTCATAAGGCCCCAATAACTACTAATCTCTATTAATCCGGACCACTCCGAAAGTTTTACGAGCAAGTGCCGTTGCATAACACTCCCTGGCTATCTTTTGGCTGCTCCGGATAACTCCCACTTGTCCTTGAACTACATACTTCATATATTGATGGACTGTTGAGGCCACAACATGCATCCTAGAGATCCAGGACCTTCCAAGGATTTTATTATAGCATGTGGGGCAGTCTACCACAACGAATAACACCCTGACCAGCTTCTTGAAGGGCCCTTTGCCCAACATCACTTCTTCTTTGAATTCCCCGATTACATCCGCAGAGCTCCCTGTAAAGCCCACAATGGTTCTGTATGATCGTTGAATAACGGCCGGATTTTTTATCTGCTTATAAGAACTTAAAAAGAGAATGTTGGCTGAGCTACTAGTGTCAATCAAAATTCGTCTGATATCGTTACCCCCAATGGATGCTCCTATCACCACAACATCCTCATGAGGCCCAACAATATCCCTTAGATCATCCTCATCAAAGACTATAAATGGAAAGTGATGAGTCCGAATTCAGCACGCTCCCCGAAGAAGGGCAGATCGGTAAAGTCTCTCCAAAAACCGGACAGGTTGCAGGGACAGGGATCGAACAGGTCACTTGGACCGCACAGATTTCTGTAAACACTATGAACTTAGAACAGTTCGAACTATGACAAAAGTACTAAAAAACCTAATCACTATTTGACTAAAAAGCTTGCTCTCCTACTTAAGAGCTCATGGGTCTTTGAACATGATCCGGGTCCATTAAACATGACCCGAAAGCCCATAAGGGCCCAAACATTACACTATAAATACCCAACCACCAGCATTAACTATGGGTAATGAGAATTAACTGCTGCCAAGCTGCTTAATCATCTCTCTACACCCATACACTACCGTTAAACACCCACACACCACCATAAACTTCACTTGAAATTACCAGCCTACCCTCAGGCGATTATTATCCACACCAAATTGGCGACCATAGTGGGAGGAGAGAGGTACCTGAATCAAGCATTCAAAACCTGCCAAGAAATTCTGTCCGTATGAATCCGGACAATCCAGAGCTTCCACCAGCTTTGCTCGAAGTGGTGGAAGAAAACGATGAGTATACTGTCCAAGAGCGCGACAGGTTAAAACTTGAAATAGAAGCTCTGAGGGCTGAAAAGGCCAAGATAGGCGTGAAAAAAAAATCCAAGGCATCAGTTGTTCATCACACTGATAACCCCAGAGAGCATGAGGCTTCCAAAACTCATGTGAGCACCAAAAAGACTCATGCTAGTTCTAAAAAGTCTCACCGGTCCAAGCCTGTGGAGAGTTCTGACTCGAGTACAGAATCTTCGGGCAGCTCTTCGGACATTGAGGGAAATGAAAAATCCTTATCCTCTAGCAGTGATGAGGGTCGAACCAAGAAAAAGCAAAAGCAGGTTAAGAAATATTCGAGAAAAAGAGATCACCATGGAAGAATGAAAAGACATATTGGAAAGGGGTCATCTCACCACCGGAGGTATACAGACAAGATGCTGATGGATCCCTTTGCTTTCCACGATGAGCCAGGTATCTTTGCAACTCCCAATGAGGATACTGTGTTCAGTCATGGAAGGAATTGGAGGCAGTCTCCACTGTCTTCTAAAATCCTGTCCGGAAACCTCCCCAAGAGGTTTGACAGTACTAAGATGGAGAAATACGATGGCAGTACTGATCCGGACAATCATCTGGAGCAATTCAAGAACTTCATGATGAACTTTGATGATGATGATAAACTGCTGTGTAGGGCATTCTCCCAATCTTTTACGGGGAGTTCTTTGAAATGGTACAACAGCCTTCCTCAAGGTTGTATTAAAGATTTTGATACGTTTTGGGTGGCCTTTCGAAGGCAGTTTGTAGGGAGTAAGGAGCTGAAGGGCAATGGAGACAAAATAATCCATTGTGCCCAGGAGCCAAATGAGTCCTTGAAGGAATACATAAGTCGTTTCGTGAACACAAAGAATGGGTTGGCTGATTGCTTCGAACAGGTGGCAATAGCATCCCTAAGGCAAGGTTTGAACCCAGGCAATCTGGCTGATTCGGTGACCAGAAAGAAGGCCATGACCTGGGGAGGATTGCTAAATCAAGTTGGCAAGCAAATAAACGTTGATGAAACAAAGAAGACTAGGGTGCACAGGCAGGTGAGGTCCACCCCAGTAGCACCAACTCCAAATCAAAACCAGTCCGGGAACAAAGCAAGAGAAACCGGACAGGGGCATGGTAGGGCAAAAGCTCAGTCTTAGCCAGCTGCTCCTGCTCAAAGTCGACAATCTAGAAATAAAAGAGGGCCATGGGTCCAACCGGAGTGGTTCGCGGAGCTCAAAGAAAGTGTGGCCACCATTTTCGATAAAACAAAAGATGAGGTGCACTGCCGGAGACCAGCAACCTTACAGTCTCCCAGAGAGCATCGTAATAACTCATGTTGCCAATACCACAATGATATTGGCCATACCACTGATGATTGCATAGCGTTAAAACAAGAGGTTCAAAACTTGATTGAAAGGGGAAAGTTAGGAGCATACGTTAAAAGAAGACGAGGCAACAGGCCTGACAACACTCACCGGGTTGGTCCAAGTAATGCTGCCCCAGAGGGGGCCATGGTAATAGTTGAAAGGTTTGATGTGGAGTCTGAATACTTGGATCATGATCCAACACGAAATAGGGTGGGTGCTATAGAGGAATGTTCTAGGAAGGTCTCCGGGCTCATTAAGTTCTTCGAGTCACTGACAATTTTCGGAGGGGACACTATGACAGCTCCAACTGCTTCTTCAAGAAAGAGGCATGTTCATAATTTAGCCTCCCAGCTAGAAGGGGGCATGACATCTTATCAATCACCAAACTCATTCCCATTCATTGTCTTTGATGAGGATGATTTAAGAGGCATTGCTGGCCCTCGTGAGGATGCCGTTGTCATAGGAGCATCTATAGGGGGCAATGAAATAAGGCGAATCTTGGTGGATACTGGAAGCTCTGCCAATATCCTGTTCCTAACCACTTATAAGAAAATGAAAAATCCAGCTGTGATTCAAAAGTCGGACAGGTCAATCGTGGGCTTCACGGGCAGCTCAACCGATGTGATCGGGGAGTTTGAAGAAGAAGTGTTATTGGGCAGGGGCCCTTTCAAGAAAATGGTTAGAATACTCTTCATCGTGGTGGATTGTCCCACTTGCTATAATACTATTCTGGGGAGATCTTGGCTCTCTAGAATGCATGCAGTGGCTTCAACAGTCCATTAGTGTTTAAAGTATGCTGTTCGAGGACAGGTTGGGGTTGTCCGTAGCAGCCAAAAGATTGCAAGAGAATGCTATGCCACTGCCTTGGCTCCACGAACGCTGGGGGCAGTCCGTATAGATGATCAATAACAGTTTGAGGGTCTTTCTGGGGGTGAGGGTGAGATTGATGACCCCAGAGAGACCCCTGGAGTGTTGATTCCAATTGAAGAGGTTGAAACGCACTGCTTGGAAGAAGGCAAAAGTGTCAAGATAGGGTCCAAGATGCCACCAATGTTGAAAGAAGAGATGTTGAAATTCTTGAAAGACCATCAACACGTTTTTGCTTGGTGCAATGCTGATGTTACTGGAGTTCCATCAGAAGTGATATCCCATCACCTGTCTGTCCGGAGGGATGTGGCACCAGTGGTACAAAAGAGAAGAGCTTTCTCAAAAGAAAAGGCTGATGTCATAGTGCAAGAGGTTGACAGACTCACGAAGATGGGGCACATTAAAGAATCTCAATATCCTTTGTGGACTGCCAACCCTGTCGTGGTGAAAAAGAAAAATGGAAAATGGCGCATGTGCATTGACTTCACAGACCTCAACAGAGCCTGCCCAAAAGATTTATATCTGCCCCCCCCCGGATAGATCAGTTAGTAGAATCTACTTCTGGAAATAAGCTGCTCTCCTTTATGGATGCCTTCTCCGGGTACAATCAGATTCAAGTAGATCCAAAAGATCAAGAGCATACCACGTTTGTCACTGATAGGGGTCTACATTGTTACAAAGTGATGCCATTTGGTTTAAAAAATGCTGGGGCTACTTATCAAAGGCTAGTCAACAAGGCATTTGCTGATCAAATTGGAAGAAATATTGAGGTATACATTGATGACATGATGGTAAAAAGTGTGGATGAGCAGTTGCACTTATCCGATCTCCAAGAAACTTTTGCCAACTTGGCAAAAGTGAATTTAAAACTAAACCCTGAAAAGTGTGTGTTCGGAGTGCAGTCCGGGAAGTTCTTAGGGTATATCATAAGTGAGCATGGAATACAGCCCGACCCGGACCAACTCAATGCCTTATTCCAGATGGAGCCTCCTCGAAACATTAAAGAAGTACAGCGATTAACGGGGAGATTGGCTGCCTTGAACAGATTCATCTCCAGGTCTTCGGACAGGTGTGCTCCATTCTTTCAAACTTTGAAGGGTGCAAAGGGGTTCGAATGGACCCCACAGTGTGGTGAGGCATTCAGTGAAATCAAGAAACATCTCTCCTCTCCCAAAACTTTGTTCAAACCAGTTGATGGGGAGACTCTCTTTGTGTATTTGGCCGTTTCAACTTCTGCCATCAGTGCTGTGTTGATTAAGGAGGTCGATGGACATCCCCACCCGGTGTATTACATCAGCAAAAGCTTGATTGATGCTGAGAGGCGTTACTTGAAACTTGAAAAACTGGCATTAGCTTTGGTGATAGCTGCAAGAAAGATGAGGCCTTATTTTCAGGCTCATCCTATCATCGTCCGGACATCTTTCCCTTTAAAGAATGTCCTTCAAAAAGCAGACGTTTCAAGTAGAATGACGAAATGGTCAGTAGAGTTGGGGGACTTCGACATAGACTTTGCTCCCCGGACAGCAGTAAAAGCCCTAGCTGTGGCTGATTTTCTGGTTGAATTCCACTCCGATAGGGATTCAGAGCAACCTACTGATTCAAAAGACAAGAAAGTGTGGATTGTCCGAACAGACGGAGGGTCTAGCACCATGGGATGTGGGGTAGGAATATGTCTCACTTCCCCATACGGGGACAGCATGTACCAAGCTATTTGTTTTGCTTTCAGGGCGTCTAATAACGAGTCCGAATACGAAGCAGCTATAGCTGGGTTAAATTTGGCCTACATCTGTGGAGCTAAAATGGTCAAGCTACTAAGTGACTCCCAGTTGCTTGTCCACCATGCCTTAGGCCAATCTGAGGCTAGAAAGGAGCAGTTGGTCAAGTATTTACTCCTCCTAAAAAATGAAGCATTAAAGTTTAAAGCTGTTGTCTATGAACACATTCCCCGCGCAGAAAATGAGCTAGCAGACTCATTGGCAACAATAGCATATACGGAGTCCTACCCATGGATCCATGTGCTTGAAAGCCCTTCTATTCAACTCAGTAAGGGTGAAAAAGAGGAAGTTTTTGAAATACAAGTGAAGCAGCCTCAAGATTGGAGGTCTCCTCTCATACAATATCTGTCCGATGGTATTGTGCCTTCAGATAAATCACAAGCCAGAACATTGAAACACAAGGCTCGTGGTTTTATTATGTTGAGAGAAGTGTTGTATAAAAAGTCCTACAGTAAACCTCTCATGCGTTGTTTGGGGAATGATGAATCACAAGTAGTCCTCTCCGAGTTGCATGATGGTGAGGGATCAGCTCATTGTGGATTTAGAGCTTTAACAAGAAGAGTGTTACTCTCCGGATACTATTGGCCATCAATCATGAAAGATGCTAAGGAGCTGGTGAGAAGGTGTGATCCATGCCAGAGGTACAACAATGAAATTCATGTACCAGCCATTCCTTTGGAGTCAATTTCTGAGCCCATCCCTTTTGCTCGATGGGGGTTGGACTTGGTTGGGCCTCTCCTTGTGGCGTCCGGAGGGCGTAGAACCATAATTGTGGCCATTGACTACTTCTCGAAGTGGATAGAGGTAGCTCCCCTGGCAGGAACAACATCAAAAGCTGTAATAAAATTCATTATGTCCAACATATGTTGCAGATTTGGTGTCCCACAGAAGATAACAACAAACAATGGGCCACAGTTTGACAACAGAGAGATGGAAAGCTTCTGTGCCTCAAGGGGTATACAACAATGTTTCTCTTCACCTTTCCATTCACAAGCCAATGGGCAAGTTGAGGTGGCTAATAGAACTATACTGTCCGGTTTAAAGAAAAATTTGGAAGGGGCTGCTGGGAAGTGGCCTAGTTATCTACAAGAAGTCTCGTGGGCCTACCGAACAACACCTGGGGCTGCAACACAAGAATCACCCTTTGCCTTGGTCTATGGAATGGATGCAGTAGCTCCCATAGAGAAGACACTGCCTTCCTTTCGTATTCACAACTTCTCCGGACACGATAATGAGATGGCCATCAGAAATCAACTTGATCTAATAGAAGAAAGACGGGTTAAAGCTCGCCTTAGAGTGGCACACTACCAGGGCTTGATGAGAAGCAAGTTTGCTTCTAAAGTTAAAAGAAGAGATTTCCAACCAGGAGACAAAGTATTAAGGAAGGTCTTCTTACACACTAAAGAAAAGCTCTTCGGAAAGCTGGCCCCTACCTGGGAGGGTCCATATATTGTGGTTGAAAGGATCAAGCCTGGAACTTATTGGTTGGAAGACAAAGATGGCAGGGTTCTAACTCATCCTTGGAATATTGAGCATCTCCGAATGTACTTGGAATGACACTTGTATAAATATTTACTTGTTTAAACATCCATGTAAATATTTGGGGGCATACCCTACCCTCTTCGGTGGCACGGAGAGCTTTCAATGAAATTCAATGCCTTCTTGAAATTTTTTGTCATTTAGAGTTCTGTTCCTTATCATACTATCCGGACTAAAATTTATAGAGGCTATTTAAACTCTAGCCGGAGAATTTAAACACTCTCACAATGCAACTTTCAAAAGCTACTTAACTCTGGCTATCAAAATTGAAATGAACAATGAAAGGAGACGATGGTTGTGCAAAACAGAAATATTCATTAAACAATTTAAAATTGCCTTGGCCTTCCAAGGACTTTTGAGTTAAGCAGGATATAGCACAAAAAACTTGTCCGCATAAATACGGACACCATTACAAAAAGAGTGCTTTGGCCTTCCAAGGACTTTAGTTTGAATAAAAGATAAACAAAATAAACCATAAATTAAGGTTGAGCCTTTGAAGATGGCTCACCCTCATCTGCTTTCTTGCCTTTGACGTCGCTCTTCTCTTCGACCACCTTCTTGCCCTTGGGGTCATTCTCCTCTTCGCCTGGGCTCTCTCCGGCCTCCTCTTCATTATCAGATGAGGACTCACCGGAAATTCCTTCTTCGACCATGGTATAATATGGAAGGTCATCATCATCCACATAGAGCCATAAGTCCCCTAGGGTCCTCTTTGGGAACTTCTCATGAAAAAGGAGAACCATATAAGACTTCACCCTTTGGACCATTAACTCTTCACTTTTTATCATCTCCCTTGCATAGGAATTGATCTTGGCCTTGATTGTGGCCTCTTGGTCCTTTACCAAGGCAGCTTTCTCTTCGGCAGCCTGAGTCACTGCATTTTCTAGAGCAATCTTGTCAGTGGTCAGGTTGGTGATGATCTTCTCCTTTGCAGTGGTCTCTCCCCTTGAGGCGGTGAGATCTTTCTCCATACCAGACAGTTTCTCTTGGAGATCTTTTATGGTTTGTTCTAGGGTGGCAACTTTGGTGTTGCTCTCATTCTGATTCCTCTTCAGCTCTTCGTTTGCTTCCTTAAGCAAATCGGCATTGGTGGTAGCAGTGCGGAGGTCTCCAGACAGTTTTTCCTTCTCAGACTTGAGGTCTTTGATGGTATCAGCTTGGCTCCGGACTTGTCTCTCCAATGTAAGAACTGGCTTCACATTACTAAGCAAGGAATGGGCTATAGTGTCCTTCTCACTAGAAACCATGAAAGTCTTACCGTTGAAATTGACCGTATTGGAGCTGCTCGGAGGAATGTAAGGCCCTGCGAACTCGTCTCTAGGGAGGCCAAGGAAATATTCACCAAGCCCACCCAGACCGGTGATGTCCACTTCATCCAAGTTGAGCTCTCCCCCCTCAACTTCATCAGTGTGAAACTCTCTTGGGATCTCTTCGGCCAACGTTGGGTCAGTGGGGTCAATGGGAAAAGAGGGCTCCGGATCCCGGAGAGCGAGCTCATCTCCTTGGGAAGTCTTTTTCTTCTTCACTTTCCGGTCAGCGCTTTCACCTACTTGCTTGCGAGCCCTCTTGGGAGCCCTTGGAGGTTTTGGAAGCTCTTCTTCTTGCCTCTCGGTATCCTGCTCCACCACTTGTAAAAGGGCTGCATCAATTTGAACCTGGGCCGGCCCCTCCGGGTCTGTTGGGGCATCCTTCTCAGCATCACTCACCACTTTTTTGCCCTTCCTCTTCTTGCCTTTCATCTTGCTCGGGGCTTTAGCCCGGGCAGGCAGGTAGAGGGTCCCATCCAGTTCGTGGGACCTTCTAAGCACAATGTCTTCATCAGGCTGGGTGGTGAGCTCCTCCCAAGTTAGGTCTCTCCGACCTGTTGTGTTCCACAGGTGAGACCTTGCTAGGTTTCCAGTGGTGAAGGCCTTATGGAATCGGTTCTCCCAGTTCTCTGCAGCCCATGCATTGATTTTGCCACAGGTAGTCTGTCCGGCCTTCAGGTAGCCCCCGAACTCCTTTGGCAGCTCTGTTAAAACAAAAGAGAAATTGGTTAGTACAAACTTAACTTAAAGAAAAAAGAGAAAAGAGAGAAACGAACAGAAACTTAAAGTAAAAAACTTACGGTCACTCCTCCATCTACTCCTGAGAAGGCTTGGATTCTCTCCGGCCTTGATTTTCTTGCCGTTTTCCCATGAGCCACTGACAAACAAGAATTGGCTCCTCCATTTGATCTCCGACTCCAGGAGATCATCAACAGATTTGAGATCGTTCCCCATGTTAAAATGGTAGAAGGGGAACTGATGATGCTTGCACAAGTTGGCCACTGCTGCGAACTCTTCCATAGGAAGAGGAATCCCCGATAACCTAGACGCCATAATACATGACATTAGAGTGAACCAGCCATTGGGACTTAGCTGTGTTGGGTAGAGCTTGACCAGGTGGAAGTAGCGCACGATTTCCGGGTCTAGTGGGAACCTAAGTCCCCAGTTAAATAGCTCCGTAAAGAAGACTATTTCGTTCCGTTTGCAGTCCATTGGGGTCTCCGGATCAATGGGGATCCTTATCTTCACGTTTTCAGGGATCCCCCATTTTGTGCGCATTCTACCCAGATCAGAGGTATGGATGAATGCATACTTGGTCTTCTGCAAGGCCAAGAGGTACTTAAGCTCGACTTTGTGGAAGCACGGCCCCACTCTCCCCTCAAGGCACTCCGGCAGGTCCGGATGCCTCAAATACAAATTTTTTTTGCCCTTTTTGGCAACAACAGTAGTGGTATCAGCCTGTCCGGAGGACTCGGACTCAAAGGGGACCTCTTCAGTAGAGTCCTCCATTCTTTCCTCCATAATTGTTGGGGGGACTTCTGTGGAAGTGGATCGGGGAGGATTGAAGCTTAGCATAGCCTGCCCTCCGGACTGTTGGCTGCCTGTATTCATCTGACTCCTCACCTCAAGTTGGGTTTCTGAAGCAGAAGACTCTCTAGGGGGTACTGGGCTGCTGGCCTCCGGACCGGACGACCTCTCCCGGAGAGCTCTAATGGGCACTCCAGACCCAGAGTCACTATTTTTTGCCCCCGATTTCGAGGGAGTATTCTTCGAGGTTAGTCCCTTCACCAACCGGCTTGGCCTCTTAATCGTTAGCTTCTCCGGAGAGTGGTCAGAATCAGACCCCATAGCTATAAACGGAGAGGGTTTCCTGCCACTTGTAGCAGTAACTCTTGGTTCAACAGCGGGTATTGACTCCTGAACTGAGGAGCCAGATACTATGGGTTAGAGGGTGGATTGAAAGAGTTTTTTGGGCTTGGTACCTTTGGAGGAGGATGAGCCCCTATCAGATTCTGCAACAGAGGTGGCTGGTTTCTCAACAGGTGACGATGGTAGCCCTGCTGCTATTCGCCTTTCCTTCTCGACCTTTTGCGCTTTCTCCAACTCCGAAAGGTTGAGCCAACCACCTTTGATCAATGCTGTTCTTGCTGTAAACATAAACATCCAAGAGAATTTTTGTTCTCGAGAGAGAAAGCTCTGGGTAAAATTTGCAGAGTAAAAGTTGAGAGAGATAGTAAAACAGTGGAAAATGAATGTGAATTTATAGTAGATTTGAAAAAAAAGGAGTTGATTCCTAGGAGAATCCAAAAGGTTGGGCAATGATTAAAAGACAGCGCTGATGTCATTATTAGAACTTAAAGAGGTTACTTGTTAAAGAAGGTGGTGCGAAATTCAAGGTAAAAAAACGGCTGAAGTGGCCAATCAGAGAGCGACACGTGTCCCACTAAATCTGGCAAAAACCGTTTTGAATTCGTGAAGCTAAACTTGTCCGGGTATCCCCATAGTTCTGTCCGAATTAAGAACCACTTATGGCGTCGGACTGTTTTTCAGTTCTTTGACAAGAAAACTTGCTCAAACACCTAAAAAAGGGGCTCCTGATGAGTCCGAATTCAGCACGCTCCCCGAACAAGGGCAGATCGGTAAAGTCTCTCCGAAAACCGGACAGGTTGCAGGGAGAGGGATCGAACATGTCACTTGGACCGGACAGATTTCTGTAAACACTATGAACTTAGAACAGTTCGGACTATGACAAAAGTACTAAAAAACCTAATCACTATTTGACTAAGCAGCTTGCTCTCCTACTTAAGAGCTCATGGGTCTTTGAACATGACCCGAGTCCATTAAACATGACCCGAAAGCCCATAAGGGCCCAAACATTACACTATAAATACCCAACCACCAGCATTAACTATGGGTAATGATAATTAACTGCTGCCAAGCTGCTTAATCATCTCTCTACACCTACACACTACCGTTAAACACCCACACACCACCATAAACTTCACTTGAAATTACCAGCCTACCCTCAGGCGATTATTATCCACACCAGAAAGGAGTTTGGGACTGGTATGAAGGCATGCCCCCTTCCAAATGAGTAGCTAAATTATGAACATGTCTCTTCCTTGATGAAGGAGTGGGTGCTGTCATGGTGTCCCTTTAAAAAATGGTAAGTGACTAAAAGAAACTAATGAGTCCGGACATTTTTTTGACCTATTCTATTATGACCCATACCTTATTACGAGTTGGGTCAGGTTTCAAATACTCTAAATCCACATCAAATCTTTCATGGATCATAATTTCCCCCTCCGGAGTCAAGGTTCTTGCGTTGTTCGTTGGGCCAGTTCGAGGAGCGTTACCAGACCTGTTTCCACTCCTTCTCTTGACATAAGCCCCCAGCTTACCTCTTTCGATGAGATTTTGGAGCCAATTGGAGTGCTTTTGGCTTCCGGAAATGAACCTCATCTTTAGTCTTTGCCACATTTTCTTTTAACTCTAAAAACCACTCTGGTTGGAACCAAGGACCTCGTTTATTCCTGGACTACTGGCTCTGAGCTGGATTTGGGTGGAATTGAGTATGTTTGGCCCTGTTGGACCCCTGTCCGGTTTCTTTGGCCTTGCACCCGGACTGGTTTTGGTTTGGATCTGCTCGGGCAGACCTCACCTGTCTGTGCACCCTAGTTTTCTTGGTCTCATCCATGCTAATCTGCTTTCCCACCTGGTTTAACAAACCATCCCATGTCATGGCCTTTTTCCTTGTCACTAAATCAGCTAGATTCACAGGGATTAACCCTTGTCTTAAAGAAGCTATTGCTAATTGCTTAAAGCAATCAACCAACCCGTTCTTGGTATTTACGAACCGATTTATATAGTCTTTTAATGACTCATTTGGTTCTTGGGCACAATGGATGATAGTATCTCCATTGCCCTTCACCTCTTTACTCCCCACAAACTTCCTTCGGAAGGCAACCCAAAACGTGTCAAAGTTTCTGATACAACCCTGAGGCAAACTGTTGTACTATTTCAGAGCACTTCCCGTAAAATATTGGGACCCTACAAAGAATTTTGTCATCGTCATAAAAATTCATCATGAATTTCTTGAAATGCTCGAGATGATTGTCCAGATCTTTACTCCCATCATACTTCTCCATTTTAGTAATATCAAACATCTTGGGGAGGTTTCCGGACAAGATCTTGGCAGACAATGATGATTTTCTCCAATTCCAACTACGACTAAAAACTGTGTCTTCATTTGGTGTTGCAAAAATACCCCGTTCATCATGGAAAGCAAAAAGATCAATCAGCAACTGATCCACATTCTTGTGACTATGGCTGTGAGATGACCCTTTGCCCAAATGCTTTTTAAGTCTCTCATGCCTATCTATCTTCCTTGAATACTTTTTAACTAGCTCATGTTTCTTTCTGGACCTTCCCTCATCACTACTTGATGATAAACTCTTCAAGCTCAGCCTCGTTTGAAGAGCTACTAGAGGACTCAGAATCTGAGCTTTCCACTGGCTTGGATTGGTGAGAATTCTTGGAACTGACATGGGTCTTTTTTGTACTTAAATGAGTCTTTGCTGATGGATAATTAATCATAGGATTGTCAGTATGATAAATGGCTGGCGCCTTTTGGTGTGGATAATAATAGCCTGAGGGTAGGCTGGTAATTTCAGTTGGTGTTTTATGGTGGTGTGTGGGTGTTTAGGTGTTTAGAGTAGAGAGTAGAGAGATAATTAAGCAGCTTGGTAGCAGTTAATTCTCATTACCCATAGTTAATGCAGGTGGTTGGGTATTTATACCCTGATGTTTGGGCCCTTATGGGCTTTCGGGTCATGTTTAATGGACCCGGGTCATGTTCAAAGACCCATGAGCTCTAAGTAGGAGAGCAAGTAGCTTAGTCAAGAAGTGTTTAGGTTTTTTAGTACTTTTGTCATAGTTCGAACAGTCCTATGGTCATAGTGTTTAAAGTGATCTGTCCGGTCCATGTGATCTGTCCGATCTGTCCGGTCCGGAAGCCTTGGACTGATATGTCGGTGTCCGGGGAGCATGCTGAATTCGGACTCATCAGGAGCCCCTTTTTTAGGTGTTTGAGCAAGTATTCTTGTCAGAGACATGAAAAACAGTCCGACATCAGAAGTAGTTTTCACTCCGGACAGATCTATTGGTTTACCCGGACATATAAAGCTTCACGAATTCAAAACGGTTTTTGCCAGAGTTTGTGTGACACGTGTCGCTCTCTGATTGGTTGCTCCAGCCGTTTTTTCACCTTGAATTTCGCACCCACCTTCTTTGAAAATCAACCTCTTTAATTACAAATGGTGACATCAGCGGCGTCTTTTAATCATTGCCAAACTTTTCGAATTCTCCTGATAGTTTATGTTTACAGCAAATACTGCTTTGATCAAAGGCGGGTGGCTCAACCTCTCTGAGTTGGAGAAAGCAAAAAAAGTTGAGAAGGAAAGACGAATCGCAGCAGGGTTACCTACTTCCCCTGTTGACAGACCAGCCTCCTTTGCTGCAGAGTCGGATCGAGGATCTTCTTCCTCCAAAGGCACTAAGCCTAGAAAGTTATTCCAACCTAGCCTTTCCCCCATCATCTCTGGTTCCTCTGTTCAGGAACCAGAATCCATCGTCGAACCAGGAGTAACTACCACCAGCTTCAAAAAACCCTCACCCTTCATAACAATGGGATCAGATATTGAGAACTCCCCGGAGAAGTTAGTCGACCGAAGAAAGAGTCGACTGGTTAAGGGGCACGCTTCTAAGAACACTCCCTCAAAATCGGGGGCAAAAAATAGCAGTTCTGGGTCTGGAGTGCCTATCAGAGCTCCCCGGGAAAGACTACCTGGTCCGGAGACTAGCAGCCCAGCACTTCAAAGAGAAGTCTCTGCCTCAGAGCTCCAGCCTGAGACTAGAAGTCAAGGAAACACTGAAGATCAGCAACCCGGAAGCCAGGCTGAGCCAAGTTTGAATTCTCCCCGGGCCACTACCACTGATATTCCTCCAACGATCATGGAGGAAAGAATGGAGGACTCTGCTGAAGAAGTCCCTTTCGAGTCTGAGCCCTCCGGTCAGACTAGTAATACTGCTGCTGCCAAAAAAGATAAAGGCAAAGAAAAACTGTGCTTGAGGCATCCGGAGCTGCCGGAGTGTCTCGAAGGGAAGGTAGGGCCTTGTTTTCACAAGGTCGAACTTAAATATCTCTTGGCCTTACAGAAGACCAAGTATGTATTCATCCATACGGCTGATCTGGGTCAAATGCGCACGAAATGGGGGATCCCAGAAAATGTGAAGATAAAGATTCCCATAGATCCTAAAACCCCTATGGATTGCAAGCTGAATGAAATAGTTATCTTCACGGAGCTATTTAATTGGGGACTCAGATTCCCATTGGACCCAGAGATTGTCAGATATTTTCATTTGATCAAACTCTGTCCGAGTCAGCTGAGCCCAACGATTGGTATACTCTGATGTCATGCATCATGGCATCAAGGCTGTCCGGGATCCCTCTTCCTATGGAAGAGTTTGCTGCAGTGGCCAATCTTTGCAAACATCACCAATTCCCCTTCTACCACTTCAATATGGGGGACAGTTTCAAAGCTGTTGATGATCTATTGGAGTCTGAGAGTAAATGGAGGAGCCAGTTTTTGTTCGTCAGTGACGCTTGGCAAAACGGAAAGAAGATCAAGTCCGGAGAGAACCCAAGCCTCCTCAGAAGCAGGTGGAGGAGTGACCGTAAGTTGGTTTAAATCTTTGTCTACTTCTTCCTTCTTAAAGTTGGTTTAAATTAACCGGTCTTTCTTTTGTCTTAACAGAACTGCCTAAGGAGTTCGGTGATTACTTGAAGGTCGGACAGGTCACTTGTGGCAAAATCAATGCCTGGGCTGCAGAGAACTGGAGGAACCGATTCCACAATGCTTTCACTAGTGGAAATCTGGCAAGGTCTCACCTGTGGAACACCACAGGTCGGAGAGACTTAACTTGGGAGGAGCTCACCACCCAGCCTTCTCCGGACACTGTGCTTAAGAGGACCCATGAAGGAGATGGGACACTCTTCCTGCCAGGCCGGGCCAAAGCCCCAAGCAAAATGAAAGGCAAGAAGAAAGGCAAAAAGGTGGTGAGCGATGCTAATCCTGCTAATGCTGAGAAGGATGCTCCAACAGACCCGGAGGGGCCAGCCCAGAGCCAAATTGATGCTGCTCTTTTGCAAGTAGTGGAGCAAGAGACCGAAAGGCAGGAAGAAAACCTCCCAAAACCTCCAAGGGCTTCCAAGAGGAATCGAAAACAGGGGAGTGAAGGGGCAGACTAGGCAGCCAAGAATAAAAAGACTGCTAAGGGAGATGAGCTTGCTCTCCGGGATCCGGAGCCTTCTTTACAGGCTGACCCTTCTGACCCAACGCACGCCGAAGAGATCCCAAGGGACTTTCATACCGATGAGGTTGAGGGAGGAGATCTCAACATCGATGGAGTCGACATTACCGGTCTTGGTGAGCTTGGTGAATACTTCCTCAACCTCCCCAGAGACGACTTCGCAGGGCCTTACATTCCTCCGAGCAGTTCTAACACCGTCAACTTCAATGGTAAGACTTTCATTGTCTCTAGTGAAAAGGACACCATAGCCCACTCCTTGCTAAGCAACGTGCAGCCGGTACTTACACTGGAGAGACAAGTTCGGGGTCAAGCAGACATCATCAAAGACCTTAAGTCTGAGAAGGAAAAGCTGTCCGAAGACCTTCGCACTGCTACTGCCAATGCTGACATGCTAAAGGAAGCAAATGAGGAGTTGAAGAGAAATCAGGAGGAAAGCAACACAAAAGTTGCCACTCTAGAGGAAACCATCAGAGACCTCCGGGAGAAGCTGTCCGGTGTGGAGAAAGACCTTACTACCTCAAAAGAAGAGACCAAGGCAAAGGACAAGATTATCACCAACCTAACTACTGACAAGATTGCTCTTGAGAATGCAGCATCCAAGGCTGCCGAGGAGAGGACCACTTTGTTAAGGGATCAAGAGGCTACGATTCAAGCCAAGATCAATGCCTATGCCAACAAGATGATTAAAAGCGAAGAGCTATTGATTGAGAAGGTGAAGTCTAACATGGTTCTACTCTTTCATGAAAAATATCCGAAGAGGAACCTAGGGGACTTGTGGCTTTATGTAGACGATGATGACCTTCCACATCATAAAATGGCCGAAGAGGATCAGTATGGAGTCTCCAGTGCGTCCTCATCTGATGATGAAGAGAGGACCGGAGAGAGCCCAGACAAAGAGGAAGACGATCCCAAGGGAAAGAAGAAGGTTGATGAAGGTGAAAGCGATTCTAAAGGCAACAAGGTAGATGAAGGTGAGCCATCTTCAAAGGCTCAACCTTAACTTACGATCTACTTTGTTTATTTTTTATTCAGACTAAAGTCCTTGGAAGGCCAAGGCACTCTTTTTGTAATGGTGTCCGGTGTTTGTTCGGACAGGCTTTTTGTGTTGTCTTGACTATTTAAAAGTCCTTGGAAGGCCAAGGCAAGTTTAAGTTATTTCATTCAATGAATATCTTTGTTTTGTGCAACCATCATCTTCTTTCATTGTTCGTTTTAATTTTGATAGCCAGAGTTTAAGTAGCCTTTAGCTGTTGCATTGTGAGAGTGTTTAAATTCTCCGGGTAGAGTTTAAATAGCCCTTAGATATTTCAGTCCGAATAGTATGACAAGGGACAAAACTTTTAAAAACACTTAGAAATTTTTTAAGAAGGCATCAAATTTTATTTAACAGCCCGGACACTTCATTAAAACCTCTCCGTGCCACCGGGGAGGAAAGAGTATGCCCCCAAATATTTACATGGATGTTCAAACAAGTAAATATTTACACAAGTGCTATTCCAAGTACATCCGGAGATGCTGATACTCCAAGGATGTGTTAGAACTCTTCCATCTTTGTTTTCCAACCAATAAGTTCCAGGCTTAATTCTTTCAACAACCATATACGGACCCTCCCAAGTTGGGGCAAGCTTTCCGAAGAGCTTTTCTTTAGTGTGTAAGAAGACCTTCCTTAATACTTTGTCCCCTGGTTGGAAATCTCTTCTTTTAACTTTGGAAGCAAACCTGCTCCTCATCAAGCCTTGATAGTGTGCAATTTGAAGGTGAGCTTTAACTCGTCTTTCTTCTATCAAATTAAGTTGACTTCTGATTGCCACCTCGTTAGCGTGTTCGGAGAAGTTGTGAACACGAAAAGAGGGGAGAGTTGCTTCTATGGGAGCTACTGCATCCATCCCATAGACCAAGGCAAAGGGTGATTCTTGTGTTGCAGCTCCAGGTGTTGTCCGGTAAGCCTACAAGACCTCTTGTAAATAACTAGACCACCTCCCAGCAGCCTCTTCCAGATTTTTCTTTAAACCGGACAGTATAGTTCTATTAGCCACTTCAACTTGCCCATTTGCTTGTGGGTGGAAATGTGAAGAAAAAAAATGCTGTATACCCCTTGAGGCACATAAGCTCTCCATTTCTCTATTGTCGAACTGTGGCCCATTGTCTGTTGTTATTTTCTGTGGGACACCAAATCTGCAACATATGTTGGATAGAATGAATTTTATAACAGCTTTTGATGTTGTCCCTGCTAGAGGGGCTGCTTCTATCCACTTTGAGAAGTAGTCAATGGCCACAATTATAGTTTTGCGCCCTCCGGACGCCACAGGGAGAGGCCCCACTAAATCCAATCCCCATCGAGCAAAAGGAATGGGCTCAGAAATTGACTCTAAAGGAATGGCTGGTACATGAATTTCGTTGCTGTACCTCTGGCATGGGTCACACCTTCTTACCAACTCCTTAGTATCTTTCATGATTGATGGCCAATAATAACCGGAGAGTAAAACTCTTCTTGTCAAAGCTCTAAACCCACAATGGGCTGACCCCTCACCATCGTGCAATTCGGAGAGGACCATTTGTGATTCTTCATCCCCCAAACAACGCAAGAGAGGTTTACTGTAAGACTTCTTATATAACACTTCTCTCAATATGATGAAACCACGAGCCTTGTGTTTCAATGTTCTGGCTAGCGACTTATCCGAAGGCACAACACCATCGTAGAGATATTGCATGAGAGGAAACCTCCAGTCTTGAGGTTGTTTCACTTGTATCTCAAAAATTTCCTCTTCTTTACCCTTACTCAGTTGGATGGATGGGCTTTCAAGCACATAGATCCATAGATATGACTCCGTATATGCTATGGTTGCTAGTGAGTCTGCTAGCTCATTTTCTGTCCTGGGAATGTGTTCATAGATAACACTTTTAAACTTAAGTGCTTCACTTTTGAGGAGGAGTAAATACTTTACAAGTTGCTCCTTCTTAGCCTCAGATTGGCAATGGGCATGGTGGATAAGTAGTTGGGAGTCACTTAACAGCTTGACCCTCTTAGCCCCACAAATGTAGGCTAACTTTAACCCAACTATAGCTGCTTCGTATTCGGACTCGTTATTAGATACCCTGAAAGCAAAACAAATAGCCTGGTACATCTTGTCTCCATATGGGGAAGTTAAACATACTCCTGCACCACATCCCATAGTGCTAGATCCACCATCTGTTCGGACGACCCATACCTTTTTATCTTTTATGTCAGTAGTTTGCTCCGAATCCCTGTCGGAGTGGAATTCAACCAGAAAATCAGCCACAACTTGGGCTTTGACTGCTGTTCGGGGAGTAAAGTCTATGTCGAAGTCCCCCAACTATACTGACCACTTAGTCATTCTGCTCGAAATATCTGCTTTTTGTAGGACATTCTTTAGGGGAAAAGAGGTCCGGACGATGATAGGATGAGCCTGGAAATAAGGCCTCATCTTCCTTGCAGCTATCACCAGGGCTAATGCCAATCTTTCAAGTTTCAAGTAACTCTTCTCTGCATCTATCAAGCTTTTGTTGATGTAGTACACTGGATGGGGATGACTATCGACCTCTCTTACCAGCACAGCACTGATGGCACAACTTGAAACTGCTAAATATACGAAGAGAGTCCTTCCATCGACTGGCTTGAACAAAGTTTTAGGGGAGGACATGTGTTTCTTGATCTCATTGAAAGCCTCATCACACTGCGGGGTCCAATTAAAGCCCTTTGCACCCTTCAAGGTTTGAAAGAAAGGAGCGCACCTGTCCGAAGACCTTGAGATAAATCTGTTTAAGGCAGCTAACCTCCCCGTTAACCGTTGTACTTCTTTAATGTTTCGAGGAGGTTCCATATGGAAAAGAGCATTTAGCTGGTCCGGATCGGGCTGTATTCCATGCTCACTTATGATACAGCCTAGAAACTTCCCGGACTGCACTCCGAACACACACTTTTCAGGGTTTAACTTCAAATTCACTTTTACCAAGTTGGCAAAAGTTTCTTGGAGATCGGACAAGTGCAACTGCTCATGTACACTCTTCACCATCATGTAATCAATGTAAACTTCCATATTTCTTCCAATTTGATCAGCAAATGCCTTGATGACTAACCTTTGATAAGTAGCCCCAACATTTTTCAAACCAAATGGCATAACTTTGTAGAAATGAAGACCTCTGTCAGTGACAAATGTGGTATGCTCTTGATCCTTTGGATCTACTTGAATCTAATTATATCCGGAGAAAGCATCCATAAAGGAAAGCAGTTTGTTCCTAGAGGTAGAGTCTACTAACTGATCAATCCGGGGGACCGGATACAAGTCTTTTGGGCAAGCTCTATTGAGATCTGTGAAATCAATGCACATGCGCCACTTGCCATTCTTCTTTTTTACCAAGACATGATTGGCAGTCCACAAAGGGTATTGAGATTCCTTAATGTGCCTCATCTTTGTGAGTTTGTCAACCTCTTGCACAATGACATCAACTTTTTCTTTGGAAAAAGCTCTTCTTTTTTTAACCATTGGTGCTACGTCTCTCCGGACCAATAGGTGATGTGATATCACTTCTGATGGAACTCCAGTAACATCAACATTGCACCAAGCAAAAACGTGCTGATGGTTCTTTAAAAACTTCAACATTTCATTCTTCAACATAGGTGGCATTTTAGACCCTATCTTGATACTTTTTCCATCTTCCAAACAGTGCGTTTCCACCTCTTCAACTGGTATCAACACTCCGGGGGTCTCCTTGGGGTCATCAATTTCACCCTCACCCCCAGAAAGGCCCTCAAACTGCTATTGTTCATTGATATGGACTGCCCCCAGCGTTCGAGGAGCCAAGACAGTGGCATAACATTCTCTTGCAATCTTTTGGCTGCTCCGGACAACTCCAACCTGCCCCTGAACAACATACTTCAAGCATTGGTGGACTGTTGAAGCCACTGCATCCATCCTAGAGAGCCAAGACCTCCCTAGAATAGCATTATAGCAAGTGGGACAATCCACCACAATAAAGAGTATTCTGACCATTTTCTTGAAAGGGCCCTTGCCTAATAACACCTCTTCTTCGAACTCTCCGATCATATCTGCTGAGCTGCCTGTGAAGCCGACGATTGACCTGTCCAAATTCTGAATTACAGCTGGATTTTTCATTTTCTTGTAAGTGGTTAAGAAAAGGATATTGGCTGAGCTTCCAGTATCCACCAAGATTCGTCTTATGTCATTGCCCCCTATAGATGCTCCTATGACAACAGCATCCTCATGAGGGCCAGCAATGTTTCTTAAATCATCTTCATCAAACACAATGAAAGGAAATGAGTTTGGTGACTGATAGGATGTCATGCCTCCTTCTAGCTGGGAGGCTAAAGTATGAACATGCCTCTTCCTCGAAGAAGCAGTAGGAGCTGTTATAGTGTCCCCTCCGAAAATTGTAAGCGACTCGAAAAACTTAATGAGCCCGGAGACCGATCTAGAACATTCCTCTATAGCACCTACTCTGTTTCGAGTTGGATCAGGGTCCAAGTACTCAGATTCCACGTCAAACCTTTCAACTATAACCATGGCTCCCTCCGGAGCAGCATTACTTGGACCAACCCTGTGAGTGCTATCAGGCCTGTTACCCCTTCTTCTTTTCACATAGGCCCCCAGCTTTCCCCTTTCAATAAAGTTCTAAACTTCTTATTTCAATGCTATGCAGTCATCAGTGGTATGACCAATATCATTGTGATATTGGCAAAAAGAGTTGTTGCGATGCTCTCTGGGAGACTGCAGCGTCGCCGGTCTCCGGTAATGCACCTCATCTTTTGTTTTATCAAAAATGGTGGCCACATTTTCTTTTAGCTCTGCGAACCACTCCGGTTGGACCCATGGCCCTCTCTTGTTTCTGGATTGTTGACTTTGAGCAGGAGCAGCTGGCTGAGACTGAGCTTTTGCCCTACCATGCCCCTGTCCGGTTTCTCTTGCTTTGTTCCCGGACTGATTCTGATTGGGGTTTGGTGTCACTGGGGTAGACCTCACCTGCCTGTGCACCCTGGTTTTCTTTGTTTCATCGACGTTTATTTGTTTTCCAACCTGATTCAGCAACCCTCCCCATGTCATGGCCTTCTTTCTGGTCACTGAATCAGCTAAACAGCCTGGGTTCAAACCCTGTCTCAGGGATGCTATTGCTACCTGTTCGAAGAAATCAGCCAACCCATTTTTGTGTTCACAAAACGGCTTATGTATTCTTTCAATGACTCATTTGGCTCCTGGGCACAATGGATTATTGTGTCTCCATTGCCCTTTAGCTCTTTACTCCCTACGAATTGCCTTCAAAAGGCCACCCAAAAAGTGTCGAAGTCTTTAATACAACCCTGAGGCAGGCTGTTGTACCACTTTAGAGCACTCCCCGTGAATGGCTGGGAGAATGCCCTACAAAGCAGTTTGTCATCATCATCAAAGTTCATCATGAAATTTTTAAATTGTTCCAGATGGTTGTCCGGATCAGTACTGCCATCGTACTTCTCTATTTTGGTGCTATCAAACCTCTTAGGGAGGTTTCCGGACAGAATTTTAGAAGACAATGGAGATTTCCTCCAATTCCTTCCACGACTGAACACGGTACCCTCATTGGGAGTTGCAAAGATACCTGGATCATCGTGAAAAGCGAAGGGATCCATCAGCATCTTGTCCACATGCTTTCGACTATGAGATGATCCCTTCCCAATATGCCTTTTCATCTTTCCTTGTCTATCCTTATTTCTTGAATATTTTTTAATCTGCCTTTGCTTCTTTCTAGTTCGGCCCTCATCGTTGCTAGAGGATAAGGATTTTTCAACTCCCTCACTGTCCGAAGAGCTATCAGAAGACTCTGAGCTTGAGTCAGAAATCTCCACTGGCTTAGACCGGTGAGACTTTTTAGAACTAGCATGAGTATTTTTAGTGCTCACATGAGTCTTTGAAGACTCATGCTCTCTAGGGTTATCAGTGTGATGGACAACCGATGCTTTGGATTTTTCTTTCACGCCCATCTTGGCCTTTTCTGCCCTCAGAGCTTCTATTTCACCCTTGAGCCTATCACGCTCTTCGATAGTGTACTCATCGTTCTCTCCCACCACTTCGAGCAGAGCTGGTGGTACTTCTGGATTGTCCGGATTCATACGGACAGATTTTCTTAGCTGGTTTTGAATGCTTGATTCAGACACCTTCGTGCTCCCACTGTGGTCGCCAATTTGGTGTGGATAATAATAGCCTGAGGGTAGGCTGGTAATTTCAGTTGGTGTTTTATGGTGGTGTGTGGGTGTTTAGGTGTTTAGAATAGAGAGTAGATAGATAATTAAGCAGCTTGGTAGCAGTTAATTCTCATTACCCATAATTAATGCAGGTGGTTGGGTATTTATACCTTGATGTTTGGGCCCTTATGGGCTTTCGGGTCATGTTTAATGGACCTGTGTCATGTTCAAAGACCCATGAGCTCTAAGTAGGAGAGCAAGTAGCTTAGTCAAGAAGTGTTTAGGTTTTTTAGTACTTTTGTCATAGTTCGAACAGTCCTATGGTCATAGTGTTTAAAGTGATCTGTCCGGTCTATGTGATCTGTCCGATCTGTACGGTCCGGAAGCCTTGGACTGATCTGTCCGTGTCCGGGGAGCATGCTGAATTCGGACTCATCACCTTTGACTCATCTTTTAAACCTAATTCTACTTTCTTAATGGCCCTCAAAGTCTCAATCTCATATCACAACTTATCTCGTTCCTCGGTGGTATATTCATTGTTTTCTCCAACCATCTCCACCATAGGTGGTGGAATCGTTTGCTCGTTTGGATCCATCCGAACAGGTCTTTTTGTTGGTTTTGAATGCTAGATTCAGGCACCTTATCCTCCCACTATGGTCGCCAATTTGGTGAGGTTTATTTTGGGTTGAGGGTAATTTTGTAAAGTGTTTTGGGTATTAAATGTTTTGGTGTTTAGTAATGAGAGATTTGAGCTACCTGGTTGTATTAAATGTTCATTAATGAAAGTGGTTGGGGTATTTATACCCTTAATTAAGGACCCATGGGCTTTTGGGTCAAGTTATGGAACCGGGTCAAGTTTAAGGACCCATTTACTTATTAAGATGATTAGCACATAGCTTGTTTGTTTCTTGAATATTTTTTAACTATCGTTTGTTTCTTTCTGGACCTCCCCTCATCACTACTTGATGATAAAGACTCTTCAAGCTCAGCCTCGTTCGAAGAGCTACTGGAGGACTCAGAATCTGAGCTTTCCATCGGCTTGGACTGGTGAGACTTCTTGGTACGTTCATTTTTTCCCCCAACCATCTCCACCATAGGTGGTGAAATCGCTTGCTCGTTCGGCTCAATCCGAACAGGTCTTTTTGCTGGTTTTGAATGCTAGATTCAGGCACCTTCTCCTCCCACTGTGGTCGCCAATTTGGTGAGGTTTATTTTATGCTGAGGGTAATTTTGTAAAATGTTTTGGTGTTTAGTAGTGAGATATTTGAGCTACCTGATTGTATAAAATGTTCATTACCCTCACTAATGAAAGTGGTTCGGGTATTTATACCCTTAATTAAGCACCCATGGGCTTTCGGGTCAAGTTTAAGGACCTATTTACTTATTAAGCTGATTAGCACATAGCTTAGTCAAAGTGTGGTGTTATTTCTTTACTTTTGTCCTCTCTAGAGAGTTCAGTGGCAAGTTACGTCCAATTTGCCCTTGTCCGGATAACACATGGAGCTGTGAGTGAATAATCCAAAATCATCAACTGCAACTCTTAAAATGAATATAAAATCAACTAAAAAATAATTTAATTCAATGATATCTCATAAAGTATGGATTTAAGTGATGAAAACAATAGGTTTAGTTGTAATTTTTGTGATTTTCTATCAAAAGACAAAGACACATTAACAAATCATCTAGAGACAACTATGGAGTTACATTTCTTTGACCTAAAAAATAAATAATTAAATATTTTGAACTCGTTCTGCATGAAATTTTGCACAAACGTGCACCCAAGATACACAAACTTGTCCAAAATCACTCTCTAAGTGCACGATGTTTTGCTAAATTGTGCACATTATTTTTACGCAATTTGTCACAAATTCGCAATATTTGGCACAGTATGACGCACACTTGGGACACAATTTTACATAAATTTCCCCAGTTCCATGCACGATTTACGTTTGGTTTGCATTTAATAAGTAAAAGTTTCATACACGTTATCTTTATGTATGTTGTAGGATCCACAACAAGCAACATGTATGATGATTGATTACACCCATTTCTTTACCATCCAAAGGCACTACACTAAAAACGATATGAAAGCATGGGTAAAATCTGTAGCCATCAATATAGGTTTCCTCGTTATTCGTACCAATGACAACGAAAGTGGTAGAAGTGGAAAAACTCCTACGGTATATTTCAAAAAACGAGAGGGACAACATTTATAAATCTAAGTCCAAACCAAAGGTTACAATAATGTTTATAAAAAAAATACGGTTGTCCCTTCATGCTAAGGAAACGTCTAGTTAAACGATAACCTGATTTTTGGAAATTGAGTGTATTAAATAGAAAACACAACCACACACCATTTTGCACTTGAATGGTCATTTTCAACTTGTTAGGCTAAAAATGTACGAAGACGAATTAGTTCGTAGGCTAATGGGATTTGATTATCGTCCTAGAGAGATATATGTGGGTTTAAAGATTCATAACTAATGTAGCCCCGAAGCCCAAATAAAAACATTTTTAATTTTATTTTATTTTATTCAAATATAATATATTATTCAAATATAATATATTATTCAAATAAAATTTGATGTATTAATATTTGGTTTTATTTTATTTTAAAACATTTATTTTATTTTCTTGTATTCTAATTTAATTTAGGGTTTTGAGGAGCTCTTATATAAAGCCTCATATTCCTTCAATTATTTTAAGTTTGTGGAATAATATATTTTTTATCTCTGAAAATTTCAGTCTTTGTTACCCCTCGATTAGGGTTTCATGTATTACGTTTCCCTTGAATTACGGTTTCATCTATTGTTGTTTCTTTTCTAATTTCTGATGCATCAGTTTGGTATCAGAGCCTCAGTGCGTACTGTGTGCCAAACATGTTTCTGAATCTTGATTTCATCTGATTCAAGGTCTAAAGGAGAGAACAACATCTATGGTCATGAAGATCTCGAAGATTGTTTGGTATGCGGGGACACACCAGGAGTTTAGATGACGATTGTATTGAAAGGTTACTGAAAAAGTTTAAACTGGCTATCAATCATCGGATCAAGGAAAAACTTGCTTATTAAGATGATGTCTCAGGATATGAAGAGGTTTTCAAAACCAATACTTTACATAAACTGGACATGGGGTGTTGTTTTTAGGCTATAAAAATGCTTCGAAACCTAAAAAAATCATCAATTGGATGGCTTCAATGTGACTTCGAATAAGGAACACTCGAGAAGAATTTATCTTATTCCGATAAGGTCAATCATTATGATTCTCAATGTAACAATTGAAAAAAAAATGAATTAAAATAATTTTTGTTGTTAATGATGATGGTGTTGTGAAGTCGAGGACGAATTCTTGTCAACTAGGGGAGGATGATGTAGCCCAGAAGCCCAAACAAAAACATTTTTAATTTAATTTAATTTTAGAGTAATATCATATAATATTCATATCAAATCTGATGTATTAAAATTTGATTTTATTTTATTTTAAAACATTTATTTTATTTCCATGTATTCTAATTTAAGGTTTTGATAAGCTCTTATATAAAGTCTTATATTCCTTAAGTTATTTTAAGTTTTTGGAATAATATATATTTTATCTTTGAAAATTTCAGTCTTTGTTACCCTTGGATTAAAGTTTCATCTATCATGTTTCTCTTAAATTAGGGTTTCATCTATCTGTGTTTCTTTCCTAATTTCCGCTACATCAATAACCCTCAAAATGTATCTAGCATGCGCACCATGTATAAAATTTTGATAAATTTGTCAAACAACACAAATGACGAGATCTTCATTTTTTTCCAAGTATCGAGCTTTTACACAAATTTCCTTGAGTTATTGTCATGGATAGTAGTGAGAAGACTACGAGGTACAAGATATGTTTGTTCAATTTTTTTGGTGTAACATCAACCAACAAGACATTTTGTATTGCTCTTGTCTTTAAGAGCTCTAAGAAAAAGTAAACTACACGCGGGCTTTGAGTGTTTTAAGGACCGTGATGTAGATTAAATTTGCGCACTATCGAATATTATCATCACTGATCGGGTATTAACGTTGAAGCGAGCTAACATTTTTCAGATGTTACCTACATGCTATGCAAATGGCATGCTAACAAAAAATATTTAACGTATGTTAAAAAGGTGATACTTTGCTAAAAAGGTGATACCCAAAGTATATATGACGAAATATTTTATGGATTTTTATGATGATAGTGCCCGATCAAACACGATTGAAGAGTATAACCAAAATCTCACAACACTAAATGATGTGTTCTTTTTTTTCTCGAAGGCTATAGATTATGTCATGAATCAATGGATAATGATATACAGTGAAAAATTTCTTCATGTCTTCACGAACGAGTATAAACATTTAAGCAACCGAACTAGCAATCAGTAATATATATATATATATATATATATATATATATATATATATGTAAACTAAAATTTTATACATATAATATTATAATCATAATTTATTTGTTTATATAGTATAGGGTGGAGAGTGCTCACTCAAACCTAAAACACTACCTAAGTACAAGTCAATGCACTTTGAATAATTTTAGACCTCCCTTTATAGATTGTTTGATACTCAACATCGACTATTTTCAAATCATTCGAGAGAATTAATTATAGTCTAAAAGTGTTGTATTAAATTGCTATCTACAAAGAATTAAAATGTAATTTATTTTTTACGACCTTAGACAATATCGACCTAAGTTATGAACGTGCTGAAAATAGGCGTATATCTGGTAACTCGTGGTTATATTGTTAAGAAAACACACGCGTTAGCGTGTGCATGTGTGCTAGCTATGGTCGAGCGAGAATGTAGTCATTTTCCTCTAGTAGAATGTGATGTACATGAGAGTACTATAAAGATCACTCCTACAGATAAAATGGGTACATAAGATGATCTAACACAAAAAATCGGCATAATTGACAACTCTATCTGTGGTTACGATCCAAATATACAAGATCGTATTATAAATAGGGTGATGCAAATCCTGAAACTCAAAACAAGTCACATCTTAGAGCCTACAGAACCGATTATTACTAAAGATTGGAAGAAGACGATCCCAATAAAATGACTAAACAATACTCATCTCTATTCGGATATAACTCTAATCAAGGTCAACGCTACAACACTAGTATGTCCGGTATGATAGCTAGCTCGGTCTCTTTCAAAACAAATCAATTCCTACTACCAAAAGCTACAGAACTCCAAGAGGAAGTATCTCTCGAGTAAAGAAGTTTCAGAAAGCCATCTTATTGGTAGTGTCAAGCTACGCGATGGAACAGATGGCTGAAAATTCAGAAAAAGAAGACGAACAATAGAAGATGGATAGTTCTAACCCTAGGTTAGAGTAAAAGAGACTTTAAAGAAAATCAAAATTCTATTCAAAAAAGTCTGAGGCAAAACTAGGGTTTGAGAGCCTTTTATAGAAGTGCTCGAAACCATAGCCCAAAATTATAGCTTTTTTGTTATGCAATAAAATAAAGCCCAGCCCAATTTCAAAGCGATTGGAGCTGGTTAAGTATTTTAATAAAATTTAAATAAAATAGGAAAATGCAGAAAATTTACTAAAACAGCAAAATGAGGGTTTAAACGACAAAATTTAGGGCCTGGACTTCATCACGTTGTGATGCTTTCGAAAATCGTTGGGCTTCTCGACGCGTTCGATTTGAGTGGTCGCATCGCCTAATTCTGATATATGGGCCCCAAATAAAGCCGGTTTTCGTTTGTCCAAAAGGGCCCTATAGTCATGGGCTTGTGCAACTACATCATCCTCCCCTTCTTCGGAAGAATTCGCCCACGAATTCTCAGCTTCATCATCCTCAGCAGCATCGGTAAATGGAACCAGGTGCTTCACGTTGAAAACGTTATGGGTCTTCATGTGGCTGGGTAGCTTCAACCTGTATGCATTGGGATTAATCTTTTCAATAATTTCAAACGGACCCACTTTCCTTGCAGCCAACTTGTTGTACTCGTGTGAAAGATAGCGATCCCTGGTCAAAACATCCCATACACCACTGCAAACTCCATCATGCGGCGCTTCTTATCTGCGGTAATCTTGTACTTCTGTGTTGTTTCATTCAAGTGTTTGCGGGTGTTCTCATGGATCTCCCATATATCAGTAATGGCGTTCTTGACCTTGGCTGAAACCTTATCAAGCGTTGGGAAAGCTAAGTCCATAGGACCCCGTGGGTTATAACCATAGACTACCATGAAGGGACTATACCCAGTACTGCGCTTGTGGTGCTTGTTGTAGGCGAACTCAACATGATAAAGGCGGGAATCTCATGCTTTCAAGTTCTAGAGACCTCTGTGCGTAACATGTTGCCTAACGTTCGGTTAGTTACCTCGGTTTGGCCGTCTGTCTGCGGGTGATATGCGCTGCTAAAACTCAGCTTCGTGTTAGTGAGGCGCCACAAACTCCTCCAAAAATACCCCACAAACCACGCATCGCGATCAGAAACGATATTCAAGGGTAGACCATGTAAGCGGTATACCTCACGAAAGTATAAATTAGCAACATTCAGAGCATCTGTGGTTTTCTTGCAGGCAATGAAGTGGGCCATCTTAGAAAACCTGTCAACCACTACAAAAATAGAATCGTTACCTCTCTGTGTTCTTGGCAGCCCAGAGATGAAATCCATGCTGACGCTTCGCCATGGTCCTTGCGGTATTGGGAGTGGTAGGTATAGACCTGCGTTGGAGGATGTACCTTTGGCCACCTGGCAAACCCGACAACCAGCTACAAAACGGATAACATCTCGCCTCAAATGCGGCCAGAAGAACTGACTGGATACAGAGTGAAGGGTTTGATCTTTACCCCCATGCCCCTCGTTGTGTCTCTCCTGTACAATCAGTAATCTCAAACTGCCTCAGGAACACAAAGTAAATTACCTTTGAAGAGGTAACCGTTGCTCACTGCAAAATCTTTTCTCAAACCTGCGCTGACGTCCTCTAGTATAGGACCAAAATATAGATCGATAGCCAGTAGATCCTTCATCATCTCAAATCCCACAACTTCTCATTCCATACGAATCATCATGCTACGTCGGCTCAATGCGTCAGCTACGCAGTTAACTGTCCCCGAAGTATGATTAATGGAAAAGGTAAATTGTTGCGTAAATGCTGCCCAATGTGCATGGCGGGAAGAGAGTTTCTCCTGACTCTGCAGATGTGTTAAGGCATCATGATCGGTGTACAGGACAAAGTCATTGTAGGCCAAGTAGGAACTATAGTGCTTCAAAGCTCGTACAACTGCATAGAACTCCTTGTCATAGGTGCTGTAGTTAAGTTTAACTTCACTTAACTTTTCGCTGAAGCATGCTACAGGACGGCCTCGTTGGCTGAGTACAGCGCCAATGCCCAATCCGGACGCATCACAATGCAGTTCAAATCCTGTAGAAAAGTCAGGTAAAACCAGAATCGGTGCAGTGGTAAGTCTTACCTTGATTTCCTCAAACGCTTTAGCTGATTCAGGGGTCCAGCAGAATGTCTTGCCCTTCATACACTCTGTAATGGGAGCCATAACAGTGCTGAAGTTATTTATGAACCGTCTGTAAAAGGAGACCAATCCGTGAAAAGAGCGGACTTCAGTGATGGAAGTAGGAATAGGCCAGTCTCGCACGGCTGCCACTTTCGACTGATCCACTGAAAGCCCATCTTTTGACACGACATACCCCAGGAAGACGACCGAATCTGTCATAAAACAACACTATCGAGTCCTCCATAAAACTCCTCTCGCCTCAAAACAACCAACACCTCACTTAAGGGCTGGAGATGCAGCTCTTCCGTGGTACTATAGATAAGAATATCATCAAAGTACACAACAATAAATTTTCCGATGAACGGGCGAAATACCTGGTTCATAACCCGCATGAACGTGCTAGGAGCATTAGAAAGACCGAATGGCATTACCATTCATTCAAACAGACCTTCTCGGGTCTTGAAGGCTGTTTTCCACTCATCCCCCATACGAATACGAATCTGGTGGTATCCGCTTTTCAAATCCAGCTTCGTAAACACAGTAACACCATTCAATTGATCCAGTAAATCATCAAGGCGAGGAATAGGAAACCGATACTTGACTATAATTTTGTTGATAGCCCGGCTATCCACACACATTCTCATTGAGCCATCCTTCTTTGGTGTTAATAGTGCAGGAACCGCACAAGGACTAAGACTCTCCCGGATGTGGACTTTCGTTAACAGTTCCTCCACCTGTCTGCGGAGCTCTTCATGCTCTTTTGGGCTCATTCGATAATGTGGTCGGTTTGGTAGGCTAGCACCCGGTACAAGGTCAATCTGGTGTTGGATATCTCTCAATGGAGGAAGATCTGTAGGTAAAGTATCGGGAAAGACAACAGAGAATTCTACTAAAAGCGGCTGAACTCACTCAGGTATACCAGCAAATGGATCAGTACTAAATTCTTTAACCACCAAAAGATAGACAATCCCTGTTTCATGAGCATGTTCTATAAACTCCTTTCGAGCTAGAAAGTTCTTACCCGACTCCTTTGATACTGCAAGGGCAGGTTTTGGAGAAACCTCTCTAGTTGCTGTTAATATGAACCTGACATTATTCCATATAAAACTGTAGCGGTTCCTCCCATCATATGTGACACTTCTATCATATTGCCAGGGTCGGCGTAGCAACAAGTGACGCGCATCCATCGTAATGACATCGCAACAAGCTTTATTTCTATAGTTACCAACAGAGAAATATACCAGACATCTTTTAGAGATACTTACCTCACTACCTTTCTTTAACCAAGCAAGCTTGTAGGGGTTTGGGTGGTCTTCTGTTTTCAGGGCCAGTTTCTGGACAACTTCTTCAGAGATAACATTTTCGCAGCTCCCAGAATCAATAACGAATTTGCATACCTTTCCCCCAATAGTACAAGTCGATTGGAAAATATTATTCTGTAGCCAATCATCCCCATCACTTTTGGCTTTCGGCGTCAGGCAGATACGCCTTAAACCAATGTCTGACCAATATCTCCTCCTGTAACTTGCTCCTCTGGAACCTCATCAACAACATCCTCCGGTTCTTCATCAAACCGTGGCTCGCTCTCCAGGGAAAAATCAGCAGTGTCAGCGAACAGACCCCTCGGGTGTTGTGGTTGTTGTCGTAATTTTGGACACTGTAAAGCAGCGTGCCCTAGTTCATGACAATGGTAGCACCGGACCTGTGAGGAAGTAACTGTGCGACTAGGGACCTGCAAATTAGCACCTGTGCGCATAGGAGAAGCAGTTGGCACTCCTGGGTTAGGGCTTGGAATCGTCCTTTTGGGGAATGCCAATGGATTTGTTCTGGCAGTGTCTCCTCCATAAGGCCTTCGTGAAAGGGCTTTCTCCAGATGCAGTGCGCGCTGATCTGCTTCAGACACATTCACAGGGTCGAACATATTCAGCTGGTCCTGAAACTGCTGTCGCATCCCCCCTACATAGCGAGATACTAGCTGATCTGCTGAATCAGTAATATATACACGGTTTTGTAACGTGAAAAAATCGTTAGTGTACTCGTCAACAGTCTTTGACCCTTGTTTAAGGTTTTGGAACTGCTGATACATTATGCGGTTATAGTTGTAAGGCAAAAACGCAGCCCTCATGTGCTTCACAAACTTAGCCCAAGTAGTTATTTTTGGCTTACCGTGCCTTGATCTGGTCTGCTTGAGCTGTTGCCACCAGGATGCTGCTCGACCTCGGAACTTAGTTGCAGCCAACTGTACCCGCTTTGCATCCGGAAACTCCTTGAAATCAAGGACTTCTTCAACTGAGGTGATCCAATCTAAAAACTCCTCAGGTGCAAAACCCCCTTGGAACTCTGGGATCTCCAATCTGAATCCAGATTCCCACCGTTTGTTGGCGTTCAGATCAGAATCTCTCGGTGGCGGCTGCTCAAAGACTTGGTCACGACAGTCTTGTGGTGAGTATTCACCCCTAACTTGTTCTCGCCGAGGAGCAAACGGATTCTGCTCGCGGCCGATCTCTCTCTCAGATCCCGACGACTGGTTGCTCGAACCTGGAGCTCGAAAACCGTTGGTTTGGTTGTTCAACAGTCTGTGTAGTGCTTCTTGTACGTCTCTCAACTGATTTCCCAACGAGATTCATCACGGTCGACCGATTCAGTGATCGGAATAGTGGAATTCCCCCGGAAAGATCGCTTTGGCGGCATACCGTCGTTACCCACGCTGTAGGAACTCTGGCTCTGATACCAATATGGCAGCGTCAAGCTACGCGATGGAACAGATGGCTGAAAATTCAGAAAAAGAAGACGAACAAAAGATGGATAGTTCTAACCCTAGGTTAGAGTAAAGGAGACTTTAAAGAAAATCAAAATTATATTCAAAAAAGTCTGAGGCAAAACTAGGGTTTGAGTGCCTTTTATAGAAGTGCTCGAAACCCTATCCCAAAATTACAGCTTTTTTTGTTATGCAATAAAATAAAGCCCAGTCTAATTTCAAAGCGATTAGAGCTGATTAAGTATTTTAATAAAATTTAAATAAAATAGGAAAATGTAGAAAATTTACTAAAACAACAAAACTTTGGTTTAAACGACTAAATTTAGAGCCTGGACTTCATCACGTTGTGATGCTTTCGAAAATCGTTGGGCTTGTTCGATTTGAGTGGTCGCATCGCCTAATTCTGATATCTGGACCCCAAATAAAGCCGGTTTCCGTTTGTCCAAAAGGGCCATATAGTCATGGGCTTGTGCAACTACATCACATGTCCGGTATGATAGCTAGCTCGCTCGGTCTCTTTGAAAACAAATCAATTCCTACTACCAAAAGCTACAGAACTCCAAGAGGAAGTATCTCTTGAGTAAAGAAGTTTCAGAAAGCCATCTTATTGGTTAGAAGGGATATTTTCTAAATTATTTACTTGATTATATTACTAGCGTGGTTGATGTTTATCCTCAATGCAGTTATCGTAGCCATATAAATATATGGATCTTCCAATTCATAGATATTGGTGATACAAGATTTGATTAATGAATTGAAAGTTAAACAGAATTTTTGGAGGCCTAACTGGTAGAATTACCCAACTGTTTCTTGATTATACTATCTGTCACCAAATCACATTGTTTCATTAGATACTTCCACATATTTTTCACCTCATCCAAACATCAAATAACCATTGACTCATTTATTGTTGTGTGTTTTTTTCTTCAAGATTAGTCAATGCATAATATATTTTTTTTTCCTATGGTAAAGTTTTTAAGGTTTAGTTCAAATAGTATTAATATAAGATATATGTAAGTTGTAGATAATATAATAATTTTAGCCGATCAGAGTGGGACCCGGATTAGATAAAAGTAACAGAACATCTATATATATGTCACGATAATAATTTTTATATTAAAATGATTGCTTTGTTTTTAGGTCTAAACTTCTCGACGAGGGTTTGCATAGTTGGCTGGTACTACTATAAATCTATAAGAGTTTGGATAGTAACCATACTATTACTGTTATAATAGGATTGTACTTTAACTAAACCGTACTCCAACCCAACTGGCGTTTAAAGGCTACTTTTAGATAAAGTAAATAAATTTATACTTGAATTTTAAAAAATAACTATATATATATATATTTTAAACCATTATTATATATCATTAAAATTAAACTATTTATTTTGACACGGGTGAAAGTATAATCCATACTATACAAATAAATTTTAAATCTGGATTTTATTTTATTTGACAAAAAGTTTAAAGCCATAGTAACGAAACTAATATTTTACATCCGTTTTAACAAAAAGAAAATGACGAAACTTAAAAACCTGGAAATCCACCTTGCCCAAGGCTGACATTTTAAAAAATAAATAATAAATTGAAAAAACATAATAAAAGAATTATATGTGAAGCAATTAAAAGATTAATATCGCTTAAATAATAAAAATTGTAGTTGCTCTTACATTCCCCGTAATCAACCATTAGAAAAAGAATCAGGGAGTAAAGAACATAAAGAGCAACTTAATCAATTTCGCTTCAATTTACGAATCATAAGGGAATCAAATTTTCCCACAGACTATCTGATGAAGCTTTCCGAATGAATTCTCATATGGGTTCATAACTTTAGACAGCTTTATAAACTAAAATAAGTGAGAAATTGTAAGCAGAAGAAACCCGAAATCAAAAACCCTAATGAGAACCGCGAATGAAGAAGAAGATAGGTTTGGCTTCTTATAGGAATAGGTTTTGATAATTGGACGGCTGATATGCTATCTTTGTGTATCCGATATTTCTTACAAGCGTGGGCTTTCTTTTGTGTGTGCATGTCTGAAGCCTGTGGAAGTTCAGTCTAAAAACGAAAACCCGTGTAATTTTCTTTCATATTTCGGTCCAATACACAAGGCCCAAGGAATGCTTTTAAATACTTCCAACTAAATCCTTAATAATAAATAAATAATTTATTATATTTATTTTATTGTGCTTTGGTTTACGTTTATTAAAATAAAAATCAACCAATTTTTTATTAAAATCCAACAAATATTTAGTTTAATTGAATTAATGTTTTAATTTTTTCTTTATATATATAAAGTTGAAGGAGGTTTTCTCTCCAAGAAAGCTATTTTTGATGAGAGAAATGGATCATCATAGCACCAGCACCATTCACCTGATGGTGATTCAAATACAGAGATACAAAAATTATCTAAAAGTTCAAGAGATATTTTAAATTTGAATCCAGACTCCAAGCTTATAGAAACTCAATCTAGTCGAAAAGTTCAGCAAAAAACAGTACAAGAAGAGTTTCCACTACTCAATTATGCCTGCAAATCTACCTCGCAAGGACTACCTTTGTTAAAGACCAATCCTGTATGCGAACAAAACTCGAATCCCCAACCAAACTCATCAATGCAGTCCCAGACTCTGTAATAAACCCCGAGGTCATTTGTAGATATGTTCGGAGTAACACCCAACGACTTTGTCTATGACAATGTCATAATTCACTATGAAGTTGAAATTGTATCTGTCGAATTTAAAAAAAAGAGACAAAAGCATGTTAGAATCAAGAGCAGAATATACTTCAATAGGAAAATTCTCTACTCGTAGACATCCAATGACGGAAATACAAGAAAGCTCTATTATTATTTAGGTTAATAAGGCTATTCTAAAGATGAATATTGATGATCTTCTTAAACGTAATTTCTGGGATAAAGATAATGGCATGGCCTATGAATTTGGATGCTTCAACGATCTAAAGAAAACAATAAACAGTTACCAAATAGACTATCCCAAGTTATCAAAAACATAAATTAAAGACAAATACCTATTGCTCCCTTTCTGGTGAAGCCACATGAAGTTCCTTCATTAGAGACTCCAAATGTGAAATGGTTGCTGTCATAGGAAGGATGTATGGTAAACTAACTCCTATTACCGCATAAACTAGAGCCTTATTGGATGGTCTCAATCTATGTCACAAAATGAAAAATGTTCAGATAGATGTTGAAACTGAATCGAATATATTAGTAGTTATGCTTTTAACTACAAAATCACTATGGTTTCTAACCTCAATGCTGGAATGATGCAGGAAAATACTACTACCTTCTATGTCAATTACTAAAATTTTCAAGGAACAAAATATGACAGCGGATTGGCTAGCTAAATGGACCAACAAGTCGAAAATCAAACAAGATATAATTTATCCCATATTCCAAATGAACTCAGAGCATCATCTTATTAGACAGTTTAGAAATTTTCTATATAAAACATTTATAAACTCGATCAGAACCTCTACAATACCTATCTACAAATACATTTGTTGATTACTCATGTATTATTCAATTGCAGTAACAATCTTGTGCATGATAAAAAAACCTGAGAACATACATTTTTTTAGCTCAGATAGCTCGTAGAAGAGAATTCAGAAGCCATCCTCTGGTAGACAAGTAGCTCAACACCAATCAGAAATACATTCTCAGTTAGAAAAGAGATTCAGAATATGCAAAGATGCACAAGATTTCAACAACCTGATTAGAAAGAGAAATATTAAATTATTATATTCTGAAAACTTAAAAGCTCAAAACTAATTAAAATTAATATCAATTAATAATCTAAAGAGAAATGTTCACTCCTCAGAAGCTCGATACAACCACCAGTGATTAATTTCTTCAAGAAACTTATCAAATTCTAAAAAACATCTAAAGGAATATGAAGAATTTAAATAATTGATTGATTTTTGGTGGGTTTGGAAATTGACGCCATTTTGAAATTTTTTTCTGTTTTCACTGTAATTTCGACCCAATTAACTTTTGGGTCTATGATATTTCTTAAAACCAAAAAGACTTGGATCTATGTAATCTTTTCAATGAAATAAAGATTGATAAGATAAAAGCTGCATTATCTTTTAAAAATAATAAATTCTCTTGTGTGGTTTAGATTTTTTTACCAAGATTTTAATGCATTTTAAAATTAAAATGAATTTGGGTGAAAATAGATTTAATATGACTCATTAGAATACTTTTTTGAACAATTTAAAATATCGTTAACAAAATAACAATATTAATCTTATGAATTTTTTCTTTTGAGATCAAAATATAATTAAAATCTCGTTTAGAAAAGTTATTCTAAAAAAGCTTTGGATCACTAAAAGTTAGAAAAATTGAAACTAATGTTTATTGAAAAATATATGGTTATAAAGAGCAACGAGACAAATACTATCTTATTTATTCCATAAAGTAGAGTGTCATATTTTGTATCCACGAATACTCTCTTTTTTTATTTATCCTTGCATATTTTATTGGCTAAATGTGTTGATTAGTTACCTGTCGAAGGAAAGTTCTGATGGCTTTGTCGACGGACCACATAATTTGATATGTTTTGATTTTTGAATTTTGTTGTGTAATTTGTGTGTGATTTATAATGAAACTTAATTTGAGAGAATTGAGTATATGTTTGGGTGTGTTAGACCTTTTTTTTTATTCCGAAGAGAGATTTTTTTATAAAGTCTTTTCTTCATTCATTCAAATTTTTTTAAAGGGCTATACTATATTTGGATCCAGTTTTGTTGGATCCAAACCTCCAAATTTGTTATTCTAAAAAAATAAAAGTCTCAAAATAATCCGCATTTTTTAAAACTCATAAAAGCACTAAATTCAACTTAGTTTCAAAAAATAAATAAACTTACTATCATTACCACTTCTAAAACAACTATAAAATCAACCCAAAACCACTTTAATTCCATGATGTCTCACAAAGTATGGATTTAAGTGATGAAAATAATGGGTTTAATTGTAATTTTGATGATTTTCTATCGGAAGAGAAATATCCATTGAAAGATCATCTAGAGAAAACCATGGAGGTACATTTCTTTAATTTTCAAAATCATTAAAAATTTCGCACTAGTCATGCATGAAATTTTGCACAAACGTGCACCCAAGACACACAACTTGTCCGAAATTACTTACTTTGAGTGCACGATTTTGTGCTAAATTGTGCATGTTATTTTTACGCGATTTGGCACAATTCGCATAATTTGGTGCAAACTTTGCTCAGTATGATGCACACCTAGTGCACAATTTTACACAAACTAGTGCAGTTCTGTGCATGATTTACATTCAGTTTGCATTTAATTAGTAAAAAATTTCATGCATGTTATCTTTATGTATGTTGTAGGATCCACAACAACCAACATGTATGATGGTTGATTTCATGCATATTTCTATCATCCAAAGGTACTACACTAAAGAAGATATCAAAGCATGGGTAAAATCTGTAGCCATCGATATAGGTTTCATCGTTATTGTTACCAAGGACGACGAAATGGTAGAAATGGAAAAACCCATAGGGTATATTTCATAAAAACGACGACAATTGTCATAAAAAAGATACGGTTGTCCCTTCATGTTAAGGAAAAGTCTAGTTAAATGACAACCTGATTTTTAGAAATTGAGTATATTAAATATGAAATATTACCACATACCATTTTTTCACTTGAATGGTCATTCCCAAGTCGCTTAACTCAAAATGGACAAAGATGAATTAGTTCGTAGGTTAATGAGATTCGGTTCTCATCCTATAGAGATATATGTGGGTTTAAATATTCATAACCCTAAAAATATATCTAGCATGCGTACCATTATAAAATTCATTAATAACACTGTTTGGTTGAAACAATCGGGCAAACCCAAATGCAATTATTTTTGGGTAAACTGAAAGAACAAAAGTATTCCGTGTGACATCGAACAAACAACAAAAATGACGAGATCCTCGAATTTGTTTTTCCACCCTACAAGTATCGAGCTTTTACGCAAATTTCCTTGAGTTATTGTCATGGATAGAACTCACAAGACTATGAGGTACAAGATACATTTGCTCGAAATTTTTGGTGTAATGCAACCAACAAGATATTTAGTATATCTTTTTTATTTATGAGCTCTAAGAAACAAGCGGACTAGACGTGGAGTTTGTGTATTTTAGGGATTGTGATACTAGATTAAATTTGTGCACTTCTGAATATTATCATCACCGATCGAGAGTTAGCGTTGAAGCGAACCATTGAATAAATTCTACGGATGCTACCCACATGTTATGCAAATGACATATTAACAAAAAAAATTAGTGTATGCTAAAAAAATGATGCCCAAAGTATATATGATAAAATAGTTTATGGATTTTTATGAAGACATCACCCGATCAAACACGTTTGAAGTGTACAACCAAAATATCACAACCTTAAATGATATGTTCTCGTTTTCTTGAAGGCTATATATTATGTCATAATAAAATGGATAACGATATACGGTGAAAAATTTCTTCATGTCTTCATGAACGAGCATAAATATTTTGGCAACCGAACTAGCAATCAATAAGTAATATATATATACATCTAAATTTTATACATTTAATGTTATAATCGTAATTTATTTGTTTTTATATTATAGGGTGGAGAGTACTCACTCGAACCTAGAACACTACCTCTCTACAAGTCTATACACTTTTGAATAATTTTAGACGTCCATTCATAAATTGTTTGATGATCAACATCGACTATTGTCAAATCATTTGAGAGAAGTAATTATCGTCCAACAGTACTGTAGAATTACTATCTACAAAAAATTAAAGGTAATTTATCTTTTACGTCCTTAGACATTATCGACCAGAGTTCTGAACGTGCTAGAAATGGGCGTAGATCGGGTAACTCGTGGTTATATTGTTAATAAAACACACGGGTTAGCGTGTGCATATGTGCTAGCTATGATAGAGCGAGAATATAAATTTTTTTTCCACTAGTAGAATATGATGTACATTAGAATGCTATAAAGATCACTCTTAGTGCTAAAATGGGTACAAAAATGACCTAACACAAAAATCGGCATAATAGATAATTCTATCCATGATTACGATCCAAATATATAAGATCATATTATAAATAGGATGATGTCAATCCTGAAACCCAAAACAAGTCACATTTTAGAGCCTAATGAACGATTTTTATAAAGATCGGAAAAAAGACGATCGTGAAAAATTTACTGAACAATATAAGAGGTCTTAGAAGACCAACGATCTTATTGGTTACAAGGGATGTTTTTCGAATTATTTAATTGATTATATTTCTAGCATGGTAGACGTTAATCTAGATGGTCAGTACGGTTATCGGGTTGTAGCTATATCAATATACAGATGTTCCGATTCATGGCTATTGGTAAGATATGATTTGATTTATGAATTGAAAGATAAACAAAGTTTTTGGATGAGAATGTTCAGTGGTTTAGAAACTGTAGACAACCTACTTGATATATTAGATTGGTTTAAAGTATGTAAGGATCGTAATAATATTAAATGAAATTACCCAAGTGTTTCTTGATTATACGGTCAGTCACCAAATAATCAAAAAGCTGAAACGCAGTATGGCATTCCTTGCTGATGAGGTTAAAAACTAAGTGTTTTAATTATTTTATTAGATACCTCCACATAGTTTTCACCTCATCCAAACATCAAGAATTTTTTAGCGACTTGACATGATCCTTACCATAGAGGCAGTACAACTGGCATAACATTGTCTCCTAATACGGTTGACTCATTCATTGTTGTATGTTTTATTCACTTCAACAAAGACTTTCTTCAAATATTTATCTTCGAGATTAGTCCATGAAGACATATTTTTTCTATGATGTGATTTTTCAAGGTTTAGTATTTATAATAGTGTAGTGTCTAATTATTGAGCTTCATATGAGGATAACATAATCCAAATATACCTATTAATATAAGACATGTGTAAGTTGTGGATACCCTATTTGTCTTAACCAATCAGGCTGTGACACGTATTAGATAATACTAACGCAAAGACTATGTATGTTAGGATAAACCCATGTGACGGGTAAAAGTTAAATTTGGAGGCCGAGATATAACATTTCCCTAAATTTTACTAGATAAGGAAATCCAAATAGTCCTATGAATGTTTGTCACATGTAAGTTGCGAGGTTATATTTATAGGTTTAGTTACATTTGTAAAAAATATATTAAATTACATTTATTACATAAGTAAGTGACCATAAGATCACATGTTAACTAGAGATTATAGTTTTTAATGTCCAAGATAGTTCCCAAACCCGCATAAGCCATGGCTCGGTCTTGGTACATACATAGGTGTTTCCCTAAGCTTCGTTATAATAATAGGATTCGAGAAAATTACATGTCAAACTCAACATATGCTCAAATTTTTAAATGGTAAAAATCTAGTCCGTATGAGTAACATGGAAAAACAACAATGTGTAATATACTTAGATGCTGAGTTTTGTGTGATAATTCATTATGCTGGAATATATAAAATTTCCTAAATATTTGTAAATTAAAATATTTTGGATTTTTTTCTTATAGTTATTAAGAGACATTTTGAGATTATATGAATTCTTATACATGTTTTATCTTCAATTATGTTCGCTTTCTTTAACATTGAAATTTTAATTAAATTAAACAATCAAAAGAAATATATCTGAATGTGACGTTGGATTGGGAAGTCTGAATATTAAAAAATGATACTTGAAAAATGGTATGGTGGGGTATCAAATGATTTATTAGGTGAATATTTGTATGTAAAGATTACTCATATATTACGATGCATGTGATGAGGCATAAAAGCTAAAATAGTTAACATTTATTTCAAAAGAGTTTTTATGAGTCGCTAATGTAGTTGTGGAGCTCTTTTATCATTATACATTTAGATCTATAAGTTATATAGTCTTTTTAAACTTAATGTACGAGCTAGAAGTATTTACGATCCCTTATAAATAAATTGGATATCAACTTGTAATATACAACTTTTTGAGAAATAAAAAGCTTTTAATCTTAATGTGAAAATAATCTCTAAGTGTGAAAATTTCAAGCATTAATCTCTAATTTGTGGAGTCATGGGCGTGAAGTTCTCTAGGGTGATTCAATTCCTATTTATTAACGTGTTGCATCAAATTTGGTATTAGGAAAACGAGGTATAAATATATATGATTTTCCTTTTTTTTTAATCTTCATGCATCTAGTTCTCACATATAGTCATAAGAAAAAACACCTTGCACTAAATTATAGATCCAGTACGTATTGCTCAAGCTATAAAGAAGTTAACCAACATGTTCTCATAAATATAAGTATAGTTACCAAATCCAAACTAATAACTTGAAATATTGGAAGCAAACCAATGACTTGTAACATTAGAAGTCCAAAATCGAGACGATAAAAGTATTACTGGAGGTATAAGGATGATGCAAGATAAAACAAATATCCAAACGGACAAACCACCAAATAGTTTAAGGATATATATAAAAAATGATGAGATTAGTGAAAGTATGTCAACATGATTTTTACAGAAAACTAAGACCCAATGCTTTCTCGATTAGTTATCCTAAATAAATTATTTTTTGAATGACATGATATGTGTGATGCTCGTCGGGTTAGTTTTACGAAATAGAAGATGGTAGGGCAATGAATATTGTTTTGGAATAGTGTTGAAAAACATGTATAATAAGGGATTTCCTTCTCAAATATAGAGCAAAGATGATGAAAGGCGATCGAGAAAGGATATATAAACATATATAATTATTTTTTTAATATCAAAATATGATCAATTTTTACATCAAGGGGTTTACCCTATTTATACACTTTATAAGCTAATTTTTTTTTATATTTACTCTATAACTATTACAGATCTAAACGTGTTATTATGCTTTAAATTCTAGTAATAGTTGCTAATAAATGTTAGACCCGTGTCTTCAGTAAGTTATAATGTAGTGACACGTGTTGTTCTATCATAACCGGTCGAATGTTCTCTTGACACAATCATCTTATACCTTTTGATGAACCTCATATGATGAGTTCTTTATGACCCTCGGTTAATATATTCTTTTATGACCCTCGTATCATGTTTCCATTTATGACCTTTGTCTTATTCCACGTTATAACCCTCGTCTTATTCTATACAATCTTCATAACCTCTTATATTTACAGTCCTTGGTTTACACCTCTTTGCATGAACTTCGTCTTGTTCCGCTTTGTAATGTGCGTCTTAATTCATACAATCTTCACGACCCTGCTTATTACCTGCAACTTATTCCTTTGTTATCCTTACTTAACTCGTCATTATAAAGAATGTATATTACCAATAGGATATAACTGTATCAGGACTCTCCTCTGGTCCTTAAATTAATTTGTTTAAATATTTTTTAAAGGACTACTAGATTAATCAAACGAGGTAACAATGACAAATTTAATGTATTTATTATATTTATTGAATAATTTTTAGTGTGTCTACTTAATGTGACACGTGCTAACAATAATGTCGTTAGTCTTCTCAGCAGCTACAAATTCTAACACACGTTAAGAAATGTTTCATCTTCTAATTATTAATCTTATTGTAGATTTTAATATCATCCAATGGGTCAAATATGTAGAAAACGATCAATTACCTTTATAGAAGAAAACCTCACATTTCTACCAATTACACTTCTTTGTTAATCTCGATTCGTTTTAAAGGTTGTCTCTTTTTCATGTGCTACCTCCATCAAAGCTCCAAACTTAAGATTTCGTTTCCATATTCAACTCTTTATAACAAACACCCTATATGTTTATTATACTCATTAACGTTCGATGTATCTATTCTAATTTCTTGTTAAACTATATTTGGAGAATTTGCCTACATAATATTTGAAAGTAAAAAATATTCTTAAGTTTCATAATCATGCCACTCGAGTGTTAATATAACTCCAACATCATGTTTTTAGAAATCCTATAATTACTATTTCTCTTAGAGAAAATATATGTTAATATGAGAAAAATCATCAAGAAAAAACTCTCTCCAAAATATTACCTCAATGAAACGCAAATAGAGTAGATCCTGAAGAACTTCCTAAGGATTTGGTCAAAGACGAAAACGTTTTAGAAGAATTTTTTAGTAATCTATATGGCCTATATAAGTATAAATCTAAAAAATATCATGAATTTTTTCGATTCGAATACGACCTCCCAGATTATGTAGAAACTCATCCTCCTAAACCTGGTGACTAACCTCATCATGTTAAAAATGACGAGATAGGTTCCTTTCTCACCCCATTTCAATGGGGTATTCGATTACCTCTCTATCCTTATATTTATTACCTATTCAAGCACGTTTGAATATATCATACCCAACCAACATTTAATGAGTGTGTTACTCGACATATTACTAAGCTCAAAACTTTTAGATATAGCGGTAACTCTTGAATTTCTTATGTCGAGTGTTGAAAATTGAAAAACTTAGCGACGCCTCTTTCTATTACCTTACTGTAAGTAATTTGATCAGAATTATCAATATGCATTCTTATGACCATACATGAAAATCAAGTTTCATCTATGCAACTAATATATGGGAGTCTAAAAACGACATATCTTGACAACCCTCAATAAGATCCACTTATTGTTGTAGAAAATCTAAAATAAAAATAAAAAATCAATCCTACCAAAAAGTCTGTCTACACCAATGTTATCTCTGAAGATCCTAACAAAGTCTTTGGTGCTAATACTATGTAAGGAGTTACCGAGGGTCCCATTAACAATAATTCTGATGAAGCTTCTCTATATCTACATGGTCAGCCAAACAAAAAAGTTGATAGAGGAAAAACTGTAATCGTAGATGTGATCTTTCCCTCAACTCAAAACCAAAGTAAAGTTGTTACCCAAACATCAAATGAGAATGTTAACATAAATACTTTAGCTTGTGGGAACACATCTTCTTCTATAACACCCTCTTTTTAAGTTAATACAAGACCACCTCCTTTTATATTTATTCAAGCTACCTCACTGATTATATCATGTCAACTTTTCTTATGTCCCAACATGGCTCATTATATCAACATGAGAGTATCTAACATCATTTAGAGGAAATTTGAAATTTAAATGAAGATTCATTTTTTAATTATTCATATTGATTATTATTTTTCAGAATATTCACTTTTGGGTAGGGTTTGCTTACATGAAAATGATACGATATTAATGCAATTGCTAACTTTCAACCCAATCCTAGTACAACTGAGTCTAATGAAAACGAGAAAATACTTGGTAGATTTTCAGCAAAGATTTCATAGCTTGAAACAAGCTCATGAGAAATTAAAAAAGAAAAGATTGATACTGATAACTTTTTTATTAATATGCAAGTTCAAAGAAATGATGTGATAGTCGAAAACAAAGAATTGATTTTCAAAATATAACTTTAGTCAAACAAAGTACTTCTACTTCTCCTAACACCAATATGATAGCGTAAAATGTTACTTTATCTAATAAATAAAAAGCTTTAAAAACCCAAAATTGAAACTTAGACTCTCTAAATTACTATTCTAAACTAGGAAGTAAAAACACTTCAAGAAAAAGTATTAGTTGTGAAAAAAATAAAGATGAAGAAATCAAAAGGATTTTAGAGGATGTTACAGGTAACACTATTAAAGTTGTTAACGACAGAGAAGAGTAAATTTTAGTTGATGTCGATATTTTAATTGAAGAAAGTCAAAAAGATATTATGCTGTCAATTCAGAATACAACTCTGAATATTAGCTTAGGTGAAATGAAAAATTTGATACTTGAAGACGAATATCCCGACAGATACCTTAGAGCATCACGTGAAGAGAAAGATAATGAAAAAAATAAGAAAAATAATGAGGCTATCAAGGGAGCTTCTTTTGTAGCCATCATTGATAATGAAAATCGTGACGATGCAATTACTCAGGAAACTTATTCTGCTGAAAAGGATCAGCTGACAAAAAGAATTGATGAGGTTGTTATATGAGAGTGTTTTTTTTCTCTTAAGATAAAAATATTTGGAAGACTTTTGTTTGTACTTTATATTTCGTGCTTAATCTTGACCATGAACAATTTTGTTATATCGATGTTGAATGTGTTTGTTGAATACGAATATTCGTAACTTCACTGTTATCTTTATTTCTTTCTACTTGATACAAATAATGCTACGTTTTTACTTGAAATTAAAACTTCTTGCTTCATACTTGCTGACCCATCGAGGTAACAACCAATAAAAAGTTTTCATCTTTATTTGACTTCACTATAGTAGAAGTGAATAAGGATATTACAAAGTCAATAAATATTTTTCTAAATATGTTGAGTTGATACTCTTGACTTCTTTGCATGCTAATAACACATTTCTACCTTAATTATAGTCGTGAGGGTTGGTATATGTATTTGACTAGTGAGTCAGGGAAAAGTATGACCACTTGCATAAACTCTCTGATGAGGCTGCAACTCTACAATGGCCAAAACCCACTACACTAAATCCAAATTCTATATAAGCTGAACCCTTTTATAAGGCCTGAAACCTTGAACTAGTTGAAACCTATAAAGTCAAGACATTATCTCTGAGCTTAAGTTTTAATTTTTAGTCTTATACCTTATATCTCAATAATTCTCCACATAGGCTCTCAATGGATCCAACATCCATTAACCTAAATTCGAACTACTCTTTGTCGAAGACAAGTAGTCCAGTAGTGCATATACTTGAACAAGTCTCATACATTTTGAATTTTGAAACTTGTACAACCTTTGTCAGATCATTCGAAGGATTATCTTCAGTTACAATGCTTGCAACCTTAACTTGCTCTTTATCCACCACATCCTTAATGAAGTGAAGTTTCACATCTACATGCGTCCTCCTCTCATGGAACATAAGATTTTTTTCGTCAAGTGAAGAGTACTAGTATTATCACAGGACAAAGCTACTTTTTTATATCGTAGCTATATATATATATATATATTCAGATTTTGTAGATGAAAATATAATGGCCTTTAAACATCATTGTACCAAGGAAACCTGCATAATCAAACTTACATATCATCTCAACACCTCATAATATGATTGATTCTATTTACAAAACACTTCAATATCTAATGCACGCTTCAAGTATCTCACCGGCCATTTAACAACATTCTAGGCGAGGCATTCTTGTATAAACCACAAAAATTCTCAAAATACTAATTAAATATGCAAGATCAGGTGGAATGCAAGTCATAACATACATATAAAGTATCTCTTTCATGTACTTCTTATATATTACATCAGGATCCCCATATACTCATTCTATTCCCCTTGATGCATGTGTCATAAAAGAGTCAAATCTCTTATTCAAATGTCTTAGTGATTTATTTAGCCAATATAGAGGTATGTTAAACAAACACACATAACCTTCATGTCTTTATTCAAAATCTTCTGGCTGAATCATATAGTTGGTCTCTTCCAGTACTGTATGCAGGAAGCTAGTAGTAACATTCAGCCTAGCTCAAAATCATATCTAGGAACAATTGACAACAAGACCCTTAATTATGTTTGTTTCATAACCGATGAGAATATTTTGTTAAATTCAACTCCCTTATTTTAGGTAAATCCCTTAGCCACCATCCTAGCTTTGTACCTAGATAATGCAACTCTCCAAATATCTTGCTTCGTTTTAAATATCCATCTACATCTCACAAGCTTCTAATCATTCATTTGCTTCACAAGAATCCAAGTGTTGTTTTTCTTCAGAGAATTCATTTATTCTATGAAGGTCTTCATCCATTTTAGCTTATCACTACTATTCGTAGAATCATGATAGCTTACGAAGTCCTTGTGCTCTATCTATCACAGATTGCTAATTGTTAGTCTCATCACGTTTCTTTTCATTCCGAACATCCGAAATGTCTATATCGTTAAACTCCTAGGCAATGCTAAACTCATGCAATGACTGAACTTTCGATGCAAGAGCTGAACCCATACCAAATCCGAAACCATATTCGGCAGAAACATCCTCAAACTCATTCTCTTGTTCAACGTCCACCTCAACTTCTTCCCCATCTTCAAAAATACTGTGCCTAGTCTAAACTTTCTTGAGCAAGGGCATCTCAACTTCATTGAATACAATATCCCTGCTAATTAAAACATTCTCATTCACAAGTTTCATACGTGACAACCTATATCATTTTACTCATTCCGGACGACCAAAAACAAAAATTTGAAAACTCTCGATGGTAGTTTATCCTGATTCGTGCATGCATAAGCAATACATCTGAACACTCTAAAATATTTCAGCGCTTGTTTATTTCCATTTCATCTCTTTTAAAGACATTTCAACTCCAACATCAAAATTGAACTCTATCCTGTTATATATAATCCGAAATCGCATCAGATAATATATAACAAATCGCGGAAAATAATAATAAAACCCTTTTTGTTAGATTCATCTATAGAAGAAACAAAAATTAAGAATACTTACGGGTTTGCCTGCTGCTATCCATCTAGTATTCTCTAGCGTTCTTTTGCGTTCTTTAGCGATTCCACGTTCTCTGGCGATTCCGTTTATGAAACTAAGAGACCTGTAGAATCAGGTTAGAGAAGAAGGAAAAGGTTTCCAGACACTAAGGAAGCGGCCGTATTTCTGATTAGGGTTTAGAGTGATGAAATACCTAAACCTAGCCCCTTATTTATAGATTTTACAATGTGAAGCCCAACATTGTAAAGCCCATCCTATGTTACTTCCTTGTGTCCGGGACCATAACCCAATAAATTGATAATTCAATTTATATCCCTGATTTATTAATTCAGGCTTAAGTGTTGAGATTTGGGTCCTCTTCATCACAGTGCCCAAATTCAACCCGGTTACCACACTTGAGCCCATAACGCCTTTTTACCCATAAGTCCAATTTAGTTAATTAAATAATTAACTCGACTACTTTTAATTTGGACTTCCTTAAGACAATAACCGAATATGTTTATTTAGCATATCGGTCCAAATTATTATTAGTCTATAAATATATTAAATAAATATATTCCAACAATCTCCCACTTGGACCGTCATATGCTACTCAAGAATACATATTCAACTTTAATGGGATCCCTATATTCATTGTCAATGGGCAAACGGTACAACCCCGTACATGATTGATAATAATAAAGGACTAAAGACCTCTTTCTCGTAATGTGAACAATAGGATGCAACAGTAATCACATTACCATAATCAATCAATTACTTGGGCCAATTATGGAGGGTGGTCTAAGAGTAATATGGCTTGTAATCGTACATATCTACTCTTAAATGGTTCCTACTTTTGGAGATCCAATACAGTACAAATATCAATAAATATTTCCAAGCATATATATATTGCAATAAACTTTAATGTGCACAATACTGCAATATATAACATCAGATCCTATTACAAACTCTCCCACTGAAACTAACAATCCTCTAAATCAACTACACCATATTGATGGTGTGTTCCTGGAAAACCTTAGGCAAAACCGCCTTTGTTAGAGGATCTGTTATCATGGAGTTTGTACCGATGTGCTCTATACTTATCTGACCCATCTGTACTCTTTCTTTAACAGACAGAAACTTTATGTCTATGTGTTTGGATTTAGACGCGCTCCTGTTGCTGTTAGAGTACTGCACTGCGGAATTGTTATCGCAATATAACCTCATAGGGATTTCTATCCTTTGTACAATGCGTAATCCAGTAACAAAATTCCGCAGCCATAGTGCCTGGTTTGATGCCACAAAGCATGCAACAAATTCTGCTGCCATGGTGGACGATGCAATAAGTGTTTGCTTTACACTTTTCCAGGATATTGCACCTCCAGCCAATAAGAATATGTTTCCTGACGTGCTTTTTAATGTGTCTGCGCATCCACCAAAATCCGAGTCGGAATACCCGATGATCTCCAGTTTATCCGACTTCCTATATGTCAACATGTGCCCCTTTGTTCCTTGCAGATATCAGAGTACTCTTTTAACTGCTTTCCATTGATCCATTCCTGGGTTACTAACATATCTCCCCAACATGTTTACAGCAAAGGCAATGTCCGGCCTAGTACAAACTTGAGCATACATTAAACTCCCAACTGCAGAAGCATAAGGGACCGTTTTCACTTCCTCAATCTCAAGTTTTGTCTTAGGACATTGACTCAGACTAAGTCTGTCACCCTTTGCTATAGGGGTACTTAGGGGTTTGCAAACTGCCAATCCGTAACGTTGTAACACACTTTTAATGTATGCTTTTTGTGATAATCCAAGAATACCACGAGAACGATCTCGATGTATCTGGATTCCTAACACAAAACTGGCATCACCAAGATCCTTCATATCAAACTTGTCTGATAGAAATCTTTTTGTAGTGTGTAACAATTCCTTATTGTTCGAGGCAAGCAATATGTCATCCACATATAATATAAGAAATATGAAATTACTCCCACTGAAATTGTGATAAACACAATCCTCAACCGAGTTGATCTCAAAGTCATAACCGACTATCACCTCAAGGAATTTGTGATACCATTGACGAGAATCTTGTTTAAGCCCATAAATGGATTTCTTAAGTCTGCAAACCAGATCTTTTGAGTTACTTTCTACAAAGTGTTCTGGTTGCATCATGTAGATCGTTTCCTCAATATTACCATTGAGAAAAGCGGTCTTAACATCCATCTGATGAAGCTCAAGGTCAAAATGTGCAACTAATGCCATGATTGTTCTAAAGGAATCCTTCGTCGATACTGGAGCGAAAGTTTCTTTAAAATCAATCCCTTCACGCTGAGTATAACCTTTCGCTACAAGACGTGCTTTATGTCTTTCCACATTACCCAGGGAATCGCGTTTGGTTTTGTAAACCCATTTACAACCAATTGCCTTTTTCCCTTCAGGTAATGGGACAAGATCCCATACCGCATTATCCTGCATTGATTTATACTCTTCTTTCATAGCGTCAATCCACTTTTGAGATTCAGAGCTTGCCATGGCCTGTTTGTAGGATGAGGGATCATCTACAGTTCCAGCACATAACTCATCATGCTCCTGAAGATATACTATAAATTCTGGACCTATAATACTCTTCCTTTCTCTAGTGGACCTTCTTAATGGCATTATTTCCTCTTGTTGCACTTCTTGAGGAGGTAGAGTTTGATCATTATGAACGATGTCATTTTGATTCCCTTGTGGAAGATTATCTTGAGGTTCCTCTTGTTCTATCCGAATCTATGTATCCTGGTTAGAACCCTCAAGTGGAGCATCAGTGTTAATCTGAGGATTACCTTGTTCTAATGGGATCGAAATGATTGGCATTACCGCCCAATCTTCAGATATCTCAGTATCCCTATTAAAACCTTCATGAATCTTTATGGATTCTTCCTCAAAATCAACATATGTTCCCTTATTCTTCCCCCCAAACTCAACATCCTCTAGAAACTTGACCGTTCCTGTCTCAAATATTGTACCAGTGAGAGAATCATAAAACTTAAACCCTCTAGAATGTTCGGAATAACCTATGAAGAAACAACTAACTGTTTTTGGGTCCAGTTTCTTTTCTTGAGGTTTGTAAGGCCTCACCTCAGCTGGACAACCCCACACATGCAGATGCTTTAAATTAGGTTTACGCCCGTTCCAAAGCTCATATGGAGTCCTAACAGTAGCCTTTGTGGGTACTCGATTGAGTATATAAGCGGCACATTTGATGGCTTCCCCCCAGAGAGATAATGGTAGAGATGAGTGACTTATCATGCTTCTAACCATATCTTTTAGTGTTCGGTTCCGTCTCTCAGATACACCGTTCATGCGAGGTGAACCAGGCATAGTGTATTGAGGGACTATTCCACACTTCTCTAGGTACTGTGCAAAGGAACCTGGACGTTGTTCACCCGATCCGTCATATCTACCATAGTATTCACCACCACGGTCAGATCTAACGGTCTTAATGCTTTTACCAAGTTGTTTCTCAATCTCGGTCTTAAAAGTTATGAACTTGTCCAGGGCCTTATACCTTTCTTGTTGACCGAACCTTGACCCGGTCATTTGCCATATGCCTTCCGCTTAGGTCCTGCCTTATTTGGTGATGTAATCACATTAGCCTCAAGCGCTGTGCCTTTAAGTCTTTCCTCCTCCTGTGCAGCGTGGGAAATCAATTCATTGATATTCCACTTTTCTCGCATGCAGTTATAGGTGGACTGGAAATACTTAAACCGGTCTGGCAACGAATGAAATGTGAATCCCACTATGCATTCCTCAGGTAAGTCTAAACCGATTGCCTTTAACTTTTGGCAAATCATCAACATTCCCAGAATGTGCTCCCGGATTTTACCTTTGCCATTATACTTTTTGGTAGCTAGCTCGATGAGCAAACGCTGCATCTCTACCTTTTCATATTTTTTTTTTTTTTTTTTTTTTTTTTTTGGCAAAGGCTTTCTCAATCTCCGTGAGAAAGACCGAGGCAGTGGTAACACCTTTAGGGACAGCCCCACGCAATGCTACTGCTATTCCCTGTAACAAGAGCGCCATGCATAACTTATTTGACATTTCTCACTTTTCATCAGCCTTAGTTTCATCCGGTGTACTTTCCGGACTAAGGGGAGATGGTTTGGGAGTTATTAGTGCATAGTCGTAATCATGTACAGATAAAAACAGCAACATTTCTTGCTTCCACAATTGGAAATCCGAACAATCCAACGTCGGTGGATGATTCCCCAAAAAATTGTAACCCATGGATACTATAATAGGAACAAACAACACAAAGCACATCTAGCATTTTGACATATAACTGAAAACATGTGCATAAACATGACAAATACATGTAAAACATAAAATTCATTGATAATAGATACCGGAGGGCAAATCAAATTAACATGAAATTTTATGAGTTTGAGAAAAATACTATGATCATTATTTTAATTTTCTAATTGCCAATGAGACCTTCCGGAGGGCCGATGTCATTTACATATATTAAAATAACCATAATTTGATTTTCTTAAGTACCGATGAAACCTTCCGGAGGGCCGATTTCACCTACTTAAAATCAAAAAATTGTAAGGCTGAATTTAATTTATCATAACTACCGATGAAACCTTCCGGAGGGCCGATTTCATCTAATTAAAATTAAAATCAGCACCAAGACCATTTTCAATAATTTTCTCCCGTTCATGATTAATTTAAACCCAAACGTGAACCTTCCGGAGGGCCGATAATATTTGAATTTAAATTAATCCCCGAACTTTTCGAAGCCTAGGATCCTTAAGAAAATTAATTTTAACCTTCCGGAGGGCCGATTAAATTAATTTCTTAGTTTCACCTACCGGTCTACGAAACCTTAATCATGCATCGTCATTTAATCATTCACACACACACAATTTAATTCACAAATAAACATACAAAAAAAATTGCATGCCAAACACAACATACTTGTGAAATAATTTACATACAATATATATATTTCCGAACAAAATATGTACTTTCGAAAAAAAAAAAAATAATTAATTTTTTTAAAAAAAAAAAAAAAAAAAAAAAAAAAAAAAAAAAAAAAAAAAAAAAAAAAAAAAAAAAAAAAAAAAAAAAAAAAAAAATCACAGCAGTGCAGTGCAGACACTTGCTGTTATTTCCAGCGGGCCCCTGCTGTAATTTTCAGCAGACCCTTGTTGAAATTGCAGTAGGTCCCTGCTATAATTTCCAGCAGGCCCCTGCAATTTCTAACGAGCTGCAAATTGCTGCAGCAGTTTTTTTTTTTTTTTTTTTTTTTTTTTTTCGGTTACCGTGATAATCAGCGGACAGTCTTCGATCAGCGTTAACATCAGGGGTTAAGCTGTCGATGAGCCACTGTCCCAATAATTTTGATTTTATTCGTTATTTTAGGGTTGATTTGATGCTAATTTTGGGAGAAAAATTCCAGACATCAATAAACCCTAATTTTACCCGAAATAAAAAAAAAATCCCCAAACTATAAAAATTGCAATTTCAATAAATCACATAACATGCTTTTCATACAATCCCTAAATCCATGCCCTACCAATTCAATTAACACATAATCCCAATGACATGGATTCTTTACGATTAAGAAAAATATGCATGTTTGTCTATCTCAATTTGATTATTCTACTGAATCCAAAAAGGGTTTATTTGGCTCTGATACCAATTGTTATATATAATCCGAAATCGCATCAGATAATATATAACAAATCGCGGAAAATAATAATAAAACCCTTTTTGTTAGATTCATCTATAGAAGAAACAAAAATTAAGAATACTTACGGGTTTGCCTGCTGCTATCCATCTAGTATTCTCTAGCGTTCTTTTGCGTTCTTTAGCGATTCCACGTTCTCTGGCGATTCCGTTTATGAAACTAAGAGACCTGTAGAATCAGGTTAGAGAAGAAGGAAAAGGTTTCCAGACACTAAGGAAGCGGCCGTATTTCTGATTAGGGTTTAGAGTGATGAAATACCTAAACCTAGCCCCTTATTTATAGATTTTACAATGTGAAGCCCAACATTGTAAAGCCCATCCTATGTTACTTCCTTGTGTCCGGGACCATAACCCAATAAATTGATAATTCAATTTATATCCCTGATTTATTAATTCAGGCTTAAGTGTTGAGATTTGGGTCCTCTTCATCACAGTGCCCAAATTCAACCCGGTTACCACACTTGAGCCCATAACGCCTTTTTACCCATAAGTCCAATTTAGTTAATTAAATAATTAACTCGACTACTTTTAATTTGGACTTCCTTAAGACAATAACCGAATATGTTTATTTAGCATATCGGTCCAAATTATTATTAGTCTATAAATATATTAAATAAATATATTCCAACATATCCATGATATATGGAGTTGTTTTGACAACTTTCGTCCATATATGTTAGCTCATACGAATGGTTACAAACATAGACCTTGTCATTTACAATAAGATCTGGCGATCACCTTCTCGACCAAACGATTTTGTCGAGGAGTTGTTTTATCGTTGAGTTTAACCTTCGGTTGTGGTTACTTTTTTATAATCAATGTTAGATAGTTGGAGACTTGCGTAGTAGTTTGTAGTGTTATTGTTTTATAAACTCCCCATATTTTGGGATAGTGTGATGCTACTGATATCGATTTGTCTGTGGGACTTGTGTATGTACGCATTCTACCATTTCAAATCTACAGAGATAAAATCAAGTAAAACAATCTCTTGCCCAGACACCATTTGTAAAAGATATTGTCATATGTAATTGTGCGATTCATTTTTGATGTATAAGGATACGCAGAGCCATATGGTTATTGCACTACTAACTTATTGAATTGTTCATAGAGCTCCTAGATGAATCATTTCAATGTAGCTTAAGACAACGAAACAAGACGAGAATCGAATCGAGATTCATTAATAGTTTATCTTACAACATAAGTACATGGTGTCTTGTAATAATCATAAATTTCCAAATCCTTATTTTCCTTAGTGTTATGGCTAAGACCACAACTGTTCTCTTTAAGATAGTGTAGTATAGTAATAAAGAGAAACATAGTTTCAAGGTGCATAGCCACCATGTCCTCCACCTTCACCACCTCCACTACCACTTCCATATCCAGCCGCACCGTATTCTCCTTCGCCAGCATAACCACCACCACCGCCACCACCAGACCCCCCACCACCTCCACCACCATGAGCACCTGCTCCACCACCTGAACCACCTCCTGCTCCTCCCCCGGTTCCATAACCACCTCCATGAGCTCCTCCGGCATAACCACCACCTCCACCACCCCCCGTTCCTCCACCGCCACCTCCACCTCCACCACTATGACCATCACCACCAGCACCGCCACCTGCACCGGCACCTGCACCTTCACCACCGCCATAACCACCCCCATGTGCACCACCTCCTCCACCACCTCCTCCACCAGTTCCACCCCCACCACCGCCACCAGCTCCACCTCCATGCTCGGCATAACCTCCACCAGCACCACCAGCTCCACCAGCTGCACCTCCACCATAACCTCCACCAACACCACCTCCTTCTCCTCCCCCATACCCACCACCATGTGCACCTCCGGCTGCACTACCACCTCCTCCCCCACTACCACCGCCTCCTCCGCCACCGGCACCTGCAGCTCCATGTTCACCACCACCATGTCCAGCTCCAGCACCAGCACCTTCACCGCCACCGCTTCCATAGCCAGAAGCTCCACCTGCACTACCACCACCACCACCAGCTCCATGACCACCACCGCCACCTCCACCGTGTCCAATACCATCAATTTCTCCGTAACCACCTCCAGCACCTTGACCACCTCCGGCACCACCTCCAATAGAAACAACACCATCTACACCAGCGCTACCATGTCCAACACCTCCTGCTTCAATAGAGTAAAGCAGAGCTTTTCTGGCGGAACAGAAACCTAAACCTAAAATAACAAAAAAGGTTAAGAGAAATATTTTGTGAGTAGCCATGGTGAGTTGTTGTTGATGAATTGGAGTGGAGACGGGGATCATATTTATAGGGATATCCTACAAAAGCGCGTTTTGTAAAGTGCGCCATGTAAACAAACGCATAATCTCAACGTCACTTTTACACTTGGCCTTGGGTGTGCTTGGTAGAGTAAACGCTCACACATCCAAATATGATTGTTGTGCTTTTTGTCGGATGGAGAATATAAGGTGAGATCTATGGACACAGTTAGAAATGATATATCTTAAGCTGAAAATAAGCCGGCAACTCTCCGCTACCAAAAATACCCGCATTGGTAACTTTTTTTTTTCTTTGATACCATCTTAAAAGTATAAAAATCTTGTTGTGCCATGATATGTCTGTTTCAATCTCTAAAGCCCGTGTGCGATCGTACTCTCATGGAAAACATAATACTACTTGAAACATATTTATTTTTATATGTCATCGATTTTTTATACGACTAACCAACTTGGGACAAATTTGTTATGGTGTGTATTTATACTGGGAAGTATTGACACTAAAATTAAAAAAATATTATCAAAAATATATTCACAAAATACAAACTAGAATCACAAATATACACTTTTTTTAAACAAAAGAGATTTGGATATTATTAAAGAATTATATTGTTTACAAAAGGACGCCAACTCAAATAGTAGCGTTAAAATGAAATGTAGACAACTTTTATTCATACTTCCTAATCTCGATCCTGAATGCTTCAAAGGACGAATTCAAGCTACAAAGCTCAAACTGAGAGACCAAAGCTTTGTAATGGCAGAACCTTACTGTATACGCATCTCTGAATGATCTTTTCTAGTGGCAGAAACTCAAACAGAGAAGAGAGTGCTGACGATTGGAGAGCAGTAAAGCGAGTGAATGCAGAGTAATCTTTTGAAGACGAAGATGAATTGCCAAGCCCAACGAGAGCAGTGCTAAAGATTTGAAAAAATTGCATGACTAGCACATTAATACTTCAAGTAAAGATATTCAACATAGATTAAAAACCTGCATATTTATAGTCACGAAGTACCTGCTAGCGAACAAAGTTCGATAGAGATTAATAAAACTAGATGTTGGTGTTGTAACCAAGCCTGAGATTTTCAAGAATAAGAATTGCTTTAAGACTAACATGGATTTGATTGACATTGATTTCAAGTTTCATATTAACTTCAGAGTCCAACGAGCAAGCCAATCGGCTGCTTGATTCTGGTCTCTGAAGATGTGAGTTAAAACCATTGAGGGAGAAATCAATCTTATAATGCAATTAAATAGAATCAAGATCTCAAGGGAATTTACCACAACCGAAAAAGTTAACTAGAAGCAGAAAATCAGTTTCAATGTCAATCTGATTCCAATTGTTGACTTTTCAGATGAGAAGACCATCAAGAAATGCTCTAGCTTCAGCCATAAGGGGGCTGAGCTTACGACATAAGAAGCCGACACCATAGATTAAGTTACCTTCACTATCTCTGATGACTATAGCACCACTAGCTTCTCTATTAGAAAGACAGGAAGCATCAGAGTTAAATTTGAGTCTGCCCGAAATAGGATGATTCCACTTGAGGTAGATAGGCCTGGGCTTGTTGTCCAGAGTGTGATTAAAGAAACCAATGGTTTAGCAGCATTAAAATATTTATTCTAGTGCTTTGATTTGAGTTTGTTGTGATAATCAAGACTAGTTGAAGTGTTAGAAATCTCAACAATAGCATTTCTATGAGATATAGCTATACCTTTAATCTTAGAAGTGTTTCTGGATTTCGAGATTATCCCAAGAACAATAGAAGGAATAATATGTCTAACACGAATGTCCTTGTTAGTGGACCATAACCAGGTTCTAGTTATGTGGGTAATGGTCATGTAGCTGTAGATTTTGATGTTGAAAATATCTGCAAAGAATGTCCATATAGTCCAAGCAAACTCACCAGAGGCAAATAAATGGTTAGAAGACTCAATAGGAATTGGTATTTATATGCAAGAGATATGTGTTTCTTTTTGCATAATAGTATCAATAGGGATGTAATTGTGGATTAACTTCCAGTGTAAGAAGGAATACCATCTAGGAGTTAGGGAGTTTCAGATTTTATTGAATAGGTTAGATTCATTATGATGTAATATGATATAATCATAGGTACCCTTAAGAGTGAACTTTCCACTTGATAAGATTCCAAATCATAATGTCTTCGTTATCAGATTTCATAATAATTTTTTTAATTTTGTCTAAGTCACTATGGGATAATAGATCAGCTATTCCATTTAGATGTCAAGATTTATTGTACCAGTAGTTGTTACCTTTTTCAGCCTTGAACCACGTATTATCAACATTGCCATCCATAGTTAAAAAAGGCTCGTGATTAGACCAGTTATCAAGCCAGAAGTCTATCATTCCTGCACCCAGTTTCGAGCTTCTATGAGGCTCTACATAGATTTTAATTTTTCCTACCATTTTCCAAATCATAGAACCAGGCTTGGAGTAAGAAATCTGCAAATGATGCAAGTCTTTACAATATATATTATGCATTAATTTTGACCAAATAGTTTTGTTTTTCCTGAAATTGGCCCACGTCTTACAAGAAATGGAGTCTTGAATTTTAGATAATTTTATGATGTTCAAGCCACCTTTCTTGAAAGTTTTACAAACAAAACTCCACCTGCACCAATGTATTTTGTGCTTAGAGCTAGTAGTTCCCTAGAGGAATCTGTTGAAAGAATTTTCAATTCTATGCATAACACCTTTAGGAAGCAGATGATTACTTTGCATCCAATAAAGGGTAATACTCATAAGAACAATAGTGATTAGAGATAACCTCCCAGTAAATAACAGATGCACAGTCTTTAATCATGTTATTGATTTTGCATAAGAGCTTGACGTAGTTACTTGTTTTATTGTTAGTGCTGACTGTGATTCCCATATATTCAGTTGGCAGAGTGCCAGAAGAAAAGCCACTCTTGTTGGTTATCATATTGATCTTTAGAGAATTAATCCTTGTAGTAGTAATTATTTTGGTTTTTTCTTTGTTGATCACCTGGCCAGATATAGCTTGGTATTTCTGAAGAAAATTACTGAGATAATCTAGAGTTGAATCTTTATTGTTAGTAAATAAGAGGATATCATCTGCAAAGGCTAAAATATTGATAGGCATAATACTTCTGTTTTTATAACCCATAGTTTTGTTAGAACCAAATAGATCGTTAAGACCTCTTTAAAAAACTTCTTCTACAATGATAAAAAGGCTAAGGGAGATTAGATCCCCTTGCCTCAGCCCTTTCAAGGTATTGAAGTAAGCAATGGCCTCACCATTGATAAGCATAAAGACGTTAACAGAGGAAACCATATTTTTAATGATAGTGATAACTTGTTGGAGAATCCAAACATGCTAAGAACTTTAATAATGAAATAATGAGTCAATTTGTCAAAAGCTTTTGACATATCAAGCTGAATTAGAATGTTTTTATCCTTGATTTTTTAGTTTAGATCATATAAGAGTTCCTTAGCAGTGAGGATATGATCTTGAATGCAGTTACCAGGAACAAAGCCACCTTGCTTGTTAAAGATGATTTTAGGGAGAACTTTGGCAATTCTGTTGTTTAGAATCTTGGACATGATTCTATTCAACAGAGAGCAAAGACTGATGGGTCTTAAATCCTTCCATATTGTGGGATTTTCAGACTTTGGAATCAAACGAATTCCATTAGCTAGGATTCTTTTGGGTATATGATTACCCATCATAAAGTATTGCATAGCTTTGCTAAGGTTAGATTTAATTATTTTCCAACAAGTTTTATAAAAACATTGATTGTAACCATCCATACCTGCAACACTTGATTGATTTAAACTATGGATAATAGTCCAGATTTCATCCTCACTAGGAAGCAACCGTAGCTCCTGATTATCTTCATTAGAGTTTAAACAAGGGATGTTGCTGAAGATGGAATCCATCATAATTTTATGCTCATCATTTTTTTCAATATAAGGATAGTCAGTTAAAACCTCTTTGAAGTATTCAACTGCAGATAGCCCAATAGTATTTCTATCACTGATCCAGGTATTTCCATCTTTAATTCCATTAATGCTATGATTTTTCCTTTCTCTTTTAACATAACTATGGAATAACTTTATGTTTTTGTCTCCATCCATAGCCCAGTTAGCATAGCATTTTTGCATCCAGTAAATTTCTTCCATTTTTAGCTTGAATGAGCAGAGCATTAGCTTTGGAAAGCTGATTTCTAGTGTCATTATTATTGTGTTCTTGATGTTTAAGTTCCAACATTTGAACTTTACCTTCAAGAGCCTGCACTTTGTTAAAGATATTACCAATATAAAATTTGTTCTAGTTAATAAAACCAATCTTAAGCCTTTTCAATTTATTCCAAAATTTAAACAAAGGGTCACCATCAATTCTATGGTTCCAATTTCTTTCAACAAAAGGAAGAAATTCAATGTCAAGAGACCACGTGTTCAGGAATTTAATATTTTTTCCGGTGTTAGGATTGTCTTTAGAAATATAAATTAGCAATGACATATGATCAGAACAGGTTCTAGCTTTATGAACACCTTTAGTATCTCCAAAAAACTCAGATCATTTGTTGTTGATGAATATTCTGTCCAGGCGCTTCCATTTGAATTTGTTGGACCGAGTGTATTTTAATCCAGCAAAATCAACATCTTCAATCCTGTTTTTTATTGATCATCTCATTGAAATCATTATTACAGTTCTGAAGAAAAGTAGAACAGCCAAGTTATTCACCAATAGAAGCAATGGCGTTATAATCTCTAAAGATCATCCATTCTAGATTAGTATTAGAGATTAATTTCAGAGTGTTCTATTAATCAATTTTATTGATTCTCTGGCAATTAGTGTATATTATTGTTAGTAAGAAGCAGTGAGTACAAGATAAATAGCTAATTTTTGAATGAATACATTGATTGTAATCAATTTTATCATTAATAGTAATATCTTCATGCTAAAGAATATCAAATATACATTTGTTTAGGTAAAAGAAGGTAAAAAGAGAGTAAATTTTATATTCTAGTGATTAATAAAATGATACAATACCTCTGATTTGTTAAATCTATCATTTAAATAGTATTAGATGATTATATTATTTCCTAACATTTCCTCTAAAAACAACTGAGTTGTTAAATCTAACATTTAAATATTATTATTATTATTATACGATATATTATTTCCTAAACTTTCTTTTTTCAAATTGAGGTGGATAACAAACAATAATTTACTACAAAAAATTGACGAATCAAGTTATTTTCAATTTTCAATTTATATTTTTATTTATATATTTTTTCAAATTATTCTTTACCTAGTTTTTTTTATTATCTTCTTCCCACCTCTTTTTTTCATCGATTTCGGTAACCAAATCGTAACTAATTTGATATACTCAAAACCAAATTGAAATAACCAATTGAAATATTAGAAATTAAATTAAAATATTTAAACAAATTAAGAAAACGAAACTGAAATACCCAAACCAAATTAAATTAAAGAGAAAAAAATGAAAATATTTAAAACCAAATTGAAATAACAAAAAACAAACTAAAATAGTGAAAAAGTAACCCCAACACCAAACTCAAATATCCATAACCAAATTAAAATATATATACCAAAACCAAACTGAAAATATAATATTAATTTTTCTCCTGGTAGAAAGCTAAAACAACTATCGCTGAAATAAGAAAGAGAAACTTTAGATCTACACCTATTCAGATAACATGAAGACATTAATTATGATCAATGAAGAATTCTTAAAGTACAAACTATATATATATAGGCTTAAGTAAACAAGAAAAATAAATCTTATATTTTTATATATCTAAACGATTTAACCAAATACATAATAAAACTATTAAAGATTCATCAAATCTATCATTTGACTAATACTTATGGGATTATACTAGTTTAAAAATATTCTTTAATAATGACTAAAAACCCATGAGGATTGGTGTGGAATATACACTATTTAATAGCCTTTGGAAGCATTGCAGACTTGGATGTACCAGATAAGCAAAGGAGCAAGCTCGAAGATATAATTTAGAAGTTATTTTCATTGTATATGACCATGCATCAAAAGGTTATAAATTATATAATCATATTAGAAAAATGATAAGGACCAGTAGAGATGTTGTGTTCGATAAAAAGAATTACTAGAAATGGAGTTCATAAGACAATGAGGAATGCACTTTCTACTCGGTCAACGAAGCCAGTAAAGAAGTTAAGCGTTATTCAAAAGAACAGATGAATCCATCTATATCTTATATATCATCATTCTCACCAAGTAAATCATTATAATAAGGTGTTATTTAAAACATAATTACTTCAAAAGATGAGATCATTGCAAGAGATCCATAATCTCAAACAAAGCCCAAATTTGTTTCTCTTGTTTGCATATATTGAGCCCATATGTTTTGAAAAAACATCTAGAGATGATAAGAGAATAAATATTATGAATAATGGTATACATCATCAAGAGAAACAAAAACTGGAAGGTGAATACCTCATCTCTAGAACACAAACCCATTGGTAAGCACATGTAAATAAATATATTATGGTGTTAAAGTCCTATATAATTATGATAGTAATCAATACTACGTAAATAAATATAAATCATTACAACTTCTACTATTTGAAGGAGATAAATTCATCAATAAAACTATCTTACAACCTTTTTACTTTTTAATCTTATCAGAGGTCATAATGGTCAAACCACATGCTACGATAATGAAACCAAGTTTGAGTTTAGACTGAGAGAAGATCGAGGTATATGAGTTTTCAATATGAAACAAAATAAGAAAATTTTTAAAGTGCTATAATTTTCATAGGTTTTGAGACTACACGTTTGAGTGTTACAATGAAAGTAAAAAAGAAAATAAAAAATCTCATATTGGAGAATAAAAGAAAGAAGACGCGAAGATTTTATTGGCGTACAAGACATCAAAAATAATAATGAATCTAAATGGCACATTGATACTGATGCAAGTAACAATCTGAGTGGAAAATGTAAAATACTCGTTGAGCTTCATGAATTGATGAGTAGCGATATAAATTTTGGTGATATTTAAAAAACCTACATTTAAAGGCAAGAAAAAATTATGATAATATCAAAAAATTATGAGTATCAATTTATTTCTTCTATTTCATTAATGAAGGAAAATATCTTAAACATGTTTCACTTATTAGAAAACATACCATAATATGGACTTTGAGGATAAAAATCTCTATTTGAGAAGTGGTAAAGGAAATCAATCACAAATTTTTAATGACAAACAATGAGATGGTCATAATAAATAATAACCATGACCTAACAAAGTCCTTGAAATCATATTTTGATAAATTATCTTGGTTGTGGCATTAAAGAGTTAGACATCTAAACTTAAATGGGTTAAAATTAATGTCGTCAAAGTAAACGATGAGGGGATTATAATATTGACTAGTTGGATCAACTTTACCAAGTCTTTGTTTTTTGGGGAAAAATATCGTCAAAAGTTTCCTTATGAATCATGTCAAGAGAAAAACAACCATTAGAGCTAATTGAATCGACGTATGCGGAACGATCAGACCTATTTTGTTTTGGGTAAATATATATTTTATTCTTTTTATTCATAACTATACCCATAAGACATGAGTTTATTTTCTAAAAACTAAATCTAAGGTATTAAGTTTTCTGTAAATATTCAAAGCACTTATAGAGAATTAAAGTGACAATTTAATCAAGACGATATAATCTGATCATGAAAGCGTATTCATATGAAATGTGGTGAAGCAAAAGATAACCTAACGGTTGAACAAACAAAATTATATGAATTGAAATTGATAACAAGTTGAAGACTCTAACATATTTGGTATTTCTGATTATAATACACATTAGTTAATGTAAATTGACTTTTATCTCTAGTTATTCACTCATATTAATTTCCATCAACTTTATGTCTTTTATAATAATCTCTATTTGGGGCATTCTAGGTTGATTGTTTCATGTTGGCTCAATCTTATAAGTCATCATATCACTTTCTCAACGGTCTCATATCTTTATCTCAATAATATAATGTCTATTTTTCAATAGTGTCAAGCCTCATTCCTTCCAAAAGGACCATTTCCAACTTACCCATAGCATATAATTTTTTTTCTAGAAGTCGGTTCAGCTTAAATAAAGGCCTTATCTAAGTTGTTTCCAGCATGCACATGATCTAGAGACAAGGCTAGTTTTTTGGGATATAAAGTCTCAATTTTCTCAAAGAGCTCCATGGATGCTAGCTAAAACCCTTATACAATAAGAGGAACTCGGTTGGCCATAAGAGGCTGTTTGAACTATGAGCTCAAATTTTTATATATGATCATCCTTGACAAAAGGTCGTTTTGTGAACGAGAGGCCGGTCATCGAATTGACCTCTCTATACATGTTGGCCATCGTTCACATAAGAGAAGATGGGTGGTTAAGAAATGACCTTTTTATATGTGGTGATTTGTCCCATAATAAAAAGATGAATTAATTAAGAAACTGACCTCTCTATACTTGGGTGACTTAGGTTTAAAAGTAAAGGATAGGTAGGTTAGGAAACCAACCTCTTTACTCTTAAGTTTCTTAGGCTTAAGAAAAGATGAGAGGTTGTTTAGCAAACTAACTTCCCTATACATAAGGGTTTTGGCTTAAAGGATGTGGGAGAAGTTGGTTTGTAAATCAAACATCTATGTTTGGGGATCATGAGGAGAGAAAAGATCAATAAGAAAACTGTCATTTCTGTATCTTGGTAACTTAGGCTCGAGAAAATAAGAGAGGTCGGTCATGAAAATAAAGGTTTTTTTTAAAGAATGTAGGAGAAATCGGTTAGGAAATTCACCTCTCTAAGGATGAGGATATGTATGTTAATTGAACCAACCTCTTTGTGTTTTGAGGGTTTTTTAAATAATGAGAAAGAGGTCGGTTAGTGAGAAAACTTTTCTGTGTTTGTATGTTTTGGGCTTAGAGGACGAGGGAAAGGTCTGTTAGTAAACCGACCTCTGTATATTTGAAATTTTAATATTAAAGTATGATGAAGTGGTCATTAATAAACTGCTCTCTCAATAGATTTTTGTTTTGAATCAAAAGGTGAGAGATAAGTTGGTTTACGAACCAATATTTTTACGATTGAGGGTATTTGGTAATAACATGAGAGAGACGTCGGTTAGTAAACCAAACTCTTTATAAATATATATTTTTGTTTAAAATATGATAGAGAGAGAGAGATGGGTTAACAAACCGAGCTTTTTATACTTGGGAATTTTGGATCAAATAATGAGAGATAAGTTATTTAATAAACCGATCTCTTTGTACATGTTTTGTTTTAGATTAAATGGTGATGACGACGTTAGTTAGTGAACCGACCTCTTTATGTTTGAGGTATTAGGATCAAAAGACGAAGGATAGGTCGATTAGTATATTTTTATCTTTATACATGTTTGCTTTAGATTAAATCATATGGGAGAGTTGAATTAGTTAACTGAATCTATATGTTTGAAGATTTTGGATAAATCAATGAGGGAGAAGTCTCTTAGCAAACCGACTTTATATCTTTTATAGTGGTCTCAATTTAAGGTATTTTATGTTGAATATCCTATATCGGCTTAGTCTTTTCAATTTTTTTTTTGTTTTTTCAATAATCCCTTATCATTTTTCTCAAAAGTGTCAAGTCCCTTCCGTAATGTTCACATATCCGTATAGGTTTAAAAATTGTTTCCTTGGATGAGAGTCTCTTTTGATATCATAGTTTTAGTCAAAATACTTCATTCTAAAAAAGTTGACATGGAACAGACTTCTTTAAGGTTGGTTCTGAAGAGTTCTAAAGTTGTCCGGGGGTGAATATGCGATGCGAAGATTGTTGACAGATGATTTTGTGATACAAAAATATCTTAGTGACAATTTTTAGAGCGAGAAAGTCTAGAATATTAGATTAAGTAGAGAGAGGAAGTCTCGTACTATTCATCTCAGGATTTGTGAAGCGTGTGTGGTCCTTTTATAGTACTATTACGGACCCCACACGCTTTAACTTGGACAAATTACATCTTTTGGTCCCTACACTTTATTTTCTTCCTATTTTGGCTATCTCTTTACAATTTATTCAGTTCAGCCCTTATACATTTATTTCTATACATTTTCCTCCTATCGCACTTTTCCTTTGCTATTTTCTCTTGTCAAGTTTCTTCTTTGCATTTTTCTCCTTGTCTTTTATTCTTCCTTATCAGGTTCAACCCGAATAAAGGGCTTATCCGATTTGTTTTGTGAATGCATGTGCCCCAGAGATGGGAGTAATTTTTGGGCCACAAAGGCTTAGTTAAAGGATTGAGGTATATAACACTAGCTAAAACGATTTTATATTGTAGGAAACTCGTTTGGCCATAGAGGGATATTTTCATATGAGCTCCACCTGCAACATATGATCATCCTTGACAAGGGGTTGTTATGTGGAAAATGGATCGGTTACCAAATCGACCTCTCTCTACCTGTTAGTTCTGGCTCAGATAAGGAAATATAGTTCGATTAGAAAACTGAAATCTTTATATTTACTAGTGTTTCTTATGTTAAAAGGAATGATCGGTTGGGAATCCGATATTTTTATATATGAATGACTTAGGCTTATGAAGAGAGGAGAGTTTGATTAGGAATCCGATATCTCTATATTTGGGTGGTTTAGGCTTAATAAAAGAGAAGAGGTCATATGGAAAACCAATCTCTCTATAAATGATAATGGTTTTTGGGTTAAACAATGTGCAATAAGTTGGTTTGGTAAAACAAACTCCTTATGTTTGGATTTAGAGAGAAAATGAGAGGTCCGATAAGTACTGATATCTTTATACGCGGGTGGCTTAGGCTCAAAAAAATTTGATAGGTCAGTTAGATAATCAACATATTTATAAATATAAATAAAGGTTTTAGCTTAAAGAATATGGAAGAGATCAGTTAGTAAACCAACCTCTTTATGCTTTAGGGTGAAGGTCAGTTAGTGGATCGACCTTTATATATTTGCTTGTTTAGGTTTAAAGGATGAAGAAAAGGTTAGCTAGTAAACCGACATCTCTATGTTATAGAATTTTGGTTTTACAGGAGTAGGAACTGGTCGGTTAGTGAACCGAATTTTTTGTCATCCTTTAAGTTAAAACAAGCAAATATAGAGATGATGATTCAGTAACTTACTCTGACCTAATCATTTGACCTAAAAAAACCCAATCACTTCCCGTCTCTCCTACCATGATTGTACATAGATGCTCAATGAACTTACCAACTGTATTAACTCATGGGATTTCAAGAACTTATATTATGCAGGTAGTGCCAACTTGCTAATGCTGTCTTGTTCGCTAGATATGGATTTTTGTCATTCATGTTCATTCTTCCAGTAAATGTCATTTAGGACCTTTCAGTACCTATTCTTTTATTCAAAACTTGCATGATCTAAGATCAAATTTCCCTCGTCAGATGATGACTTTGGATTTTAGGACTTAAGGTCTAGAATCAGGCGACATCCCTCAAACAATTCTGGTCCATGTTGAGCAACAATTATTCATAATTTTGTCTAGTTGTGTTCTTACAGAAAAGGGAAAATAGAACAATCTTTGCAACCTTCCTATTGTCTCATGTCTTAGATGGGGATGGATAACAATAATCAATTCTAGCCCTTTGCTGCCAAGCTTATAAGGTTGATATCGGCAATAAGCTCTCCACCTTCCTCTGGTTTGACCTTTGACTCTTTTCTAACTTTTTATATACCGTTATAGTACCTTTATTATTCTTTATGCCAGAATACATAATAATATTGCGGTTTATGATATCATCAACAATAGCTCTTGGAACTAGCACACTTAGATCCGCTCTAGTAGAAGGTCTCATCAGTCCAATATGCTCGAAACTGGTAACGTTATCAGTCTTCTCCCTACTCCCTCAGCCAGGGAAGATGTTAAGCTCTGATTTCCTGACAAGAATCATAACTCCTTCACAATCAGTAGTACCTATCATTTTATTAAGCCATCGACCCCCCATTTCTATTGGAACAATATCGCTTGGAAGAAGTACAACAATCCTAGACACTTCTTCATTGTCTCGCTTGCCATCTTGAGGAAGCTCACTACCCGGGATAAACTTCTCGTATGAGGTTATAACACAGTCCCAGATTATGTCTTGTGCACCAATTCTCTAGTGCCAATCTTGTTTGGAAGAAGTACAACATTCTTAGTCACTTCTTTATTGTCTGGCTTCATCTAGAAGAAGCCCACTACCATAGGATAAACTTCTCGCCTGCGATTATAACACAGTTTCAGACCGTGTTTTGTGCAACAAGTTCTTGGAAACCACCAACCATAATTTGGTGGACTACTCTTTCACCGTGTCTTATGCAATAGTTTCCCGGGGAACGCTAGGATATTCTCGGACCCCAATTAGTTGGGTCTATAATTTTTCATCGCGGTCGCTCAAACATCTATTACTAATTCCATGAAGATTAATTGGTCGTACTAAACATTGACTAATTTTCTATTGTTTTATGTATTTTTTAAGTCTTCTCATTTCAGCAAATTCCAAAACTTACTAGCACCTCGTTTTTAGTACGATCTATCTTGCTCCTCTCCGGATGTTAAATTATTTTATTTCTTCTTACACTCTTGGTGGATTATGTTTGGTTTTATGCGGACTTGTTCACTTCTAATATTTTTTCTGTGGGTATTTTTTAAATATTTATATTTTATACATTTTAATATTCATATGTAACTCTAAACCATCTTCGATATTATTTTATTATTTTATCTAGGGAAAGAATTGGTTTAACCTTTTATTTTACGCACACGCTCTTGCTATTTACAAGAACACAAAGCTTACTTTCAAATACTGTGTAATATATTTTGAACTGAATATTTTAAGGTTGTTTGTACTATTACTTTATAATTAAATTGTGATTGGATAAAATGCAAATATAAATAGAACATCAGAATTTTCGGTAGCATTAAAATTTACAACATTAGGTTAGCAATTCGATATTTTACACAAAATAAAAGAATTGACTTCTACAACATTCTCACTTTTGGCTAAACCTACATCACTAAAGTAACGTAAAACAGCGTGCCCAAATTCAGTGAAGTAAACTATCTAAAACTTTGTAATTTATAACTTAAATTATTGGTGTATATTCTATCCTTTTTTTTTATCTGAAATTGAACAACTGAACCCTAAAAATCGATAACATTACAAGATAAGAAAGATTAGAAACGAAAAACAAGTAACAAACCGGCTGATTTACAAAAACCCTAAGATCAACAATCTAACCGCCGAATTCATAAAGAGTCCTGCCTTGCCTCTTCAGCGCATAAACTACATCCATGGCAGTCACGGTCTTACGACGGGCATGCTCCGTGTAAGTCACAGCATCGCGAATAACATTCTCGAGGAAGATCTTGAGAACGCCACGAGTTTCTTCATAGATTAAACCACTGATTCGTTTCACACCACCTCTTCTCGCTAAACGTCGGATTGCAGGTTTGGTGATATCTTGGATGTTATCGCGAAGCACTTTCCTATGCCTCTTAGCTCCTCCCTTTCCTAATCCCTTTCCTCCTTTACCACGTCCCCACATTTTCTCAAGAAATTTAAACAATTGAAATTAAATTTGATTCCACGAAGACGATTGTGTATATTCTATCCTTAAATATTAATATTCATGTACTTTATCTTTTTTACAAAATACAAATACCGGTTACTTGTTACTTACTTGGTTATTTGTGACTTAATTACTTCGTAACCATAAACATCGCTTTGCAATTAGCGGTTAAAACCAATATAGTTTTATCTCTATACATATGTCAGATGATAAAATGTATAGAACAAATATGCACTCATATTTATCTAAGATGAATTTTGTTAGTTTAGACTGCATGTAATGTTTGGTAGCCAAACCAACCTAAAATAGAAAAATGTAAAAAGGAAAAATAAAATGGAATGAGTAGTGTGCCATTAGTTTTCTGTCTCCCACCTTCGTTAATAAAGAAAACTTCGAATAAACAATAATTTTCATGGTTGGTTCGGCGATACCTAATTTAAATTAGTTTACATGGTTAGCTTGGCGATACCTAATTTCTCTTCGATGGACATCTACTCATTAGCATATATAAACCTGTATAATACTCATAAGAGTTTGTTAATCTATCGAAAGTATCACAATATCTACGTAGAAAGCAAGGAGATCTAATATTATTAAATGCATAAGATGATATACTTTAAGAATACCGTATGTATAAAATGGAAGTCACGTTTAATTTTGAATATATTTTAAGTCGCTAATCACTCGCATAAGTTTTTTTTTTTTAACATTTTAAACAAAATTATTCCATTTTTTTAACATTGCAGGGATCATTATTCTTTAGAATGATTTTTTACTATCAAATATTCGAAGGTTTTTAAACCAGTGATTATTAGAAGTTGCTTGCAATGACATACCAGAATATAGTATGTGTTTATCGTTATATTTGAAAAATAAGAAATCATGAATCTGTACTGACCCTTTTGGATTTCGATTAAGATTTTCGTCTCGTCTTGCTTGAATCTCTTTTATTTGACTGACGTTGCAGACTTAATCTGTGTCATTTGTAGTTACTTTTAAGAACACTCTTATTTTGAATATTTTTGGAGTTCAATGCGCTCTTGACTTCGACCATCATAAAGGAGTCTTTTTCGTGGAGCGTTGTGCTCCAGAAGAGTTCACACCCCTTCAACATAGACGTTGGGCTCGTCGAGACGTTCAATTTGAGTACCAATTTCGCCTAGTTCTGATACCTGAGCAAGAAATTAGTCTATCCGGAGTCTTCACTACATCAGTAAGCTTTCGTTTCATCGAATATTTCTAGGCTAAGAATCATAGAACTCATCGTTCGTAGCTTTCGGTTTCCAAACGAGATGTAGTTCTTCAGCTTTTAGAGCGACGTTGATCTACTTATTTTACTATTTCGCTACGCTCATCGCACCATTTGTTAGGGAAAAAACCGTTCAGACGAGGTAAGAACCGATGTATCGATTAACAAACCTTTGAAAGAAAACTAATTTATCTTGTTCAAGACGAGCAAAAAAAAGTAATTAAACCAAGCACACAAGACATACCTAAATAAGAAGATTACTAAAAGAATCTCAAGCACAAAAGACTCAATCACTCTTAGTTACAAAAGATGGCGTGATTCACAAAATCCCCTCTTTAGTGGTTATCTTTTCCCTCACTTAACGGTTAAAAGACCTCACTTAAAATACATAGAGCTCTTTCTCTCACTCATGAAATATGTTACTTACAAAACTATCATGTCCCGCCAGATATTGTATAAAAATATATTATTTTATTTATAGGTTTTAGGGAAAACCATAATTCTTCATTAGATGCTCCATATTAAAGCTCATTAATCAACGAGTGAAATAAATCATAATCCATTAATAGAGAAAATCTCATAAACAGAAAATCCTAATTAATATATAATACTAAATTAATATAGAGAATCTAATTAATAAAATAAAATAAAAATAAGAGTCCAAACTAATATAAGAGACTTGACAAACAGAAGACTACACTTTGGTACAACTATGGTGCTACGACCGAGCTCGCTTTGGATCATATTGCTACAGATCAGCTCACTTCCAACCATTCTGCTCGAATCAGCTTGCTTCAGCTTAACATATATCGCATTTACTCAATGGTCACTAGTCTTGTCATCTTGTCTTAACTCTTAGGATCCACTAGTTGTCGCTGCCACTAAATTACGGATCAAGTTTCATCCTGAGATTGAAAAGTTATTGCATTTACATGTCTTTGGTAGATCCAACTATGCTCATGTAGTCCTACAACATTATCTCTTTTGACGGATTACTTCTAGCATACACCTAAGAAGTTTTCACTTAAGCTTATAGTAACTTGCGTATCCATTGTTGGAATATATTTATTTAATATATTTATAGACTAACAATAATTTGGACCGACATGCTAAATAAACATATTTGATTATTGTCTTAAGGAAGTCCAAATTAAAAGTAGTCGAGTTAATTATTTAATTAACTAAATTGGACCTATGGGTAAAAAGGCGTTATGGGCTCAAGTGTGGTAACCGGGTTGAATTTGGGCACTGTGATGAAGAGGGCCCAAATCTCAACACTTAAGCCTGAATTAATAAATCAGGGATATAAATTGAATTATCAATTTATTGGGTTATGGTCCCGGACACAAGGAAGTAACAAAGGATGGGCTTTACAATGTTGGGCTTCACATTGTAAAATCTATAAATAAGGGGCTAGGTTTAGGTATTTCATCACTCTAAACCCTAATCAGAAATACGACCGCTTCCTTAGTGTCTGGAAACTTTTTCCTTCTTCTCTAATCTGATTCTGCAGGTCTCTTAGTTTCATAAACGGAATCGCCGGGGAACGTGGAATCGCTGAAGAACGCAAAAGAACTCAAGAGAATACTAGATGGATAGCACCAGGCAAACCCGCAAGTATTCTTGATTTTCTGTTTCTTCTATAGATGAATCTAGCAAAAGGGTTTAACTTTTTCCGCGATTTGTTATATATTATTTGGTGCGATTTCGGATAATATATAATAATTGGTATCAGAGCCAAATAAACCCTTTTTGGATTCAGTAGAATAATCAAATTGAGTATTGATAGATAAAAACGCATGTTTTTCTTCATCGTAAAGAATCCATGTCATTGGGATTATGTGTGAATTTAATTGGTAGGGCATGGATTTAGGGATTGTATGAAAAGCATGTTATGTGATTTATTTGTATTGAAACACATGTTTTATAATCAGTAAATTGCAATTTTTATAGTTTGGGGATTTTTTTTTTCCGGGTAAAATTAGGGTTTATTGATGTTTGGAATTTTTCTCCAAAATTAGCATCAAATCAACCCTAAAATAACGAATAAAATCAAAATTATTGGGACAGTGGCTCATCGACAGCTTAACCCCTGATGTTAACGCTGATCGAAGGTTGTCCGGCGATGAACACCGTAACCTCCCAAAGAATAGGGACTAAAAAAATACCCAAATGGTAATAACAGCATGATGAATACAGGCTGGACCCATCCAGAACCCGCAACATTACTACAAATAAATTTGTAGGGTGAGCCCGTCCAGGACCTGTAGCCTACTGCAAATTGTAGCAGGTAGGTAAATTTTTTTTTTATTAATTTGAAAATATTTGAACAATATATTTCACAAATATGATGCTTTGACAATTTTTTTGTATGTTTATTTGTGAATTAAATTGTATGTGTGTGAATGATTAAATGACGATGCATGACTAAGGTTTCGTAGACCGGTAGGTGAAACTAAGAAATTAATTTAATCGGCCCTCCGGAAGGTTAAAATTAATTTTCTTAAGGATCCTAGGCTTCGAAAAGTTCGGGGATTAATTTAAATTCAAATATTATCGGCCCTCCAGAAGCTTCACGTTTGGGTTTAAATTAATCATGAACGGGAGAAAATTATTGAAAATGGTCTTTGTGCTGATTTTAATTTTAATTAGATGAAATCGGCCCTCCGGAAGGTTTCATCGGTACTTAAGGATAAACTAAATTCAGCCTTACGTTTTTTTTAAGTAGGTGAAATCGCCCCTCCGGAAGGTTTCACCGGTACTTAAGAAAATCAAATTATGGTTATTTTAATATATGTAAATGACATCGGCCCTCCGGAAGGTCTCATTGGAAATTAGAAAATTAAAATAATGATCATAGTATTTTTCTCAAACTCATAAAATTTCATGTTAATTTGATTTGCCCTCCGGTATCTATTATCAAGGAATTTTATGTTTTACATGTATTTGTCATGTTTATGCATATGTTTTCAGTTATATGTCAAGATGCTAGATGTGCTTTGTGTTGTTTGTTCTTATTATAGTATCCATGGGTTGCAATTTGTTGGGGAATCGTCCACCAACGTTGGATTGTTCGGACTTCCAATTGTGGAAGGAAGAAATGTTGTTGTTTTTATCTGTACATGATTACGACTATGCATTGTTAACTCCCAAACCATCTCCCTTTAGTCCGGAAAGTACACCGGATGAAACTAAGGCTGATGAAAAGTGGGAAAGGTCAAATAAGTTATGCATGGCGCTCTTGTTACAGGGAATAGCAGTAGCATTGCGTGGGGCTGTCCCTAAAGGTGTTACCACTGCCTCGGTCTTTCTCACGGAGATTGAGAAAGCTTTTGCCAAAAATGAAAAGGTAGAGATGCAGCGTTTGCTCATCGAGCTAGCTACCAAAAAGTATAATGGCAAAGGTAAAATCCGGGAGCACATTCTGGGAATGTTGATGATTGACCAAACGTTAAAGGCAATCGGTTTAGACTTACCTGAGGAATGCATAATGGGATTCACATTTCATTCGCTTCCAGACCGGTTTAAGTATTTCCAGTCCACCTATAACTGCATGCGAGAAAAGTGGAATATCAATGAATTGATTTCCCACGCTGCACAGGAGGAGGAAAGACTTAAAGGCACAACGCTTGAGGCTAATGTGATTACATCACCAAATAAGGCAGGACCTAAGCGGAAGGCATATGGCAAAGGACCGGGTCAAGGTTCGGTCAACAAGAAAGGTATAAGGCCCTGGACAAGTTCATAACTTTTAAGACCGAGATTGAGAAACAACTTGGTAAAAGCATTAAGACCGTTAGATCTGACCGTAGTGATGAATACTATGGTAGATATGACGGATCAGGTGAACAACGTCCAGGTTCCTTTGCACAGTACCTAGAGAAGTGTGGAATAGTCCCTCAATACACTATGTCTAGTTCACCTCGCATGAATGGTGTATCTGAGAGACGGAACCGAACACTAAAAGATATGGTTAGAAGCATGATAAGTCACTCATCTCCACCATTATCTCTCTGGGGGGAAGCCATCAAATGTGCCGCTTATATACTCAATCGAGTACCCACAAAGGCTACTGTTAGGACTCCATATGAGCTTTGGAACAGGTGTAAACCTAATTTAAAGCATCTGCATGAGTGGGGTTGTCCAGCTGAGGCGAGGCCTTACAAACCTCAAGAAAAGAAACTGGACCCAAAAACAGTTAGTTGTTTCTTCATAGGTTATTCCGAACATTCTAGAGGATTTAAGTTTTATGATTCTCTCACTATTACAATATTTGAGACAGGAACGGCCAAGTTTCTAGAGGATGTTGAGTTTGGGGGGAAGAATAAGGGAACATATGTTGATTTTGAGGAATAATCCATAAAGATTCATGAAGGTTTTAATAGGGATACTAAGATATCTGAAGATTGGGCGGTAGTGCCAATCATTTCGATCCCATTAGAGCAAGGTAATCCTCAGATTAACACTGATGCTCCACTTGAGGGTTCTAACCAGGATATAGAGATTCAGGTAGAACAAGAGGACCCTCAAGATAATCTTCCACAAGGGAATCAAAATGACATCGTTCATAATGATCAAACTCTACCTCCTCAAGAAGTGCAACAGGAGGAAATAGTGCCATTAAGAAGGTCCACTAGAGAAAGGAAAAGTACTATAGGTCCAGAATTTATAGTATATCTTCAGGAGCATAATGAGTTATGTGCTGGAACTATAGATGATCCCTCATCCTACAAACAGGCCATGGCAAGCTCTGAATCTCAAAAGTGGATTGACGCTATGAAAGAGGAGTATAAATCAATGCAGGATAATGCGGTATGGGATCTTGTCACATTACCTGAAGGGAAAAGGAAATTGGTTGTAAATGGGTTTACAAAACCAAACGCGATTCCCTGGGTAATGTGGAAAGACAAAAAGAACGTCTTGTAGCAAAAGGTTATACTCAACGTGAAGGGATTGATTTTAAAGAAACTTTCGCTCCAGTATCGACGAAGGATTCCTTTAGAACAATCATGGCATTAGTTGCACATTTTGACCTTGAGCTTCATTAGATGGATGTTAAGACCGCTTTTCTCAATGGTAATATTGAGGAAACGATCTACATGATGCAACCAGAACACTTTGTAGAAAGTAACTCAAAAGATCTGGTTTGCAGACTTAAGAAATCCATTTATGGGCTTAAACAAGCTTCTCATCAATGGTATCACAAATTCCTTGAGGTGATAGTCGGTTATGACTTTGAGATCAACTCGGTTGAGGATTGTGTTTATCACAAGTTCAGTGGGAGTAATTTCATATTTCTTATATTATATGTGGATGACATATTGCTTGCCTCGAACAATAAGGAATTGTTACACACTACAAAAAGATTTCTATCAGACAAGTTTGATATGAAGGATCTTGGTGATGCCAGTTTTGTGTTAGGAATCCAGATACATCGAGATCGTTCTCGTGGTATTCTTGGATTATCACAAAAATCATACATTAAAAGTATGTTACAACGTTACGGATTGGCAGATTGCAAACCCCTAAGTACCCCTATAGCAAATGGTGACAAACTTAGTCCGAGTCAATGTCCTAAGACAAAACTTGAGATTGAGGAAATGAAAACGGTCCCTTATGCTTCTGCAGTTGGGAGTTTAATGTATGCTCAAGTTTGTACTAGGCCGGACATTGCCTTTGCTGTAAACATGTTGGGGAGATATGTTAGTAACCCAAGAATGGATCACTGGAAAGCAGTTAAAAGAGTACTCCGATATCTGCAAGGAACAAAGGGGCACATGTTGACATATAGGAAGTCGGATAAACTGGAGATCATCGGGTATTCCGACTCGGATTTTGGTGGATGCGCAGACACATTAAAAAGCATGTCAGGCAACATATTCTTATTGGCTGGAGGTGCAATATCATGGAAAAGTGTAAAGCAAACACTTATTGCATCATCCACCATGGCAGCAGAATTTGTTGAATGCTTTGAGGCATCAAACTAGGCACTATGGCTACGGAATTTTGTTACTGGATTACGCATTGTACAAGGGATAGAAATCCCTATGAGGTTATATTGCGATAACAATTCCGCAGTGCAGTACTCTAACAGCAACAGGAGCGCGTCTAAATCCAAATACATAGACATAAAGTTCCTGTCTGTTAAAGAAAGAGTACAAATGGGTCAGATAAGTATAGAGCACATCGGTACAAACTCCATGATAACAGATCCCCTAACAAAGGCGGTTTTGCCTAAGGTTTTCCAGGGACACACCATCAATATGGGTGTAGTTGATTTAGAGGATTGTTAGTTTCAGTGGGAGAGTTTGTAATAGGATCTGATGTTATATTTTGCAGTATTGTGCACATTAAAGTTTATTGCAATATATATATGATTGGAAATATTTATTGATATTTGTACTGTATTGGATCTCCAAAAGGTGGAACCATTTAAGAGTAGATATGTACGATTACAAGCCATATTACTCTTATGCCACGCTCCATAATTAGCCCAAGTAATTGATTGATAATGGTAATGTGATTACTGTTGCATCCTATTGTTCACATTACGAGAAAGAGGTCTTTAGTCCTTTATTGTTATCAGTCATGTACGGGGTTGTATCGTTTGTCCATTGACAATGAATATAGGGATCCCATTAAAGTTGAATATGTATTCTTGAGTAGCATATGACGGTCCAAGTGGGAGATTGTTGGAATATATTTATTTAATATATTTATAGACTAGCAATAATTTGGACCGACATGCTAAATAAACATATTCGATTATTGTCTTAAGGAAGTCCAAATTAAAAGTAGTCGAGTTAATTATTTAATTAACTAAATTGGACCTATGGGTAAAAAGGCGTTATGGGCTCAAGTGTGGTAACCGGGTTGAATTTGGGAACTGTGATGAAGAGGGCCCAAATCTCAACACTTAAGCCTGAATTAATAAATCAGGGATATAAATTGAATTATCAATTTATTGGGTTATGGTCCCGGACACAAGGAAGTAACAAAGAATGGGTTTTACAATGTTGGGCTTCACATTGTAAAATCTATAAATAAGGGGCTAGGTTTAGGTATTTCATCACTCTAAACCCTAATCAGAAATACAGCCGCTTCCTTAGTGTCTGGAAACTTTTTCCTTCTTCCCTAATCTGATTCTGCAGGTCTCTTAGTTTTATAAACGGAATCGCCGGGGAACGTGGAATCGTTGAAGAACGCAAAAGAACTGAAGAGAATACTAGATGGATAGCAGCACGCAAACCCGTAAGTATTCTTAATTTTCTGTTTCTTCTATAGATGAATCTAGCAAAAGGGTTTAACTTTTTCCGCGATTTGTTATATATTATTTGATGCGATTTCGGATAATATATAACATCCATTACATCCAATATTCAACCTTTTAGAGACCATATCCATGTATCTCAGACTTGCACGAGTCTCATATAGTTCATAATGTTTAAATTGGTACTACCTTGATCACAACGTCCGAAAGGGTGTAATAATATGGTGAAGATCAATTTATATTTATATATATAGAGAAAGTATACGCGATACTGTATCTCAACAAAGTAATATAATTATTTATAAATAAATCACTAATTTTAAAAAATAGTACTTAACAATTTCTTTATTTATTTCTTATATACTTTAACTTTATCAATATTAATTATTATATATTAATAATATTTTGTATTGAACCGAAAACCATGCATATTAAAATATTGAAAAAATCATAATATATATATATATCTATATAATTTATTTAAAGTCGATAAAATATAAAATAATAATAATAATAATATTGTTCCAAAAGGGAATATCAGATTTGTTCATATATATATATATATGAACGCTAATAATATTGGTGGAGTCGATCCAAACCAGTCAAATCCGATCTAAACCAGTCAGATTTTGTCTATCGTAAATTTATAATAGGACGGATACGGATATGAAAGTTATGGCTCGTATGTGGATCATACCAAATATATATTTTTTGTTTGTCCAATACGACACGACGTGAAACTTTATTTTATATAAAAATAAAAAATATAAAAAGTAATAATAATATAAAAATATTAATTACTAAGAGAAAGATATTCCTATCATTTTTAATAATATATAAGTTTTATTTTTCAAGTAATTAATAATTACATTTTCTAGTAAATATTGTTTATATTTATTAATTACATTCTTTTACAAAACTTAATTTTCTATAATATTCCAATTCTTATAGTTATTGATATATTTTAATATAGATTTACCTAACATCGTGTTATTTGTTAAGTTTGTCACTAAAAGCAATAGTATATTAGTTTATTTTGTTTTTTTAGGATTTCTCGGATTTTCGTTTATGTAGACGTACTGCCCTCGTCTCGTAGGACTCAAAACCATAGTCTTGATTCCGTATTTGTTGTGGGCGATTTATTGGTGATTAATGATTGTATTAATCGCAAATCCGTTTGACATTATCTTTAAGATCCGTCTGAGTTCTTATAACGTCGGTTTTTATTGTTCTCAGTTTGTAATATAATTATCCTCGTTTTAATTCATAAATCGTGTATAAGATTAAATTTTTTGTTATGAATGGTGTATAAAATTTATCATTTTGTACCATCAAAAGACTAATCGTGTGTCCAAAATACTCTATTGTCTTAAAGATATTTAACTTTCATTAAGATATCGGATGTTTATTTCATTTTACCAGCGTTTTTTTTTCTTTTTTAAAATTCTAAAAATCTACGTATCATTAATCCACGACAATAGAAAAAGAACCACGCAATATACAGAATTGTTATTTGTTATAGAAATTGGAAGTCCTACGAATGCTCATCTCAAAAGTTTATAGTTATATTATATAATTTATTTTCTTGAGTGTAAACCAGATAATCCCATAATTAAAGTAATGCGGATTGAGTGGCAGGAATACATAAATTATAATCATAAGTATAAGAATAAGATAGGATAGAGCTTAGTGGGTTGTTGGCCTTTGAAAAAGTTTAGTACTCCTGCATAGTACTAGTAGTAGCCAGTGAGAACGATACAGATTGTTCTTGTGCTGTATGAGCTGCGGAAAGTGATGCATCTTCGATAAAAGAGAAAACGCAATAATTATATCACTTCGCTGCACTCCTAAATCCACCATTTTCATTATCTATTAAGCCTACTTAATAAGTGGCCTTCGCAGTTCAAGATACGAACTTATGCACATCAATTTGTTTTGTTTGAATAAAAGATTTGGGACCGATTACTTGTGTTTTGTTTGTTTGTTTTTAATTAAATTCGGCGACTGTATGTATGTAGAACTAGAAAATAGATCGATAAGTTTTAGTGAATATTTAACCTTATTTTTTGTAGTTTAACTTTCTTTTAGAAAAAAATGTTAAAAACTATTAGCTTTTTGAGTTTCCCGTTTCTCATATTTTGATCGAGAGATTTCTTAATTATCAAGAAAGTTAAAAAAAAACAATTTCTTGTTCTTCGTCTGTTTTAAATCTTTCATTTTTTCTTCCTCTTTTATTCAGTCAATGCAAAACTCGAATCTTGCTAAAGTTGTAACCTACAACAATCCGGCTTTTTCCCTTGAAGATTTTTCTGATCTTTATGAGTCCAACAACCATCAAGATCACCTGCAATCAGAAAAAGACACTGTTTCATCGAAAGCAACTGTAAAAATGGCAACCAACAATCATTAACAAGTTTTATCTTTTGCAGATACTTTAAGGAAAACCAACACTCAAATAGGAACTGAAACCTATTAAATTGGATCAGAAACTAGATCACATCTCTATACAATTCTCGCAAAAGGATAAAGACAAGTTAGTTCTTGATACAAAATATACTATAATAGGTATATTGTCGAAAGGACTTCCAAAACAGAAATTTCTCAACCAGCTTTTTTATCTCAATGAAACTATCTAGAGGTTATAATATTGTTTCTTGGGACTCGATGCATATTTTACTAGAGTTCAATCTAAATAAGGATCTTTGTAAAATTTGGTCCACAAATGTATGGACGGTTGGGGAATCATCGATGAGACTGCTTAAGTGGAATGTTAATTTCAATCCTAAGTATGAAAAATCAACCACACCAGTATAGATAAGGATTGAGAAACTGCTAAAATACCTTTACAACGAAAGTATTAAACAAACCATAGCAGCTACCATAGGCCACCCTATTAAAATCAAAATCCTAGAGAAAAATCGAGCCTACTACAACGCATTCTACATCTGGGTTGAAATAAATGTCTCAAAAAAACTTCAATACAACATATGGATTGGATTTGGGGACAATCAAGGATGTTGGATAAACATTAGTTACAAAGAGATTCCTAAATTCTGTCAGAATTATTTTCATCTTGGTCACAACATTGATACTTGCAAGAAAAAAGTAGGAAATACTCAACAAAATGAAGACAAGATTAATAGCAATGAGGATAACAGTTCTAATGATTCTTTAGGCAACAAAATTCACAAAATCAATGATAATAATCATCACAAAGTAAAATCTATAGCGATCATTCCAGAACAAAACAAAGATTTAAAAAAGAATAGCAAAAAGCACATACATAACCAGCCCGCTCGAGAGGTTACTTCTAAGAACTGTCAACTGCTAAAACTGAATCCCCTGAGATGTTTAACATTCAAAAGAGTTTGCAAGATCACGATAAAATCCTATGATGTTAAGGAAATAATTGAAGATATCGAAACCCTGGACTATGCATACAATCAATCTACTTCTCAAGATTATGAAAACTTAATGTCTGGAAATGTTACTCCAATACAAGACAACATTCGAAGAATGCTATCTTCCTCAATTCTTAAAAGAAAAGATATTTATAATGGATTTCAAGAAGTGCTCAACATGAAACTTCAAGATGATAAAATAAAGAGAAAACCCAACAACCTCATTATCAAATCTCTAAAATTTTCTATGACTAACAAACCTAGCCCCTCTTCGTCTAAAGATGATAAAAATGATTAGCTGGAATATTCGAGAGATTACAAGTAAGACCTTTATCAAAAGGCTTAAGTCTATCATCCTAAAAAATCAGGTTAAATTGGTAGTTATTCAAGAACCTCTTATTAATTCAAGTAATTTAGACAGTACTACATTAAAGATTAGTTTTACAAATGTTATTGCTAATGTTTCTAATAAAATTTGGTTTTTATGGAGTAATGATTTTTTAGTTAAAATCTTACTTGATCATCCTCAATGCTTACATACTGATATATCTTATTTTGTATTAGATAAGAAATTGCTATTAACAATTATCTATGTTAAGTGTTAAAGAACAAACACGATTGATCTTTGGAAGTCTCTCAGAAATATCTCCAACCCCGCTAAGGAATGGCTGATATTGAGAGACTTCAACGTTTTTTATTCTACATATGAACAAATTGGTTGCTTTACATTCTGTCACAATAGCTCAGAATATTTTAATAATTTTATAAGAGATTGATACCTAGTATATGCTGGCTATGCTGGATCTAAGTTCACTTGGTCCAACAACTCTAAATGAAAACATTAGGACAGAGCTTTCTATAACAATGCTTGGTCATATTGTTTTAAAAACACTAAAGTCATTCACATGGAAAAACTTGTTATGACCATGCTTCTTTATGTGTCTCTATAGCTAAAGATAGGGTTAACACTAAGAAAAACTTATATTTTTAAACATGTGAAAAATGGATAATGATTTCTTAACATTTATAGAGAACAATTGGAATCAAATAATGGAAGGCTACCCTCTTCAGATCTTCTGTCACAAACTAAGAAGATTAAAAAAAGGTTTAAAGGTATGGAATAACACTTATGTTGGTGACATAAACACACCAAAAATTATCATTCCTATGTTTCTAAGAAGAGAAGGAAAAATTTAATCAACAACATGAAAGTTGATGATGAATGGATTTATGACAACAACTTAATATGCGAAACTGCTGAAAATTACTTCAAATAGATCTTGACCAGTTATCCCAACTCAAGTTTAGAGGATGAAAACAACAATATACAAGATGATATATTCAACAGTATTTCTAAGTTGATTACTAAAGAGGATAATGACTTACTTTTGCTTCCTCCATCTAAAGATGAGATCTATAACATCATCAATAACCTAAAACCTTCTAGTGTTGCTGACATAGATGGTTTCAATAGCTGTTTGTTCAAGACTTGTTGGAAAATCATAAATAATGATCTTTTTCTTGCAATGTCCTCCTTCATTCATGGCCATAATATTCTTCAAATAATTATGCCACAGGTTTGTGTCTAATTCTAAAGTCTATAAACTCTATAAACTGGAAGGATTTTAGACTCATTAGTTTGTGCACTTTACTTAATATAATCATATCTAAAATCATGAACAACATGTTAACTGATCTGCTTCCCAAAATAATATCTAAAACTCAAGGTGGTTTTGTTAAAAACAAATATATTCATGATAATATTTTGATAACTAAAGAACTGGTTCATGATTTAAACAAGAAAACTAGGTGTGGAAATATTATGATACAACTCGACATATCAAAACCATTTGACAAAATATCTCATGCATTCATTCTTAAAGTGTTACTTTCATTTGGATTTCTGTTCAGTTTGTTAACCTTATAAGCATATTAATAAAGTCAGTTTACATTTTAATTCTAATTAATGGCAATTTTATAGGTTACTCCAACACTAAGAGAGGTTTGAGACAAAGAAACCCTCTCCCTCCTAAGCTCTTTATAATTGGTGATCATTTTCATTCTAACAAAACAATGAAATATGCATTTTGAACAAACTCTATTATTCCATGCTTAGCATTTTCAGATGATCTACTCATATTTACTTATGGTATTAGATTATCTATTGACAACCTTAGCAGGTTCCTTTAAAACTACCAAAATGTCTATGGTCAGGTCATCAACAAAGACAAGACCAAAATTATTATCTCTACTAGATTTCTCAATACTAGGCTATCTACTATTACTAAACAAACCGGTTTTAGTTTCAATTTTCTCCCTACAGAAAACCTGGGCATTACTCTAAGCACCAATAATAGAGCCATCAACTATAACACTCTCTTAAACAAAATCAACAACAAAATTGAAGATTGGGTGAACAAAATCTTATCTTATGGTGGAACTGGTGTTTATCAATCATGTACTTCATGTTATTCCTATGTACTGGGTTTATAGCAGTTACTTACCTAATAGTATTATCAATAGACTTAACAAAACTTGTAACAAAATTCTTTTGGGAATCCATTACAAATTAACACAAGATTCATTGGTCTACTTGGTCTACTATTTGCAAGCCTTTTGCTAAATGAGGGTTGAACATAAAAAGATTTCTAACATTCAGGACTCCTTCTCTTGTAAGCTATGGGTTAAATTCATAGAGAACAAAAGCTAATGGGCTAATCTCATGCATAATATCTACTGCCAGAATTCTCACCCCTTTAAAGAAAACTACAACATCAAGGGTCTCTCACTTGGAAAAGGCTTGCTGTAATTAAAGATATTACTGAACCTAACATAAGGTGGAGTGTTTGAAAATAAGAGATGGATTTTTGGTTAAAAATTGGCTTGATCACTATTCTTTTATTATTTTGGATGACAAAAATGATAACAGTTGGTTTAGAACTAAAAATATGAATTCCTTTTGGCTAGGCAACACATGGAACATCAACAGCTTCACTAATTTTTTATTTGAAGCTAGAATAAATGTAATTAAAAGTACTGCTATTAAATATAACAAGGATGATACTATTCTTTGGAATCTCTCTAAATAATCCAAATTCAATATTAAAGATGCTTGGAACCATTTAAGAAAGCATCATAATCAATAGGGACATGTTTAGGAAAATTTTGAATGCTATTACTCTTAGGAAGTTTTCTTTTCTCCTATGGAAAATTATGAATATTTACATTCCTATTGATTTTATGATTTAAAAGAGGCATTTCACTACTGTTTTTAAGTTCCAATTCTGTGATGCATATGAAACTTCTAACCATCTATTTGTGTTATGTAGTTTTTATTGGCCGATTTGGTCTTACTTTTCAGATGTGTTCAGTATAAAGTTCAACAAGTTCATGACCATAACTCACATGACCAATAATTGGTTATGGTCTTCTCATAAAAAGGTTCATCTAAGATATATATTCCCTCATTTAATCACCTGGGTTAGTTGATAAAACAGGAACAAAGCTAAGTTTAAAGGAAAACATAATTCTGTTCTTTCATCTATCAACTATATTAAGCATGATTTATTTTTCGTTGATAATTCTAACTTGCTTAATCATAAGAATTGGGATAAAGAAACTAAAGCAACTGCTGATATTGGTTGTTTAAACTACCTTAACTTTATAAGAAATTTATGCTACTTATAATGGAAGGCCCTGAATCCCTGTAAACTTAAGATGAACTCTGATGCCTCGTATCTTTATAATGGTGATTATAATGGTAGAGTTATCATACGAAATAACACTGAAGACATTATCCTGAGATCCAACAACTTATTTGGTAAACTTGATCCATTAATGGTTGAAACCAAAGCATTGCTCGATGGTCTTCTCATCTGCAAAAGTAAACGTTGGTTAAATGTCGATATCGAGTTTGACTCCATTGTTCTGGTTAATATGCTAGCTAAAGGTAACCATCCATGGTATCTAGCCCCTATCATGAAATGCTGTAGAGACATGATATCTCCTACAATGAGTATAGCTCACATTTCCAAAGTAAAAAACCAAGTTGCATATTGGTTTGGGAAATGGACTATATAATACAAGATAAAAAGTTGTTTTTACTCAAAATCAAGCTCATGCTCACTTGAATGCTACAACCTTGTTCAAAAGTATGGTTATATGCTATATTTCTCATAGCCAATGACTTAACTCATCTTAATTATTCACGTATAACTATAAAGTCTTTTTCTCTTATATAATGTTATTTCTAACCTGTTTAGCAAGATTTATCCTGACTAATTCATTAGATTGTATAAAATTATGAGAATTTATGACAAAACCTGGAAGATCATTTTTCCATTGTTATATGTCTTGCTACTTGTAGCTATCTTTCTTTATCTTTAGGTCATCTCCATCTTTACTCTCTGATAAAGGCTGTAATTCATTATCCTTTGAATATCATGAAAGCAAATCCTTTTATCTGGATATTTTAGGCTAAGTAGAAAATCTTAGAACCTTCGTTTTATTTACCAAGAAGGAAAATTATATCTTAGAGCCTTTTCATTTCTCTCGAACGTCTTCATTTTTCATATTGCCCTTTGAATTCTGACTCGAGGATCCATCATCCGACCTTGAATATCAAGTATTTATGTCCTCAATTGAAGCTGGATATATGAAAGATGCAATAAGATATCAATTATAGTTTTTATACGGATATATGAAAGATCTCTTTAATATAAATCCAAATTTTATTTAAATAGGACTTTAGGTACAACAAATATTTGATTTTATATTTTCGAACTTAACATTCTAAAGATTACTAATTCGTTTATGGTTGAAAATAAAAATATAAAAGGTTATTGTATATTGATATTCAATAATTTTGAATTTTTAAAAATATGGTGATATATTTTAAATTTTTTAAATTCAAAAGTTTGTAATATTAATTTTAATTATTTTCGGACCAAATATGATATCCAAAAGTAATTTTTTTTAATTATTTGTAGGTTTTGATGTTTTTTACGGTATAAACATATTTTAGAATTATCATTTTATGTTATACTTTTCTCTAATATATATTTAAAATGTACCATCTTTAACAGAAGGAAAACAATTTTTTTTAAATTAAATTCAAACCATATAATAAATTGTAATGCATCATTTGAAGCTTCAAAATATACCATATATTATGCCACTATAATAGAGTCTATAATAAGATTTTTTCTTACATTCTTCCATATAAGCACGCATCTAACCAGTGGTATACACATTCATTTGTGAACTTATGAATATTCATGCAAATAAAATATCTACATCATAATAGTCCTTAATCTCTAAGTTATCTGCATCATATATACCAACTTGTAATATTTGATTATTTTTAAGTATCAAATGACCCTCTTTACTTATTTTCAATAGTAAAATCCTAAAATGCTCAAGTACTTGTTCAAAATCTTTATTATAAATTATATATTTGGTATGGTATATACTTGAGCATACATGATATTTTCAGCTTTATGACAATAGTGTATGATATTATTTGCATCACCTGCATGTTTTAATATTTCTTGAGACATTAACAATTAATAATTTATCGGCTTTATATATATATATTTTTTATTGGTATATACATTTTTTCTAATGTTCAAGTTATAATGTTATAACATGCTTTTGATGTATGGTTTTGTGATAAATTCAAAATGTCTAGCGAGCAATCTAGAACAATTCGGATTGCTAAAGCAAAAGACGTTAGACCAAAATATTTCATATATAATCTTACTGGTAAGGTAAATCCTCAAATTTATGCCAAATTAATAATTATGTTCCATCTCTTTATACAAGTTATTTCTACAATAAAGCTCATCATTCCATTACATAACTTCATATTACAACGTGTGTTAGTCATGAGTAATATTAGAAACATAACTATTGTGATTGATGTCCACGTCCGTTAATCACGTCTCTTGGTCAGAGTAGTGATGATAACTACTTATTTTAACGATATCAAGCCTCAAGAAAACATTATCCGTACCCCCTCCCCCCACCCCGTGTTGTTGTTGACTGGTCCTGCTGATCCCCAGGCTCAGGAAGCTATCAACTATGATCCTATCGGTTTAAGCTGCTTTGATCGGTAGGATTATCATCCCGAGGGGGATCCCTCTTGGTTAGCGTTGCATTGATCGATCATAGGTTTCCCAAGCGGTATCACCCAAGGTGACCGGTAGTATGATATTGTTTTGCCGCTTACAAAGATCATGGTTTACCCGAGGGGTATTACCTTATCACCTACGGATATAAAAGTTTAAGTGGCATATAATAAACCTAAATCAATAGAAATAAGGAATATGACATCGACGTAAAATACTAAATATATTACTTTACTTCTATTGTATTTGGTATGCATATAATTTTCCATATAATCATATCTAAAACAAAAATATTATAATTTCCATGAAGTGGTGCTATCATTGACGAGATGTATGCTTGAACACGTAAACATATTATCTTAAGTTTGTAGATTGTCGAGTTTAGATATTTATAAACGAAGGTTTCACAACAATTTATATAATTTATTTACTCAATATCTATATTGTGTAATATTTACTTAACATCTATTTGGTGAAGCTTTAAATCAAAATGTTTTTTTTACAATAAACTATTTATGGTTTGGATAATAATCGCCTGAGGGTAGGCTGGTAATTTCAGTTGGTGTTTTATGGTGGTGTGTGGGTGTTTTAAGTGTTTAGAGAGTAGAGAGATAATTAAGCAGCTTGGTAGCAGTTAATTCTCATTACCCATAGTTAATGCAGGTGGTTAGGTATTTATATTCTGATATTTGGGCCCTTATGGGCTTTCGGGTCATGTTTAATGGACCCGGGTCATGTTCAAAGACCCATGAGCTCTAAGTAGGAGAGCAAGTAGCTTAGTCAAGAAGTGTTTAGGTTTTTTAGTACTTTTGGCATAGTTCGAACGGTCCTATGGTTACTGTGTTCGAAGTGATCTGTCTGGTCCATGAGGTCTGTCCGATCTGTCCGGTCCGGAGTCCTTGGACTGATCTGTCCCTGTCCGGGAAGCATGCTGAATTCGGACTCATCAGGAGCCCCTTTTTTAGGTGTTTGAGCAAGTATTCTTGTCAGAGACCTGAAAAACAGTCCGATGTTAGAAGTAGTTTTTAATCCGGACAGGTCTATGGGTTTACCCGGACAGATTAAGCTTCACGAATTCAAAACGGTCTTTGCCAGAGTTCGTGGGACACGTGTCGTTTTCTGATTGGTTGCTCCAGCCGTTTTTTACCTTGAATTTCGAACCAACCTTCTTCGAAAAGCAACCTCTTTAATTACAAATGGTGACATCAGCGTCGTCTTTTAATCATTGCCAAACTTTTCGAATTCTCCTAGGAATCAACTTCTTTTTTCAGATTTACTATAAATTGAAACTCACTTTCTTCTGTTTTTACTATCTCTTTCAAATTTACTCTGCAAATTTACTCAGAGCTTTCTCTCTCTAAAGCAAAGGTTTCCTTGGTAGTTTATGTTTACAGCAAGAACTGCATTGATCAAAGGTGGTTGGCTCAACCTTTCAGAGTTGGAGAAAGCACAGAAAGTTGAGAAGGAGAGACGAATCGCAGCAGGGCTACCTTCATCACCGGTTGACAGACCAGCCGTCTCCGTTGCAGAGTCAGATCGAGGCTCATCCTCCTCTAAAGGTACCAAGCCCAAAAAGTTATTTCAATCCACCCTCTCGCCTATAGTCTCTGGTTCCTCAGTTCATGAATCAGTACCTGCTGTTGAGCCAGGAGTTACAGTCATAAGTGTTAGGAAACCTTCTCATTTTCTTGCTATGGGATCAGACACAGAGCACTCTCCAGAGAAACTGGTGGTTAAAAGGACAAGCCGACTGGTTAAGGGGCCAAGCTCCAAAAATACTCCCTCAAAATCGGGGGCAAAAAATAGTAGTTCTGGGTGTGGAGTGCCCATCAGAGCTCCCCGGGAAAGGCCATCCGGTCCGGAGGCGAGCAACCCAGCACTCCCAAGAGAGACCTCTGCTTCAGAGCTTCAACTTGAGGCTAGAAGTCAAGAAAATACAGAAGGCTAGCAGTCCGGAAGCCAGGCTGAGCCAAGTTCGAACCCTCTCCGGGAAACTGCCACCGATATTCCCCCAATGATCATGGAGGAGATAATGGAGGACTCTGCTGAAGAAGTCCCGTTTGAGTCTGAGCCATCCGGCCAGACTAGTAACATGGCTGCTGCCAAAAAAGACAAGGGCAGAGAAAAACTATGCTTGAGGCATCCGCATCTGGCGGAGTGTCTCGAAGGGAAGGTAGGACCTTGTTTTCACAGGGTCGAACTTAAATATCTCTTGGCCTTACAGAAGACCAAGTATGCTTTTATCCACACGGCCGAACTAGGTCGAATGCGCACAAAATGAGGGATCCCAGAAAATGTGAAGATAAGGATTCCCATAGATCCTGAAACTCCTATGGATTGCAAGCTAAATGAGCTGGTCATCTTCACAGAGCTCTTTAATTGGGGACTCAGATTCCCATTGGACCCGGAGATCGTCAGATATTTTCATCTGGTCAAGCTCTGTCCGAGCCAGCTGAGCCCCAATGGCTGGTATACACTGATGTCGTGCATCATGGCATCAAGGCTGTTCGGGATGCCTCTTCCTATGGAAGAATTCGCAGCAGTGGCCAATCTTTGCAAACATCATCAATTCCCCTTCTACCACTTCAATATGGGGAATTATCTCAAAGCTGTTAACGATCTGTTGGAGTCTGAAAGCAAATGGAGGAGCCAGTTTTTGTTTGTCAGTGGGGCCTGGGAAAACGGACAGAAGATCAAGTCCGGAGTGAACCCAAGCCTCCTTAGAAGCAGGTGGAGGAGTGACCGTAAGTTTCCCACTTTAAATCTTTATCTACTTCTTCCTTTTCATAGTTGATTTAAATTAACTGGTCTCTCTTTTATTTTAACAAAACTTCCTAAGGAGTTCGGGGACTACCTGAAGGCCGGACAGGTTACCTGTGGCAAAATCAATGCATGGGCCGCAGAGAACTGGGGAAACCGATTCCATAACGCCTTTACTAGTGGAAATCTGGCAAGGTCTCACCTGTGGAACACCACAGGTCGAAGATACCTGACTTGGGAGGAGCTCACCACCCAACCTTCTCCGGAAACTGTGCTCAAGAGGTCCCATGAAGCAGATGGGACACTCTTCCTGCCAGGCCGGGCCAGAGCCCCAAGCAAAATGAAGGGCAAGAAGAAAGGCCAAAAGGTGGTGAGCAGTGCTAATCCTGGTGATGCTGGAAAGGACCACAATTCTGAGAAGGAAAAGCTGTCCGGAGACCTTCGCACTGCTATTGCCAACGCTGACATGCTAAAGGAGGCAAACGAGGAGCTGAAAAAGAGTCAAGAGGAAAGCACCACAAAGGTTGCCACTCTAAAGGAAACCGTTAAAGACCTCCAGGAGAAGCTATCCGTTGTGGAAAAAGATCTTACAGCCTCAAGAGAAGAGACCAAGGCAAAGGACTAGATCATCACCAACCTTACTACTGACAAGATTGCTCTTGAAAACACGGCATCCAAGGCTGCCGAAGAGAAAACTGCTTTGTTAAGGGATCAAGAGGCTACGATTAATGCCAAGATCAATGCCTATGCCAGCCGGATGATTAAAAGCGAAGAGCTATTGCTTGAGAAGGTGAGGTCTGACATGGTTCTACTTTTTCATGAAAAATTTCCGGGCAGGAACTTAGGGGACTTATGGCTTTATGTTGAGCCCGACGAGGTTCCATACCACACGATGGCTGAAGGTGACAGGTTTGGCTACTCCAGTGGCTCCTCGGTTGATGAAGAACATACTGGGGAGAGCCCAGATGAAGAGAAAGACAACCCTAAAGGCAAGAAGATAGTCGAAGAGAAAAGCGACTTCAAGGGCAAGGAGGCAGATGAAGGTGATCCATCTTCAAAGGCTCAACCTTAACTTACGATCTCCTTTGATTATTTTTGTTCAGACTAAAGTCCTTGGAAGGCCAAGGGACCTTTTTTTTTGTAATGGTGTCCGGTACTCGACCGGGGAGGGTTTTTGTGTTGTATTTTGACTATATTTAAAAGTCCTTGGAAGGCCAAGGCAAGTTTAAGTTATTTCATTTAATGAACATCTCTTTTTTGTGCAACCATCATCTTCTTTCATTTTAGTTTTGATAGCCAGAGTTTAAGTAGCCTTTAGTTGTTGCATAGTGAGAGTGTTTAAATTCTCCGGCTAGAGTTTAAATAGCCCTTAGATATTTCAGTCCGTATAGTATGACAAGGAACAAAACTTTAAACAACACTTAGAAATTTTTTTAAGAAGGCATTGAATCTTATTTAAAAAACCCGGACACCTCATTAAAATCTCTCCGTGTCACCGGGGAGGGAAGAGTATGCCCCCAAATATTTACATGGATGTTCAAACAAGTAAATATTTACACAAATGTTATTCCAAGTACATCCGGAGATGCTCAATATTCCAAGGATGAGTTAAAACTCTGCCATCTTTGTCCTCCAACCAATAAGTCCCAGGCTTAATTCTTTCAAAAACGATATACGGACCTTCCCAAGTTGGGGCCAGCTTTCCGAAGAGCTTTTCTTTAGTGTGTAAGAAGACCTTCCTTAATACTTTGTCCTCTGGTTGGAAATCCCTTCTTTTAACTTTGGAAGCAAACCTGCTCCTCATCAAGCCCTGATAGTGTGCAACTCTGAGGTGAGCCTTAACCCGTCTTTCTTCTATCAAATCAAGTTGATTTCTGATTGCCACCTCATTAGTGTGTTCGGAGAAGTTTTGAATACGAAAGTAAGGGAGTGTCTTCTCTATGGGGGCTACTGCATCCATCCCATAGACCAAGGCGAAGGGTGATTCTTGTGTTGCAGCCTCAGGTGTTATCCGGTAAAAAAAACACAAGACTTCTTGCAAATAACTAGGCCACTTCCCAGCAGCCCCTTCCAAATTCTTCTTTAACCCGGAGAGTATAGTTCTATTAGCCACCTCAACTTGCCCATTCGCTTGTGGGTGGAAAGGTGAGGAAAAACAATGCTGTATACCCCTTGAGGCACAGAAGCTCTCCATTTCTCTATTGTCGAACTGTGGCCCATTGTCTGTTGTTATTTTCTGTGGGACACCAAATCTGCAACATATGTTGGATAGAATGAATTTTATGACAGCTTTTGGCGTTGTCCCTGCCAGAGGGGCTGCTTCTATCCACTTCGAGAAGTAGTCTATGGCCACAATTATAGTTTTGCGCCCTCCGGACGCCACAGGGAGAGGCCCTACTAAATCCAATCCCCATCGAGCAAAAAGAATAGGCTCAGAAATTGATTCTAAAGGAATGGTTGGTACATGAATTTCATTGCTGTACCTCTGACATGGGTCACACCTCCTTACCAACTCCTTAGCATCTTTCATGATCGATGGCCAATAGTATCCGGAGAGTAATACTCTTCTTGTTAAAGCTCTGAATCCACAATGGGCTGATCCCTCACCATCATGCAATTCGGAGAGGACCACTTGTGACTCATCATCCCCCAAACAACGTAGGAGAGGTTTATTGTAGGACTTTTTGTACAACACTTCTCTTAATATGATAAAACCACGAACCTTGTGTTTCAACGTTCTGGCTTGTGACTTACCTGAAGGCACGACACCATCGGACAGATATTGTAGGAGAGGAAATCTCCAGTCTTGAGGCTGTTTCACTTGTATTTCAAAAATTTCCTCTTCTTCACCCTTACTAAGTTGAATAAAAGGGCTTTCAAGCACATGGATCCATGGGCATGACTCCGTATATGATATGGTTGCCAATGAGTCTGCTAGCTCATTTTCTGCCCGGGGAATGTGCTCATAGACAACAGCTTTAAATTTTAGTGCTTCATTCTTGAGGAGGAGTAAATACTTCACAAGCTGCTCCTTTCTAGCCTCAGATTGGCCTAAGGCATGGTGGATAAGCAATTGGGAGTCACTTAGCAGCTTGACCCTTTTAGCCCCACAAATGTAGGCTAACTTTAACCCAGCTATAGTTGCTTCATATTCAGACTCGTTATTAGATGCCCTGAAAGCAAAACAAATAGCCTGGTACATATTGTCTCCATATGGGGAAGTTAAACATATTCCTGCACCACATCCCATAGTGCTAGATCCACCGTCTGTTCGGACAACCCATACTTTTTTATCTTTTATATCAGTAGCTTGCTCCGAATCTCTGTCAGAGTGGAATTCGACCAGAAAATCAGCCACAGCTTGGGCTTTGACTGCTGTTCGGGGAGCAAAGTCTATGTCGAAGTCCCCCAACTCTACTGACCACTTAGTCATTCTGCTCGAAATGTCTGCTTTTTGAAGGACATTCTTCAAGGGAAAAGAAGTCCGGACGATGATAGGATGAGCTTGGAAATAGGGCCTCATCTTTCTGGCTGCTATCACCAAGGCCAATGCCAATTTTTCAAGTTTCAAGTAACGCTTCTCTGCATCTATCAAGCTTTTGCTGATGTAGTACACTGGGTGGGGATGTCTATCGACCTCTCTTACCATCACAGCACTGATGGCACAACTTGAAACTTCCAAATATACGAAGAGAGTCTTTCCATCAACTGGTTTGAACAAAGTTTTGGGGGAGGACAGGTGTTTCTTGATTTCATTGAAAGCCTCATCACACTGTGGGGTCCACTCGAACCCCTTTGCACCCTTCAAAGTTTGAAAGAAAGGAGCACACCTGTCCGAAGACCTGGAGATAAATCTGTTTAAGGCTGCTAATCTCCCCGTTAATCGTTGTAGTTCTTTAATGTTTCGAGGAGGCTCCATCTGGAATAGAGCATTGAGCTGGTCCGGATCGGGCTGTATTCCATGTTCACTTATGATATACCCTAGAAACTTCCCGGACTGCACTCCGAAGACACATTTTTCAGCGTTTAATTTCAAATTCACTTTTACCAAGTTGGCAAAAGTCTCTTGGAGATCAGACAAGTGCAACTGCTCATCTACACTTTTCACCATCATATCGTCAATGTATACTTCCATATTTCTCCCAATTTGATCAACAAATTCCTTGTTGACTAGCCTCTGATAAGTAGCCCCAGCATTTTTCAAACCAAAGGGCATAACTTTGTAGCAATGCAGACCTCTGTCTGTGGCAAATATGGTATGCTCTTGATCCCTTGGATCTACTTGAATCTGATTGTATCCGGAGAAAGCATCCATAAAGGAAAGCAGCTTGTTCCCAGAGGTAGAGTCTACTAACTGATCAATCCGGGGGACCGGATACAAGTCTTTTGGGCAAGCTCTATTGAGGTCTGTGAAGTCAATGCACATGTGCCACTTGCCATTCTTCTTTTTCACCAAGACAGGATTGGCAGTCCACAAAGGGTATTAAGATTCCTTAATGTGCCCCATCTTTGTGAGTCTGTCAACCTCTTGTACAATGACATCAGCCTTTTCTTTGGAAAAAGCTCTTCTTTTTTGAACTACTGGAGCTACATCTCTCCGGACGGATAAGTGGTGTGATATCACCTCTGATGGAACCCCAGTTACATCAGCATTGCACCAAGCAAAAACATGCTGATGGTCTTTCAAAAACTTCAACATTTCCTCTTTCAACATTGGTGGCATCTTGGACCCTATCTTGACACTTTTACCATCTTCCAAACAGTGCGTTTCAACCTCTTCGATTGGTATCAATACTTCAGGGGTCTCTCTAGGGTCATCAATTTCACCCTCACCCCCAGAAAGGCCCTCAAACTGCTATTGTTCGTTAATACGGACTGCCCCCAGCGTTCGAGGAGCCAGGGCAGTAGCATAGCATTCTCTTGCAATCTTTTGGCTGCTCCGGACAACTCCAACCTGTCCCTGAACAGCATACTTCAAGCACTGGTGGACTGTTGAAGCCACTGCATGCATCCTAGAGAGCCAAGACCTCCCTAGAATGGCATTATAGCAAGTGGGACAATCCACCACAATAAAGAGTATTCTGACCATTTTCTTGAAATGGCCCTTGCCCAATAGCACCTCTTCTTCGAACTCCCCGATCACATCTACTGAGCTGCCTGTGAAGCCCACAATTGACCTGTCTGAATTCTGAATTACAGCTGGGTTTTTTATTTTCTTGTAAGTGGTTAGGAAAAGGATATTGGCTGAGCTTCCAGTATCCACCAGGATTCGTCTTATGTCATTGCCCCCTATAGATGCTCCTATAACAACAGCATCCTCATGAGGGCCAGCAATGTCTCTTAAATCATCTTCATCAAACACAATGAAAGGGAAAGAGTTTGGTGACTGATAGGATGTCATGCCTCCTTCTAGCTGGGAGGCCAAAGTATGAACATGCCTCTTCCTTGAAGAAGCAGTTGGAGCTGTCATAGTGTCTCCTCCAAAAATTGTGAGTGACTCGAAAAATTTAATGAGCCCGGAGACCGACCTAGAACATTCCTCAATTGCACCTACTCTGTTCCGGGTTGGATCAGGATCCAAGTACTCAGATTCCACGTCAAACTTTTCAACTATAACCATGGCTCCCTCCGGAGCGGCATTACTTGGACCAACCCGGTGTGTGTTATCAGGCCTGTTACCCCCTCTTCTTTTCACATAGGCCCCCAGATTTCCCCTTTCAATCAAGTTCTGAACTTCTTGTTTCAAAGCTATGCAATCATCATTGGTATGACCAATATCATTGTGATTTTGGCAAAAAGAGTTGTTACGATGCTCCCTTGGAGACTGCAGTGTTGCCGGTCTCCGGAAATGCACCTCATCCTTTGTTTTATCAAAGATAGTGGCCACGCTTTCTTTTAACTCTGCGAACCACTCCGGTTGGACCCATGGCCCTCTCTTGTTTCTGGATTGTTGACTTTGAGCAGGAGCTACTGGCTGAGACTGAGCTTTTGCCCTACCATGCCCCTGTCCGGTTTCTCTTGCTTTGTTCCCAGACTGATTTTGATTTGGAGTTGGTGCCACTGGGGTGGATCTCACCTGCCTGTGCACCCTGGTTTTCTTTGTTTCATCAACGTTGATTTGTTTGCCAACCTGATTCAGCAACCCTCCCAATGTCATGGCCTTCTTTCTGGTCACCGAATCAGCTAGATTGCCTGGGTTCAAACCCTGTCTCAGGGATGCTAGTGCTACCTGTTCGAAGCAATCAGCCAACCCATTCTTTGTGTTCACAAAACGGCTTATGTATTCTTTCAAAGACTCATTTGGCTCCTGGGCACAATGGATTATGGTGTCTCCATTGCCCTTCAGCTCTTTACTCCCTACGAACTGCCTTCGAAAGGCCACCCAAAACGTATCGAAATCTTTAATACAACCCTGAGGCAGGCTGTTGTACCATTTCAGAGCACTCCCCGTAAATGATTGGGAGAATACCCTACAAAGTAGTTTATCATCATCATCAAAGTTCATCATGAAGTTCTTGAGTTGCTCCATATGGTTATCCAGATCAGTACTGCCATCGTACTTATCTATTTTGGTGCTGTCAAACCTCTTGGGGAGGTTCCCGGACAGAATTTTAGAAGACAATGGAGATTTCCTCTAATTCCTTCCACGACTGAACACGGTACCCTCATTGGGAGTTGCAAAAATACCTGGCTCATCTTGAAAAGCGAAGGAATCCATCAGCATCTTGTCCACATGCTTGCGACTATGAGATGACCCCTTCCCAATATGTCTTTTCATCTTGCCTTGTCTATCCCTTTTTCTTGAGTATTTTTTAATCTGCCTTTGCTTCTTTCTAGTTCGACCCTCATCGCTGCTAGAGGATAAGGATTTTTCAACTCTATCACTGTCTGAAGAGCTATCAGAAGACTCTGAGCTTGAGTCAGAACTCTCCACTGGCTTAGACCGGTGAGACTTTTTAGAACTGGCATGAGTTTTTGAAGCCTCATGCTCTCTGGGTTATCGGTGTGATGAGCAACTGATGCTTTGGATTTTTCTTTCATGCCCTCCTGGCCTTCTCAGCCCTCAGAGCTTCTATTTCACCTTTGAGCCTATCACGCTCTTCGATAGTGTACTCATCGTTCTCTCCCACCACTTCGAGCAGAGCTGGTGGCACTTCTGGATTGTCCGGATTCATACGGACAAATTTTCTTAGCTGGTTTTGAATGCTTGATTCAGGCACATTCGTGCTCCCACTGTGGTCGCCAATTTGGTGTGGATAATAATCGCCTGAGGGTAGGCTGGTAATTTCAGTTGGTGATTTATGGTGGTGTGTGGGTGTTTTAAGTGTTTAGAGAGTAGAGAGATAATTAAGCAGTTTGGTAGCAGTTAATTCTCATTACCCATAGTTAATGCAGGTGGTTGGGTATTTATATTCTGATATTTGGGCCCTTATGGGCTTTCGGGTCATGTTTAATGGACCCGGGTCATGTTCAAAGACCCATGAGCTCTAAGTAGGAGAGCAAGTAGCTTAGTCAAGAAGTGTTTAGGTTTTTTAGTACTTTTGTCATAGTTCGAACGGTCCTATGGTTATTGTGTTCGAAGTGATCTGTCCGGTCCATGAGGTCTGTCTGATCTGTCCGGTCCGGAGTTCTTGGACTGATATGTCCTTGTCCGGGAAGCATGCTGAATTCGGACTCATCAATTTCAAATTAATCCTTTGATGAAACTAGAAAAATATTGAATAGTGAGTGTATTCATGATGACTATAACATGTTGCTACATGATGTACTTAATATATTTTCACACTAACTTTTGGATAGTTTTTCTTGCACTGATTTATACTCTTCAATCATTTCCGTTCTGTAGGATTGGATTGAAAGCGTTGTATTGCGTCGCAAAATTTGAGTTGATCATCTTTCTAAACCTATAAAACTCATAATGTTATTGTAAAAATAGCATACAATATGAAAGTATGACTCGTCTTATCTCTACAGTGGATTTACATAATATGAGATGGTGCATATATATGAGACACTCAAGTCTCTTGCAATTAAGAGACAATCGATAATCTAACACTAAACAAGACGTCAATACTAGAGCCTAGACGAATTAGATCTTATTTGTCCTCAAACACAACATTATTATTCTAATATTTTCCTTCTAATTAAATATGTTACACATACTCAATAGTTTCCATTTTCTTAAAAGTACACTAAATTAGAGGGTGGAACTTGTAAGTCTTTGCGCTATATGAAGCTTTTTCTCACTCGACATATATTTTTTGTACAACTTGACATATTCAAATATGAAAATTGTGTACATTAGGGTTTTGTACTCAAAACATTCTAGTGTTGTACTATTTATTACTATTATATATTAAAAATGATATATGGTATATTTAATGACTTTGCTTGAGTGAGGTAAGTAACAACGGACAACTGATCATATTTCAAAATATTTCTTCTATGATATGGATTTATGTCTTTGATATACGATGGTGTGAAAACTTGACTTGGTATAGTAATGAACTATACTAAACTTCTCAATGTGTAGACAAAAATGGCCCATAACATTAATACTTGTCTCTGGGATCGAATTTGATGGATGCAATCTATTTACCTAGGGGTAACTCAACCTCGTCATTTGTGAACTTAATTTATATCGTGAAAATTTATTATGAAAAAAATAAAGTTTATTTGTTCATGTCATGCTACTCTATGGAATAAGTAGTATACATCATTCCAGTTCTAAGTCATTTGTTTTACACCACATACACTTTAATTTTTTGTTTAGTCCATATTATTTTGATACACAAAACATATTTTTAAAGTCGGTATAATTAAAATGAGTTAAAAAATTGTTATCAACAAAGTTGTCAGTTTTCTTTTTAGAGGTATGCATTAACGTTGTGCCAAAAATAGACTAAAAATTTAGTTGATACATCGATATCTATATTGTAATGTATAATAATATTTAACATAAAAGCCATTGTTATGATTTAATGTGTATGTGGCAAAAGAAAAATTATCATAAAAACAAAAAAAATATCGCAAATGCACTAATATATCCAACATGGTCTAGTTATGAAAAAAACAATCAAGTTATTTGGAATAAATATCAAAACTAAATATATTATAAAACTAAAAGTCTCGATTAGTCATGACCACCAGATAACTGCATATGGATTCGTATGGACATGCACTCCATTCCGATGTATATGTAAATATTATATCATTAAATGTGTTGTGGCTATAAAGTGATCCCTAAGTCCAGCATGTATCTTTTGTCATTGAAGTTAAAATATATTTTAAACAGAATATGAATGTGATCTTACCATGTTTGATCATCCCAATCTTCCACTCGCCATAGTCTATCTTCCGATGTGTATGGATCTTCCATGGTAACAACTTATTTTAGTTTTACATGTTTCCATTTTCGGGTTTTCCATTTTCGGGTCACTACCCTTCGATTATGAACCGAAACTATGTACAACTGAATTAAATATCTCTTATGTTTGTTCTTAGAACTACCCTAAGTGACATTTGTCATTTCGACTTCCTTAAACTAATCCTCATCCACAAGATTTAAAATTATCTTATTATTATCTCACTTATCTACTTGAAAATCATAGGCGATCTCAAATACACTAAAGTGTGCATGGAGAAATATAATATATTGTACAGGAAGACCTACTGAATGAGATTAATTTTTAAGCGTTTTAACTTTTTATGCAATGAATTTATTGTTATAATGTATGATGTGCTAATGGATAATTTATTTTGTTTTACGTTTCATGAAGGAGAGCCTTGTAATTAAGGCCTTAATAGCAACCTAAATATATTAAATAAAATATTATTTATATTATATAGACTAGGACATCATTATCATAATTAAGTCGACGAGCATCAAACTAAGAAACATATGCGTCACCACTTTATGTAATATTATGAGGCTCATACTGTTGGACCAGTAATATTTTTTTGAATTATAATTTCTTTTTAGAAGTGCTTTTATCCAACATATAAACATATTGGTTATCTCTAAATAATTTTTATTTATCGTTTAACCCATAATGAGCATTATATTATGCTTACACTTCTTAAAGTTAGTCATAGAAAAAATCATAACATAAATAGAATTTGTTAGCTTTTTCTCATATACTAAACAACGAAAAAAAATACTAACATTAATAAAACAACTCAACTAACAAAGATAATTAATTGACAACCAATATAAATTTTCACGTTTGAATATTATATTGATTTATATATGAATTAACTCATCATAATCCTTAGTGGATACTTATAGGCAAGAAAAATACATTAGTTCTAAAAACTAGCCCGTAAAAAAATTTGTTCATAATGCCAATGTGAAAATAATCAATTTTACTTGTTGTTGATTAATCATTTTGTAATATTTTCCATGAAACCATGAAACCATTAAACCTTAAATTTTAGTTTTGTATGGATATGTATCATGCTAACATAATAACAACGACATGTGGTGGTTCCTCACCCTCATAAAAATAAAAATATACACGTAATGTTTATGTAGGCTGCCTTATACATGATAACGGTGTTTAGACTAAATACTCAAACATTTTTCATGTATGATACAAAATACATATCATCATGGTGATAGATTCGAGTTATCAATACAAATCTAAAGTAACAACATCTCAAGCATTTATTTATGACTTAGGTAAGACATTAATCATCATTTGACGGAAGCTCAATTCTTCATCTCGTCTAAATAATCTAACAGTGATCAATATATCAACATGTTAATGATATGTACATCTCATTGAAGTCTCAAATATCCAAAAGAATATGAATATCAATCAATAAATTCTAAATATAAAACAAACTATTTTTGGTCATGCAAGACAATAGCTCATAAATTATAAAATCTAATCGTCTAAGGGCATGTAAGACATCACCTCATAGTTCCAATAACCAAAACTCAAAACCAAGTACAATATTAATTGTTTTATCGCCACAACAAAAATACTTTTAACGAAAAGCCAAAACCAAATACAACATCGACGGCGTCGGGAGGAGCACTAAAGCTAATGTCAATAAGTACTATAACGACAATTTAGCCCGCCATAAAACTAATACAAAAACAAAAACCTTTGTCACAACAATACGATGTTTTAAGGCTAAAAAGTCCACATTTTTTCTATTTTTAAATAAATATTTCTTTCTATTTAGAAAATTGGAAGTTATAGCCTTATTCATATGTAAACGTAAATTATGTATATTTTAAATCTAATCAATGAGCATCTTTGTCACAAATGCTCTAATTTTTTATTCACTATATATTAAAAGAAAATAAAAATCTTAAAATTTTTAATCAAATTCTGAACATAAATATGACATGCATAATATCAATTGTTAGAATTGTGGATGTATCTCTATTAAAATTACAAGTGTTGTGAGATTATGATGTTAAAAATAGAAAAAAATGAAGATAGCGCAAATGCATTACATCATCTCCAATCATTCATAGCTTGTTCTTTTTTGGTATAGTAAATTATTTATTTAAAAATGTTGGGTTTATAATTACTTTGGGAAATTAATACAACTCAAATAAGAATCCCTTCATAAAATAAATGTCTAGGTCAAATACATCAATAATAAAAAAAATAACAAACAATAATAAAAATAACGGTGAAATACAATGCAACACGGAAAACAAAAGGATTGGTTTCGTGATCAAGGTCGACATTTTACAACTAAAAGTAAACATGCAATACAAAAATGAAAGTAATGAAATGGAGTAATCATGGCCAAGGGGCATTTTTGTCGTAGAATCCATAATAGAGGTCGTAGAGGATCTGATGCCAAAAGACAAACTTGAGTAAATGGGAAAATATATTCAAGCGTTCAGCTTCTACCATAAGTGGTAAACCATCGTACAAATATACATAAATCATAAGTGGTAAACCATCGTACAAATATACATAAGCCAAAGGTCTCCATATGTAGCCACCTGGACCAATCAGTTAACAAGTGAGGGAACCTTCGTTTCCTACAAAACCCCTACTAAATATTTGGGAGAAAGGGAAATCAACTGAGGGTAAGTAGTGGAATCCGGGGAAAGGTTATAGGTCAGGGCTGTGCTGTAACTCTAGACGATGAGCTTGACAAACGTAATGGATTTTCCCTAGATAACGAATCAGACAATGAAAGAGTGTCTAGGATGTTCCAAACAAGATTGGTCCAATGGAGTTTAGGCCATGAGGACCTAATATAATGGCAGGTATAGATGATGGTTAATGTGTTTTGATCATGATTGGGTAGGGGTGCAATCCGGGTGCTGTCCGGATCGTGTCCGGGTTTAGAAATTGTAACCCGCAACCGGACCGGTCCGGATTCGGATTTCTAGTTTGTCCGACTCATTCCGGCCTAAAAATTATAAAAATATATAAAAAATAATATTTTTTATATATAATTACAATAATATATATATATATATATATATTTAAAATAAATTACAAAATATTAAAATTAATGTCCGCGGGTCGGGCCGAATTGACTGACGGACATGAACGAACAGGTTCGGATTTAAAAACCATTTTTTAAAATTTCGATTAACTTAATATATCTCGGATTCATTTGCGTTGTATCGATTATCGTCCAAATTTCGATCCTATTCATTTATATATTCTATTAATTTCATATTTTCCAATATACAATTTGACAGCTTAACTAAATTTTAAAAACAAAAACCCAAGTTGATAAGTTTCCTCGTAATCGAACTGTCTCCAAATTATCTTTACAGATCAAACACTCTCAGGTTTGAGGCCCAAAACCGAATTTCAATAGGCCGAACTTTAACTACTTAAAAAACGAAAGGCAAACAGTCGCCATCTTACGCCATAAAGAGAAGGCTTAGGCTATATGGAGACTTCTTTTGGTTATAGAAATAAAAAAATTTAAAATGCGAATGTCGACCTCGCAATTTCGGGGATATTACGAGTTGGGTACTCGTAATTTGTCCAAATTTGTGAATACCCACGTCGCAATTTTTTTTTATCATATTTTGAAGTTTTTTTTAAAAAAAATTTACACCATTCATTGGAAATGATTAATGTATTATATTGGTGGAAAAAAATTAAGTTTCGAACTCGTAAACTTAAAAAAAATGAAAAATAACAAAAATTTCAGAGAGTTTCGCGAGTAGAGAATGTCTGATTTTGTCAAAATTGAGAGCTCAGAGCGTGCAATTTCAGCAAATTGTAGCGCTCAGAGCGCACCATTTTGACAAAATTAAGCATTCAGAGCGCGTGATTTTGACAAATTGTAGCGCTGCGAGCGCTATATTCACACTAAAATTTCAAAAAACACGAAATGATTCCTCTTTTTGGGTTTGGAGATGGTCCGTCGAAGACTCATCCATAGTAAATTGATCTTTTTTGGGTGTCATTATTACCCAATTGAATCTCATTATACAAGAATCTCATTATAGCCAAATGAAATCTTAATTTAGCCTTGCTCTAAAAAGAATCGTAAACGTAACAAAGGATAGAGTTCATTTCAATAGGGTTTTGCTTCGTAGATCGATTGGTATAACCTCTTTACTAGTTAAAGGCAAAAAAAAATCGAACGATTTTTGTAATGAGATATTTAGTATGCATGTGCTGTTATTGGGTATAGTTCTGGTTTATGCTATATATCTGTTCTATTAACATTCAATATGCAGCAATAATCGCCTCCAAGGGCGTAGCCGAGTTGGTTAAGTATGGCATTCTTATGATCAAAAGGTCATGAGTTCGAGTCTCTCTACATACGCTTTCTCGGCTGAGCCTGTCACCTTGTGTGGTTTACCTTCTGGCGTTGGTTTGCAAGCTATCGCGTCAGACAGAGGGGAGGCTTTCGCCTTGTGGTGCTCATTCGAAATCTGATGATGTGTTTGTACCATTTTCCTTTTGAATGTATTATTTTTATGATAGATTCTATCGATTCTCTTGATATTGATTATATATAACCAACCAATCTTTCATTGCCTCATTGGTTTCTACCGATTATATTTATTCATCCCAGACTCCCAGTAACAAAAAAAAAAATTGTAAAAGAAATTGTGTTTTCCTCTTTTTAATCCTGTTTGTGGAAGCATACTAGACTTATGGACGAATTGAGTCTTTTCAATTTTCTCTTTCGTCATTAATCGATTTATACTTTTATTATTATGTCTTTCGCTGCTTTAAACAAAGTTTATAGAAAAAATAAATAAATAAGTCACGATTTTTACAGTATATCCAACCAATAAAATAATCACAAAATATTATATATAGATGAATGAATTCTCTCAAAATATAATATATATATATATATATATATATATATATATATATATATATATATATATATATATATATATATATTAATTATGTCTCTCGCTGCTTTAAATAAAGTTTATAGAAAAAATAAATAAGTTATGATTTTTACAGTATATCCAACCAATAAAATAATCACAAAATATTATATATAAATGAATGAATTCTTTAAAAATATGATATATATATATATATATATATATATATATTAATCATGTTAAGCTAAATTGTGGTGGTTCTTCACTAATCAATGGTGAATCTAGTTTTGGATATATAATAAGAGATAACTTAGGAAAGAGTTCTTCTATTTGTGCTGAAATATCTAGATTATTCAATGGTTTAACATACTCTAAGGAGACTAATCTTAAATTTGTGGACATTGAAATAAATTTGTGGTCTTAGTCCCTGGTATTTATAACAAAGTTTATTGTGTTGTAGACAGCTGATTTCACCACAAATGACTATTATGCATGTTTTTAGGGAGCAAAATCTGGCTGCAGACTGGTTGGCAAAGCACGCTTTGAAAATAAAGAATAGTTTCTCCATTCAGTCTCAGCATAATTTTTGTGATCTATCTAACATTTTAAGATCTGATGCTATGGGTTTGGGAAACTTTCGATATTCCTAATAATCTGAATATGTGTTTTAAGATATATCATTTTGGGATCTGACATTGTTAGCAAGTTGAAAGACTTGACTACATGTTTTTGTATGCATGATTCAGGTATCCAGGATAAGTTACAAAAGCTAGGGATGGAGGGCTGCAGAAGTTATCAGGAAGGACTGATATGGATGAAGATGTAGAAAGATAGAAGCAGAAGAGATGTTCCAAGAGGCTGATTGAAAAGGGTGGAAGCATAAAAGAGGAGGATGTTGCTGATGGAGAAACAAAAGAAAGAAAGGAGTATTAAACTATAATTTCTGTAATACATGAGCTTATAGCTCACAAAATGTTTGTTCCTAACAGTCTGTAATACTCTTTTTCAACATATATATATATATATATATATATATATATATATATATATATATATATATATATATATATATTTACTCTTTAACTTAATTATATTATATTTATTCATTTAATTTTATGGTTTGGGACTATAATTCACTAAATTAATTTTAGGATGGGTCATCAATAAATATCTAATAAATATTAAAAAAAAAGTATCAATAACCATCAGAATTTTGAAGTTAACAATAACCACTTCAATTTCCTTTTGAACACACAAAACTCTTTTAAACATACAAAACACGTGCATCTTTAACAATTATTATTTTTAACCTTCAAAACATCATATCTTCCTAACCCTAATTCAATTTTTTCTTCTATAAACACATATATATTTTTATATTTTAAAGACGAAAAAGCGAAATCATGAGTGATATATTTGGTAAAAAAAATCTTTTTTTCCTATTTTTGTAACTAATTGTTCTTAATTACGCAAAGAGTACACAATTGATTTTTCACAACCAAATTATATTTAATTATGCAACCGCACACAATTGTTTTTTCAAACTAACCTTGCAACCAAATCATTCCTATTTCGTAACCAAATATAGTAAAAAAATCTATAAGAGAGAATCATTCGTTGTTACACCTATTAATCCAATTCCTATTCATATAAATAACTTCAATTTCTTATCAATTGGACCAACTTATGAAAATGGCTAACTACATCATTGGCATACCGATCCATAAGTATCCAACAATCTCTCACTTGGATCGGCATATGCTACTCAATGATGTATTTACTTAATGGAAATCCTAAATCTATTTTCAATATATGAACTGAACAATCTTGTACATGTTGATGAACGATACGAGACTTAGACTATTTCATTGCAATGCGAGCAAATTGACAGAGTAATCATGTTTTTATCATCAATCAATAAATTGATAATTATGATGTGTAGTATAATAATAAGATTAAATACACTAGCACATATCTATTTTCAATTGGTCTTACTTAAGTGGAGATATGCTTAATGAATTATAAAAATCAATAAACTTTAACTCAACAAAATATTACAATTCAGTTATGAGATGCTGCAATATGGAGATGATATTCCAATCGAGCACCGTGCAATGACTTAATAGTCTAAAAAAATGATGCATAAAAAATTATAAAATGTTTCAAACGGCTTTCTCAAACCATTTTCCAGGTTTCAAAGTAAATAAAGAAGATGTGGAGTATATAATTCATTACAAACAGAGGCCTAATGAAAGTCTCAAACTGTACACCTAACGATTCATAAATTCCAAAGCTAAATTACAATATTATCATTATCTCGTGGTCGTAGCTAAATTTAGACATAAAGTTATAGAAGGTTCTTTGTCCAACAAAGTAATGAAAAAAATAACTTTGGTCAAATAGTGGCTCAAGTGAAACTTCATAATAAAGTGGATGAATTTCATCGGAGTGAAGAAAAATGGAGAGACGGTTATCGTGGCCACAAGCTATTTGGATAGCTGAAACTATATAGTGCCCAAATAAGTAAAAATAACGAAATGCATAGGAATAATAATGCAACAACTTTGGCTAAGCCATGAAATAATCAGACTCAGTTACAGGCCAAAGTACAAAAACAACTACGACAATAGCAGTTGTATGAGGACTGAATACCCCACAAGAGGACCATTTACGAAGTTGACAAAACATTTGGCGGCAATGAAATTCATGTACCAGTTATTCCTTTAGAGTCAATTTCTGAGCCTATTCCTTTTGCTCGATGGGGATTGGATTTAGTAGGGCCTCTCCCTGTGGCGTCCAGAGGACGCAAAACTATAATTATGGCCATAGACTACTTCTCGAAATGGATAGAAGAACCCCTCTAGCAGGGACAACATCAAAAGCTGTTATAAAATTCATTCTGTCCAACATTTGTTGCAGATTTGGTGTCCCACAGAAAATAACAACAGACAATGGGCCACAGTTCGACAATAGGGAAATGGAGAGCTTCTGTGCCTCAAGGGGTATACACCATTTTTTTTCCTCACCTTTCCACCCACAAGCAAATGGGCAAGTTGAAGTGGCTAATAGAACTATACTGTCCGGTTTAAAGAAGAATTTGGAAGGGGCTACTGGGAAGTGGCCTAGTTATCTACAAGAGGTCTTGTGGGCCTACCGGACAACACCTGGGGCTGCAACACAAGAGTCACCCTTTGCCTTGGTCTATGGGATGGATGCAGTAGCTCCCATAGAAGCAACTCTCCCCTCCTTTCGTGTTCACAACTTCTCCGAACACGCTAACGAGGTGGCGATCAGAGGTCAACTTGATTTGATAGAAGAAAGACGAGTTAAACCTCACCTTAGAGTTGCACACTATCAGGGCTTGATGAGAAGCAAGTTTGCTTCCAAAGTTAAAAGAAGAGATTTCCAACCGGGGGACAAAGTATTAAGGAAGGTCTTCTTACACACTAAAGACAAGCTGTTCGGGAAGCTGGCCCCAACTTGGGAGGGTCCGTATATGGTTGTTGAAAGAATTAAACCTGGAACATATTGGTTGGAAGACAAAGATGGCAGAGTTCTAACTCATCCTTGGAATATCAAGCATCTCCGGATGTACTTGGAGTAGCACTTGTGTAAATATTTACTTGTTTAAACATCCATGTAAATATTTGGGGGCATACTCTTTCCTCCCTGGTGGCATGGGGAGGGTTTAATGAGGTGTCCGGGCTTTTGAAAAAAATTTGATGCCTTCTTAAAAATTTTCTAAGTGTTTTTAAAGTTTTGTCCCTTGTCATACTATCCGGATTGAAATAACTAAGGGCTATTTAAACTCTAGCCGGAGAACTTAAACACTCTCACTATTGAAATAACTAAGGGCTATTTAAACTCTAGCCGGAGAACTTAAACACTCTCACTATGAAACAACTAAAGGCTACTTAAACTCTGGCTATCAAAATTAGAACAAACAATGAAAGAAGATGATAGTTGCACAGAACAGAAATATTCATTGAAATAAATAACTTAAAATTGCCTTGGCCTTCCAAGGACTTTTAAATGATCAAAGTAGAACACAAAAAACCTATCCGGTCAGATACCGGACACCATTACAAAAAGAGTGCCTTGGCCTTCCAAGGACTTTAGTCTGGATAGAAAATAAACAAAGTAGATCATAAGTTAAGGTTGAGCTTTTGAAGATGGCTCACCTTCATCTACCTTCTTTCCCTTAGGATCGTCTTTCTCTTCATCTGGGCTCTCCCCAGTATGTTCTTCATCACCTGAGGAGTCATTAGAGTAGCCATACCTGTCGCCTTCGGCCATCGTGTGGTATGGGAGGTCTTCAGGCTCAACATGAAGCCATAAGTCCCCTAGGTTCTTCTTCGAAAACTTTTCATGGAAGAGTAGAATCATATCAGACCTCACCTTGGCAAGCAGTTGCTCTTCGCTTTTGATCATCTGATTGGCATAAGCATCAATCTTGGCCTGGATCTTAGCCTCTTGCTCCCTTAACAAAGTGGTTTTCTCCTCGGCAGCCTTGGATGCTGCATTCTCAAGAGCAATCTTGTCAGTAGTTAAGTTGGTGATGATTTTGTCCTTTGCCTTGGTTTCTCCCGGAGGTCTTTAATGGTCTCCTCCAAAGTGGCGACTGCTGTGGTGCTTGCCTTTTGGCTTCTCTTCAGCTTCTCGGTTTCTTCTTTTAACATGGCAGCATTGGAGGTGGCAGTGCGAAGGTCTTCAGACAGCTTCTCCTTGTTAGACTTAAGGTCTTTAATGATGTCTGCCTGACTCCGAACTTGTCTCTCCAACATAAGTACAGGCTGCACGTTGCTTAACAAGGAGTGGGCTATAGCATCCTTTTCACTAGAGACAATAAAAGTCTTACCATTAAAATTGACTGTGTTAGAGCTGCTCGGAGGAATGTAAGGCCCTGCAAAGTCATCTCTGGGGAGATTGAGGAAGTATTCACCAAGCTCACCAAGACCGGTGATGTCTACTCCATCAATGTTGAGATCTCCCCCCTCAACCTCATCGGTGTGAAAGTCCCCCAGAATCTCTTCGGCATGCGTTGGGTCAGAAGGATCAGCTTGGAGAGAAGGCTCCGGAGCCCGGAGAGAAAGCTCGTTTCCCTTAGAAGTCTTTTTTTATTCGCCTCCCGGTCTGCACCTTCGCTTCCCTGTTTGCGATTTCTCTTGGAAGCCCTTGGAGGTCTTGGGAGATTCGTTTCTTGCCTTTCAGTCTCTTGCTCCACTACTTGCAAGAGAGCAGCATCAATTTGGATTTGGGCTGGTCCCTCCGGGTCTGTTGGAGCATCCTTCTCAGCATCAGCAGGGTTAGCATCACTCACCATCTTTTTGCCCTTGTTCTTCTTGCCTTTCATCTTGCTCGGGGCTTTGGCCCGGCCTGGCAAGAAGAGTGTCCCATCTGGTTCATGGGTCCTCTTAAGAACAACATCCGGAGGAGGTTGAGTGGTGAGCTCCTCCCAAGTCAAGTCTCTCCGACCCGTGGTGTTCCACAGGTGAGACCTTGCCAAGTTGCTACTGGTGAAAGCAGCGTGGAATCGGTTCCCCCAGTTCTCAGCGGCCCAAACGTTGATCTTGGAGCAAGTAGCCTGCCCGGCTTTCAAGTAGTCACTAAAGTCCTTGGGCAGTTCTGCTAAGACAAAAGCAAGACAAATTAGTACAAATTAAGTCTAAAAAGAAAAGAGAAGATAGACAAAAATATAAAGGCAAGATACTTACGGTCACTCCTCCATCTACTTCTGAGGAGGTTTGGGTTCTCTCCGGATTTTATCTTCCTGCCGTTCTCCCACGCACCACTGACAAATAGGAACTGAGTCCTCCAGTTCCTCTCCACCTCCAACAGATCGTCCACAGCCTTGAAATCATCCCCCATATTGAAATGGTAAAAGGGGATATGGTGGTTTCTACACAGGCTAGCCACTGCAGCAAACTCCTCCATGGGCAGAGGGATCCCGGACAGCCTTGATGCCATGATGCATGACATAAGGGTATACCAAGCGTTGGGGCTCAGCTGGCTCGAACAGAGTTTGATCAGATGGAAATATCTGACAATCTCTGGGTCTAGTGGGAACCTGAGCCCCCAGTTGAATAGCTCCATGAACATGACCACTTCACTCAACTTGCAGTCCATGGGGGTCTCCGAGTGTATAGGAATCCTGATCTTTACATTTTCTGGAATGCCCCACTTCGAACGCATCCTGCCCAGCTCAGCAGTGTGGATGAATGCGTAGTTGATTTTTTGTAAGGAGAGAAGGTAGTTAACGCTGACCTTGTGAAAACAAGGCCCCACTCTTCCTTCCAGGCTCTCCGGCAGATCTGAATGCCTCAAGTACAATTTCTCCTTGCCCTTATCCTTCTTGGCAACTATCTCTTTGCTGGTCTGACCGGAGGGCTCAGACTCAAATGGGGCCTCTTCAACAGAGTCCTCCATCACTTCCTCCATGATTGTTGAAGGGATTTCAGCAGCTGTAGTGGGGGGAGGGTTCAAACTTGATTCAGCCTTGTCTCCGGACTGATGGGCCTCAGTGCCCCTTTGATTTCTGCTCTCCGGTAGAGTGTATGGAACAAAAGTTTATGGTTGAAGGTTTGGATTGGGGCCGACCTTGAGGGAGTGTTTTTAGTCCCCTGGTCTTTGACCAGCCGGCCTATCCTCCTGTCGACCAGCTTCTCAGGAGAGTGCTCCGTATCCGATCCCATTGCAATAAAGGGAGAAGGTTTTCTGAGGCTAGTGGCTGTAACTCCTGGCTCGACAGCAGGCACCGATTCCTGAACTGAGGAACCAGAGATTATGGGGGAGAGGTTGGTTTGAAATAGTTTTCTAGGCTTAGTACCTTTGGAAGAGGACGAGCCTCGATCTGACTCGGTAGCAGATGTGATTAGTCTCTCAATAGGCGAGGTGGGTAACCCTGCTGCGTTCCTCGCAGAAAGGTTGAGCCACCCGCCTTTGACAAGAGCGTTCCTCGCTGTAAACATAGACTATTGAACTAAACTTTTGCTTTAGAGAGAGAAATCTTTGAGAGTTTTTGCAGAAGTAAATTTGAAGGAGATAGTAAAACAGTAGAAATGAGTTTGTATTTATAGTAAATCTGAAAAAGGAAGTTGATTCCTAGGAGAATTCGAAAAGTTTGGCAATGATTAAATGACGGCGCTGATGTCATCACCTGTAATTAAAGAAGTTGTTTTTTGAAGAAGGTGTGTTCGAAATTCAAGGTGAAAAAACGGCTGAAGCAACCAATCAGAGAGTGACACGTGTCCCACGAACTCTGGCAAAAACTGTTTTGAATTCGTGAAGCTTTATCTGTCCGGATAAACCCATAGCCCGAATTGATAGACCTGTTCGGATTAAAACTACCCTTGACGTCAGACTGTTTTTCGGGTCTTTGACAAGAATATTTGCACAAACACCTAAAAAAGGGGCTCCTCATGAGTGCGAATTCTGCACTCTCCCCGGACAAGGACAGATCGGTCCAAGGCCTCTGGACCGGACAGATCACACGGACCGGACAGATCACTTCGAACACTATGACCATAGGACTGTTCGAACTATGACAAAAGTACTAAAAAACCTAAACACTTCTTGACTAAGCTACTTGCTCTCCTACTTAGAGCTCATGGGTCTTTGAACATGACCCGGGTCCATTAAACATGACCCGAAAGCCCATAAGGGCCCAAACATTAGGGTATAAATACCCAACCGCCTGCATTAAGTGTGGGTAATCAGAATTAACTGCTACCAGGCTGCTTAATTATCTCTCTACTCTCTACCCTAAACACATAACACCCACACACTACTATAAAACACCAACCAAATTACTAGCCTACCCTCAGGCGATTATTATCCTCACCAAATACCATTATATAAAGAACAAAGGTGCCATTTTGGAGGTATGGTGAAACTTAGAGAGAAAATGAGTAATATAAACATAAAGTTATTCTAATTATAATCCCTTTTATAAACTTAATACAAAATTATTTTGATTTAAACATATCTAGGTGTGCTTGTTTTCCTTGTTTAATATTTTATTAGTCTCATAAGTTTCTGTTTCGTTCAACTAAATGTGTGCTTTTAAAATAGAGTGATTCTCGTAAAGGTATAGGTCATAACGGTAAAAGATCTTATGAAATGTTGTGTTTAATGAGATGAAGTTTCCTTTTAATTCAATTTCTTAAATACTCCCAACATTATATATCATCTATTTTCTTTCTTGGTATATTATGTCTAACTATTAGTTAACAACTTGTTCTTCATCTTTGGGCACACCTGATTTAGATTTATCATGTGAACCATTTATAAACATCAATCTGCTCTAAAAACTATATAACCAATCCTAAATATACCTACATCTTCACTATCCTCTAGTTTACGAGTACATATGCAATCTCCAATGCACTACATAGATGATGTTTTATTTGAAAGGACATATGCAATCTGCTATCGTCTTCATAGAGTAGTTTTATAATCCAATCTTCTAACAGTTGTATTTATAAACCTAATGTAATTTATATACGTTTTATTAAAACTTCAGCTACGTTTATCTATACAAGTTCAATTATTTTATATATACTAGGTTAAAGTACCAACAAATACCTATGACCAAACTTATTATCAACTTAGAACCTCAACTATTAAATATACGCACCTAACATCCATATATGATAGTTAAATATCATGTAATATCCATTTTTTCATAACTTCCCAAATACATAGACTTCATTACATGCAACGCCATTCATTCTCTCTCTCTCTCTCTCTCTCTCTCTCTCTCTCTCTCTCTCTCTCTCTCTCTCTCTCTCTCTCTCTCTCTCTCTCTCTCTCTCTCTCTCTCTCTCTCTTTGTGTGTGTGTGTTTGTATTTTTTTTTAAAAATTATTAGCTCGGGAAAATAGATTTTCTAGATATATATATATATATATATACATATATATATATATAGGCTAGTCTCACGTTATGTTTGGCCTGGTTCTCGCATTATATTTTTCCTGATCTCGCATCTTGCATTTTATTTTGTCATGGTCTCGTATCTTGTACTTTGCTAAACCTAAGTAGGTTGGTCTCACACTTATTTTTGCTTAGTCTTGCATCTAACACTTCGTTTTGTCATAGCCTCAAACTCGCATCTGTATTTCGCACTTAGAAAAAAAAATATCCTTAAGTGTGAGACCATGGTTAAATTTGATTTTTCCCTAAGTGCAAGGTGCGAGACTAGACTTACAAGGAATCTGATATGCGAGATACAAGATAAGAGACAATGATTAATTATGTTTTTCTATAGCCTTAAGTGCAAAACCAAGGTTAAATTGGAAAAACAATTCCTAAGTGCAAGATGCAAGACCATGTCAAAATAAAATACGAGATGCAAGGTCAGATACAACAAAGTGTGAGACCAGGCTAACTGGATGGCAAAGTGTGAGATTTGAGATGCGAGAGCATAGCAAAACATACCGCAAGATGCAAGATTGAGTAAAACCAAGGTGGATGCACTAGTAAAATAGGCAACTCCAACCGATCCTAGATCTGTTATTCAATATTTTCTATTATTTGGTAGGGAGTACGGTCTGTAGTTTGGCACCAAAGTTTTGGATGGTAATTTATGCCAAATAGGTACATTTTTCACCTCAACTGAGTCATCGTGTATTATAACAATGCGAGTTATAAATGGTGTGTCCCTCGTAGGGTACTTTTGGATCTGGAGTCTGGGATGATGGACTCAGTCAGATTTGGCTTGACTCGTACTACAAAACTTTTTGGTATGTTATTTGCACCTTCGGGCAGTCTAGTGCCTAAATTACTAGGTCATTCAACTCTTGGTAGGAGTTGGGTTGATTAATTTGTTGATGAATGTTGTGTTTTGTGTCGACCTACAAGATTAAGTCTAATTTTCTCATAGTCTGTTTTAGATATATCTGAATCTATCTTCTATATATTCCTGTTGTAATCAATGTTTAATTTTACGTTGTATTTAGGTGCCAGAATCTGTTTTGTCTGTATTTATATTGTACTTAAATGCCAAAATTTGTTTCAACTGTATTTAGATATTGTATTTAGGTGCCGGAAACTGTGTCTGTTTCCGCCGTATTTAATGATTTAGAATATGCTTTGTTACACTATAATTTTATCTATTATATATTTACTGTTTTTTAAAAACAAAAAAAAGTTCCCAAAGCCCACGCTACATGAAAATAGTGTATGTGTAGGTGCTAAAATTGGTATATTCAATAAGAATGAGGGGTATTAGGGGGGTAAAACCAGAAAAAACAAGTTTTGAAATAAATTTAAAACTACATGTTATATAAAAGTAAAGGCTATTAATATAAATAAAAGTTGGATCCAATATTTTAATGACTATGTTCACAAATTTACACATTTATAACGTGTGATCAATTTTATTTTTGATCTTAAGCTAAAAAATTCATCTAAACCGATAAGACCAAGTTCATGAAACTTTTTAAATCATTCGGAGCTACTCCACCTCCAAGACATTCGAATAAAAGGAAAGGGGTCAAAGGAGGCGAGAAAGGAAATGAGGCTTCGGTCGTTGCGGAAGTTTCCACCATTATGGTAGTTCTTTGGAGTTTTACTTCGGTCGTCCGGGTATCCTAATTATGGTCGAGTAGAACAATCTGGTTATTCTCAACTATTATAATATTTTGAAGACTTCTTTGAAAAAACCTAAGGAAATGGTTGAGATGAAGGCCAAGTTTGCTATGGTGAAAATAACTATCGTTGCTTCAAAAAGTAAGGGGGAGAAGAAGAATAAGGATTCAAAAGTTTTAACAGAGAAGCAACTATTGTTGCTTCAATAACTTTGTCAAAAATAATATTCTCAGCTACTCCTATTACGTTTTCGGTGCAACAAGCGAACATGTGTAAATTCCTTAATATAAAAGATATCAATTTTTCTCTTATAATCAGTGATAGTAGAATACCAATCTTTAAACTTCTATCGTTAGAGAAGGTGTAAATTTCAATATTTCCATTAGATATTATTGACCTGGGGGTCTTCCTCGGATCATCTACAACATATGACTCTGAAGTAGACCTCTGTAATTTTTATTCTTGTTTTGCTTGAATACTCTTGCTTTGTTTTGGAGCTAACACAATAGTATAACACTTCCTTTCCACTTTCTTCTGCTCTGAAAGACTCCCACTTGATTTCCAATAACTTACTTCAAGAATTGATGAATTGTAGAGGCAATATCATGTATTCTTAATAGCCAAAACAAAGCAAAAAATGTATTATATGACAACAATTTTACCATTTTCTTGAAGGGCCCTCAACCTAGTAATACCTCTTCTTGGAACTTTTCGATGATATTGGCAGTGGTCCAGTAAAATCCATTATTTTTCTATCAGATCGGAGAAACACAAGAGGATATTTTATTTGTTTATAGGTGGACATAAACCGTATGTTACCTAAAGTGCATGTATCGATTAGAATCTTTTGGATTTTGCTTCCTATAATAGCTCTGCCAATTATCTTCTTCATATCATCATCATCAATAAGTATCAAGAGCAATAGATTTTTATAATGATGAGTCGAAATTCCTCCTTCTAGTTTTGTTGTTAAACTCACAATATGCATTTTCCAAGTAAGCATTGGTAGATCCCGACACAGTTTCCCCACCAAAAATAGTTAATGCTTCAAAAAACTTGGACAAAATCTTGACCTTCCTCTCATTTTTCGGCTCATCAACCATCATAAAAACCTTTCAGTTGTTATCCGAGTCTAAATTTTGCGAGCAATCAAATACGCCGATAGGATGCGTTATAACCATCGTATTTTACTCCTTTGAAATGACTTCAACAGTTTATATATGTGCTGCTGCTCGATTGCCTCTCTGAGCTGGATGTTGGACCCTTGCATATTTATTAACGAAAGTTATGATAAATTATATCTTAGATATCTTATCTTAAAGCGGTATTATCTCTCGTATCATTACCGATATCATCGTGATATTTGTAAAACTATTATTCATCTTCTCCCTAGGCCTTTACATTGGGAGAGGATTTCTGAAGGATAAAGTTTCGAGATTTATCGAGAATAATAGCAACTTTTTCTATTAGTTCCGCAAAATTATTTGAATGACCCACTAGTTCACTCTGGGTGTTTGCTGCAGAGCCTAAATTAGTTGATTTACTCTTGACCTATGAGGAATTTAGCTTGGATCTTTTTTGTCGAAAAGGAATAGAATTTTGAGGCTGAAAATTATGAACCTACTATTTTTTGTAAACCGTAACGGATAACTGTTGAGTTTGTATTTTTTGGGTATATGAGGAAGTCTTAATTTCTTAGACTCTTCCACATTAATGTGCTCTTCAACATGGGTAAGCAAAGTTTCGAAGGTCAAAACGTTTTTTCTAGTAACTTCATCAGCTAGATCTCCTGGGAGAAGTCCATGTCTATAAGTAAAACAAGCGACCTGCTCATAAAAATCCTCTAAATATATTTTTGTTCGAATGAATTTATTAATATAATCTCTCGAGATTTCTTAAACTACTTGTCTGCATTTAATAATCGTATCATCGGTCGCCTAAAAATATTTACTCCCCATAATTTTATGTCTAAAAGATGTCCAAAACATGTCAAATTTTTTATGGAAGCCTGTAAAAGTAGGTCATTCCATTTCAACAAACCATCCTTAAAAATTTGGGAGAAAGAACGTAACAGTAACTTAAGAACATTATCATCATTCATCATAAAATTCTTAAATTTCTCAATGTGATTATCTTCCATCAAACTTTCCCCCTTTTGGTATGTCAAATAGCTTTGGTAGGTTTCCAAATATAATTTATTCTAACATGGAAGATTGCCTCCAATTATGTCCTTGAAAATACTGGTGACATCCTAGACATTCATTAATTACACAAAAAGACCTTATTCAGAAAGATTCACAATCTGGTTATTAACATGGTAATCAAAAGTTTGGTTGCCCAAAACCCATGTATTGATATTGTTGATTGAACATATACATTGTAGGAGATTGAACTTGAACTGTAGTTTATTGTTTTCGTACCATGACTTCAGTCACGGCTCTATCCTTCAGTTTAGAAACATGTAACTGTTTATCCAAAAAATCACGTTGTTTCTTCTAAAATTCGCTCTCGTTTAGAATTTTTATATTGACTAGAGCGTCTTTTTGAATAACACTTGCCTGTATAATGTTTCCTCCTAGGGTGATAACTTCATTCCGGAGAAGAAGAAAATTCATATGAACAAGACATAGAATAGTCACTGGATTTTGAAAGGACGTATTGATGCCTAGTTTTGCTCTCATTTCAGCTCCAACTTAGGTATCCTTCTTGATTTCGCTGATAATCGGACTCGGCACCATCACCGTTGGAAGGTTGTTCTTTTCAATCTTTTCGAATTTTTAATCGGACCTTCTTTGAGCATGTAACCATTATTTTTTATGAGCGTTAAGTACAACAATATCTTCTAGCAATTATTTTCGTCATTCTTCTAAGGCCAATTGATCTTATTCTTTTTTGAATTATTGTTGCACTTAGAATTACTCTTTTATTATCATGTTTTATGTTATCCATCTCTCCCAATAATCTGAAATCAAGATTCGCCTTCCCCTGGAGGTGATCAGATTTTGTTAAAGAGGTTAAAATTTAAACTTTTGAATGATTTAACCCTTACGATTCATTATTTCTGATCAAGTTCGGCTTTCCAAGATTTTTTTATGACTTAATAGGTTCTTGGAGTGGCATGGTGTCGAGCCTCATTTAGGTCCCTACCAGCGGAAGTCGTTTTTAGACTTCAATTTTTTATAGCTCAATAATACCTAGGAGTGGCAAAGTATTGAATTCTATATGATGCATTACCAACATAACTCATACATTGGACTTTAAATCTTTATGGCTCAACATGACTTAGGAGTAGGAAAAAAATAACATGCTACACCCTATATGCCAGGGTTCTATGCAAATACCGAGTCAATCCTACACGATCATGTAGTTCATCTAATACAGATTAAGACTCCTCCGACCTAAAAATTATAGGATGAACTGGATAAACCTTGATGATACATCATTCCTCCTAGAAAATATACTTTTTAGACTTGTATCTTAGGCTACATGTTTAATCATTATCGCTTGGCAGGGCCTTATTCAAGAGATTATCTTGAATCGTTGCCTCATAATCAACTTTATCATCAATGGAAATGACTTTGGTCGTACCATGTTTAAAGAAGTCAGGTACTTATGTTAATGATAAGAATTTATGTAATACAATTCATACCGTTACATCCGCACATGACATTGAAGCTAAGGAGTGAAACAAAATATTCTTGAACAATTAGTACTTTCTGAAAGTGTACTTCTTCAAACTCCATTTCTAGCTTCAATAATACTTTTAAGTATTATATGAGAGAGTCTTTTCTTGTCTCTGCATGTACGAAAGAGTGATTAGTAACAAATTTTTATTCGCTAAGTAATTTCATTTTATTTTCTCCATAAATTTGAGTAAGTCAAAGTCCGAAAATTGATGATTCATACTCAACCTCAATATTAGTAGTCATGAAAATCGAACTGTATGGCTTCGTGCACATCATCCCTTAAAGGGGTAATTAGTTGGATACTAGCCCCGCCCTAGTAAGAACCTGAACCACCATACGTTCAGATTATCCGTTATTGAGGTATACTTTCAGAGGTATGTGTCTTTCCGCATGGAACTCGACTAGGAAGTAAGCTAGTGCATACATATTAATTGTCTTATACTCATAAGATACAGCATAATAACATAAAATTATTGACCATTGAGTTAGACGACCGAAGATGTATGGTATTTGATGTACATTCCAAAGGGGGGAAGAGATTCGGACAATGATGGAAGGACAATGATGGAATGGTCGTGGAAGTACGAACTCAGTTTTCTTGCTTCTATTAACAAACCAATGAGCCAATTTCTCTAATTATAAGTGCATATTATCTTCATCTATGATTTTTTTTTCTTACATAATATATTGGTCGCGAACCTCTTTGTGTCTCCCTTCCTAGTATTGCACTTAACACATAATCTAAAATAGTAAGGTATATATAATGTTTATATTAGAATGGGCTTAATAAGAACCTATGAAGAAGACGCGTATTCTTTTATTTTGTTGTAACTTCATCATATTTTTTGGACCACTGAAAATAATTAGCCCTTTTTAACACTTGGAATAAATAAGATCACTTATCTGAGAAATAAGATATGAACTTCCTTGACTGATATGGGTGGGTGCATGGATATCATGGCTACTAATTGTGATGGATCTTCCTTTATACTCGTTGTACTGACTATGTAACCCAATAACTTGTTTGACCAAACCCTTAAGGCACATTTCTCCGGATTCAACTTAAAATTAATGGATCTTAAGCTCTTAAATGTTTATTCCAAGTTTTTCATATGACCACCATCATCGGGGCTCTTTAGAAGTATATCATCTATATAGACCTCAATGTTCCAGAATATTTGACTAGCAAAAGATGTGTTGAAAAATATCTTGTAAGTTGCCCATGCATTCTTCAATCTGAAATGTATAGCTGTTTAGCAATGAATTCCTTAGTCAATTACGAAGATAGTGCATTATTGATCTTTTGGGTGAATATGGATTTGTTTATACCCTAAGTATGCATCCATGAATGACAAAAGTTTCTTGTTTAATTTCAATTCTACCAACTAATCTATTATGGATACTACGAAGGGGTCCTCTTGGAATGCTTTGTTTAAATCAGTAAAGACCATACAAACTTGTGACTTCTAATTCTTCTTTTGGACTAAAATTAGGTTGGCAGTCCTTACATGGTAGGTAGACTCTCGAATTGGCCACAATGGCTTTTGACTTCTCAAGAGAGAAAGCTTTTCTCCTCTAAATGATTGGTCGGACATCGGATTGACTAACAACTTATAACAATTAATTTATGGTGGTACTTGTGTAACATCTTCAAACTTCCAAGCAAAAACATCAAAATTGCTAGTTAAAAAATATAGCAAAGTAGCTCGAAAGCTACCATAAAGGTTTGTGCCAACTTTCCAATATTTTCCCTTCTCAAGCTCTACTATTTCTTTGTCTACATCGAAGACTGCCAAATTTAAGGCCTCGTGAGGTTCATTCGTGAGCTCCACTCCAAGCAAGACCCACTCATGATGTTTTTTTTTTTGCATTTCCCCTTATAACTTATACCTTATCATAATCTATATAACGGAGGAAATCGACTATAGTGTATGTAATATCTTCCATCTTGTTGAGCCATCATGCCTCTATAATTGCATTGTAAGTAGAAGAGGCCTCAACGACCATGAACAATAGATTCCCAGTTCTTTTGAACTTCCCTCTTCCCATATTTATATTAGCCTCAACTTTGCCCAAAATATTTGCATTATATCATGTAAATTCGACCATTGTTCAGCCAAAATACTAATAGTAGGTGGGTTCTTTATTTTATTAAGTATGATCTTGAATATTATGTTTGTTGAGGTGCCAGAGTCAACAAGAACTCTCATTACCTTGTTCTGACACACTTAGAAGATCATCAATAGTAAAAAATCATTAGCGGGAAGGAAGCTAGGTGTGGGTGAAAAAAGGTTTTCCTTTGTTTTTAGTATTCAAGCTCAAAAGTGTACCTCTTTGTTGAAGACTTAGTAATTCATGACAACAAGTTTCCTCCAACTATAGTCATAACTATATCTTGGTTTGGGTCAATATCCAAGTAACCCTCTTCTTGATATTTGGCACTGTCTTTTAATAGTGTCTACAATTACCATAGTTTCCTTCCTCTTTTGGTTGGACTGTTGGAGCCTCTAGTATTAAAGCTTTTTTTCTTGTTTCGAATTGTTTGGGCTTGGATTTGACTTCATTTTGGCTAATAGAGTTCATGATCTTGACAAACTCAATCAATTTTTCATCTATAATAAGAGTCTGGATCTCATCCCTTAGCACCATACACTCTCTTATAAAATTACCAGCAACGTTATGGTACTCAGTAAAATTTGTTGTGATTCTTATGTTCCAATTGAGTGCAATAATTGGAAAATGCTTTCAAAAGTACAAGAAGCTTTTACATTTATCATTTATATATTCTTTCAATGACTTTGGTGTAGCTCCCCTCTTTATTATCACAATGGTTATTCTTCTTTTCCTCAATGTAACTACCTTGTTTTCCATATTTATCTCTACGGTCAGTCTGAAACCTCGGTGAAGTGTTTCCTCGCTCAAGGCCCTGAGGCCTACGCCTAGACTGAGCAGTGGTAGACATTTTTTTGTAATTTGTTGTATGTAGTATGATTGTTGGTAATGGGTGGAGGAGGGGTGGTAAGTTATTATTTCTTAATTTGAAGCTAGAGTATGATGGGTAGGAGGTTGGTCGTTTGGCCTAACCCTCAAACGCATTGTTTTTTCCACTTTCATATATGACTCAACCTTTTCCATCAATTCCCCGAAGGTCAGATCATTAACCTTCATGATATATCATACCAACAAACCCAACATAATCTTCTCCATGAAGAAATCATATGTCATAGTCTCAAGACAATTTTAAAAGGTTATCTTTATTTATACAAACCAATGAGTATAATCCTTTGGATTATTGTTCCACTAATGCTTGAAATTCATGATGAAGTCTTCATCCCATTTTATGACCTTCCTTCCAATAAAAATATCTATGAACATAGATGATACTGCTTTAAAACTTCAGAGTAATTTGAGAGCCAATTGATTGAATCAGGTCAAAGTAATTCATTTGAAACTCATGGAGAAAGCTCTGCAAAATAATTGGTCATCTCATGTTTTTGTATTGGTATATATTATGTATAGGGTCTTCAGACCCATCATACTTATCCATCTTATATTGATCAAATTTGTGAGGTATGCGTTCTACCAAAATTCAATGTGCCAATGGCGACTTGATGTGTTATATCTTTTAAAGTACGAATAATCCTATGTTATTCATTTTACCTCACATGATGATTGAAACCTTGGTAGTTCTTCAAATGAAGATAATGGGGTGTGAAGAATAAGAATTCGGTAGTTAGCAGCTCACTATTGGGTTGCGGCTAGAAATTATTTTCTCTTAAATTTTCTCCCCAAAACGGAATAGACATTAGATAAGGAGGTTGTATATGTTATGGTATAGGTAGCTTAAGGAATAGGTTGTTGCATAGGTTGATGCATAGGTTGATGAGTGTGTTTTTGAAGATGTTGTTGTGGTTTTGAAGGGCCTAACGAATAACCTCGGGTAGTCGGACTTGAGACGGTTCTTCAATTTCTTAAGTGTGGTGATGTTCCACCTCGTACGCTTGTGCGTGAGACTTGTGCTGGTGGTTTTGGCATCTAGCTCGACTATGAAGCCTAGAGAGAGATCATCAATGACATATTCTATCAGGGGACTCTACACTCAACCTTAACCAATCTACACCTTACGTAAAGAATAGGAATATCCATGTTAATATCATGCATAATTCTCTCTTCTATGGGTTCCTTCAGCTTGGTCAGTTTGGAACCTTAGGAGTGATTACGATACTACATCATGGACTTCGATAAACTATTTATCAATGTTAACTTGTGATCTCATACCTTAACCTTGTAACTTTCAGACTTATGTTCTATAGTATACAACGTAGAATAGCTATCCCAATTGTATGAGTGTAATACACTTCTTCAAGTTGTGCCTCGATGGAGATTGATAAGAATTTACAATGATTGATTCACCTCAAACCTTGTGACCACCATAAACCGGGTAGGATGTATGAGTAGCTTACAACTTCTGTTAATGAATTTGGGAAGATATTTTCTAGATAGCAGTCTCTTCCCACAAACGATGTCACTGATGATGCTCGACATAGTTAGGATGCTAAAAAGAAATCCTACCTAGTCGGGACAACAAAGCAGAAAATATGATAAATATAATATGAGTTTTTCATCATCCACAAAGCATGTGGTAAACCTATTTACAAAAATACACATGGGTTTATGGCATATAAGGCATAAGTTAACATATAACACCATTATTAAAATAGTACATACACTTATTACTTTATTATGGTTAAATATATATCCATAATCATATAATTATCCTACTTATAACTCTAATATCATACTATACTATATATATTATTTTTGTACTTAAATTAATCTTATTTAGATATCTTCGCTGATTTAATGCTAAACTGCACACAAATATATAAAATACAAATATTTTTTATACTCGTTTGCTAATCGAATTTACTATAATTTTCTATTTTGACTGTAATAGATAGTTACTCAATTTTTAAATTAATTATAATTATGATATGATACATTTTATTTTTAGATTTATTATAAATAAAAGTTGTGATAAATATTTGAAAATATTTTAAATGTGAATGAATAAAATGGGTATAATACATCAATTGTTTTGACAATGTTTAACATATAAAATTAAAAATAAATTTCAATGTTGTTCGACATAATATTTGATACTACCATCATGCCTAGCATGTTATATAAACACCCTCTTGCTAGCTCAGAACCACCATGTTCTTTATGTATGCTAATTTTGTTCCATAGAACATCCCGACTCATGTCCATCTCCAACCTACCAAACTTTATGGTAGTGTTATGGTTGCTCTACAACCCATACAAATTCCACAATTATTCCGAACATGCTAATGAAGTGGCAATCAGAAGTCAGTTGGACTTGATAGAAGAAAAAGAGTTAAGGCTCATCTTAGAACCACCCATTACAGAGGCTTGATGAGGAGCAGATATGTTTCCAAAATCAAAAGAAGGGATTTTTGGCCAGGGGATAAAGTATTGAGAAACGTTTTCTTGCATACTAAGGAGAAGAAGTTCAGCAAGCTAGCTCTGAACTGGAAAGGGCCTTATGAGGTCTCCGAAAAACTTAAGCGTGGGACATACAGGCTTCAAGACAAAGATTTAAGAATCTTAAAGCACCCCTGGAATATTGAACACCTACGCTTATATCTGGAATGAAAGTTGTGTAAATATTTACTCGTTTAAAGTCTATGTAAATATTAGGGGGCATACTCTTTCCTATCCTGGTGGCGCAGGGAGGTTTTAATGAGGTGCATGGGTTTTTCAATAAAATTTGATGCCTTCTTAAAATATTCGGAGTGGTTTGATTACAATTTCTTTAAAGTCTTCAAATTAGTAAGGATCTTTGGCAGATCAGATTAATTTGGTTGAATGATGACCATTAAACACATGTCATCGGAGATTTTAAACACTTTCATCTTAAATACTTGTAAAATAAATAAGGGCTCTTTAAACATTAGCCATTAAATTTAAACAAGTATGAAACAGAGCAAAAATTTAGCAAGGTAAACCTGTCCGGCTAAAAACCGGATGATAATATTATAACATAAAATATGCCTTGGCCATCCAAGGACTCTAAGTTTAAAGAGAGGCTCAACCGGACTCAAACCGGACATGGTTACAAAAATGCCTTGGCCATCCAAGGACTTTAGTATTTCACAAGATTAAGAAAAGCAAATAAGAAAATATAGTTAAAACCTCAGGGCTCATTCCCTTTGAATGTTCTTGCATCATCTTTGGGTTCACTACCTGAACTCTCTCTGGTTCCTTCTTCCTCATCAGTGGTAGAGTCGATCTCACTAGAGTAATTCTTCTTATCACCATCTGTCAGTGTGTGAAATGGAATGTCTTCATACTCCACGAATTCCCACAAGGGACCAAGTGTTCTCCTCGGAAACTTCCCGTGAAAGAGAAGTACCATGCCAGAATTTACTTCAGTATACTTTTTTTCCAATGAATCTATCACCTCGTTGGTGTACTTATCTATGGTCGTCTGAATCCTCTTTTCCTGCTCCTTCACCAAGTCTTCATTCTCCTTGGTTTCCTTGGATACCGCCCCTTGAAAGGAAATCTTGTCACCGGACAGGGTTTGGATGACATCATCTTTGGTCTTCATATCTCCCTTCAAGGTGGAGAGATCTTTTTCCAAACCGGAGCATTTAGTTTGGAGCTCTATGTTAGCCTTCTCCGAAGTGACCAGCTTGGTTGACAGATCTTCCTTCTCCTTCTTCAACTCCTCAAGCTCCTTCTTCAGTGCCTCAATACTCAGGTTGGCATTAAGGAGGTCAGTTTACAAAGTCTCCTTGTCTGTGTTGAGGGTGTTAATGAGGGCAGACTGATTTGTTACTTGCCTTTCCAAGTTGAGTACTGGCTGAATATAGCCCAGGAGAGAGTGGGTCACCACATTGTGTTCCCTGCAGACAATAAAGGACTTGTCATTGAAAGTCACCATATTAGAGGAGCTTGGAGGAAGGTAAGGGCCAGCAAAGTCATCGTTCTCAAAATCATTGAAATAGAGACTAATGTTTTGGAGGCCACTGATGTCTACTCCATCAATATCCCCTCCGGTACCTTTCCTGGATTGTAGATCGGTGGGAATCTTCTATGCTAAAGTAGGATCAGTTAGGTTTGCTGGAGGTAGAGGCTCCAAAGGGCGAAGGATTACTTCCTCCCCCAAAGTGACCTTCTTCTTCTTAGCAGTCCTCTCATCGCTGTTTGCTCCCCTTTTTCGGTCCTTTTTAGGAGGCCTTGGTGGATTTTGAGGTTCACCTTCCTCCTTAATAGTCTCATCCTCAACTACTTTGAGCAAAGTAGCATCAATCCCTCCTTGGTTCTGCCCTCCTTGATTGTCCGGACCAACATCTGCTGCAACCTTCTTTTTCTTGCCCTTCCTTTTCATTTTTCTAGGGGCTTTGGCTCTGGAGGGAAAGGCTAGTTTGCCATCATTTTCCTTTGTTCTCCTAAGTATGACAGTTGGGGGAGGTGGTGTAGTCAGTTCCTCCCAGGTGAGATCTCTCCGACCCGTGGTATTCCACAAGTGGGATCTTAAATGGTTGCCAGAGGTAAAAGAATTGTGGAAGGTGTTCCCCCAATGTTCAGCATTCCACGTATTTAGCTTGGCACATGTGATCTGCCCCTCCTCCAAATAGACGGTGAACTCGTTCGAAAATACTAACATGAGAAATTGGGTGATTCAGGAATGGAATTTTTGTGAAAATAAGAAAGAGAAAAAGACAAATAAAAGTGAAAACTTACTTGTGCTCTTCCACCTGCTGGTGAGCATGCTAGGGTTAACGTTAGCCTTGATCTTTCTCCCATTCTCCCATATCCCACTGATGAATAGGAACTGGGTTTTCCAGGTTTTCTCTGACTCCAACAAGTCATCCACCATTTTGAAGTTGTCCCCATGTTGTAATGGTAGAATGGGATGTGATGGTTTTTGTATAGGCTGGCCACTACGACGAATTGTTCTATGGGGAGAGGAATGTCAGACAACCTTGATGTCATTATACAGGAAATGCGAGTATACCAAGCATTTGGACTTAGTTGGCTTGGACAAAGCTTGATCAGGTGAAAATATCTGATAATTTCTGGATCTAAGGGGAATCTGAGCCCCCAGTTGAATAGCTCAGTATAAATAACAATCTCGTTGAGCTTGCAGTCCATCGGAGTTTTTGGTGTGACTGGTATTCTCACCTTCACTGATTCTGGGATCTCCCACTTGGTTCGGATCCGGCCCAGCTCAGCGGTGTGAGTATAGACATAGTTGATGTTCTGTATGGCAAGCAGATACTTCACATTGACCTTCTGAAAGCAAAGTCCCACCTTTCCCTCCAAGCACTCTGGTAGCTCCGGATGAGCCAGTCCCACCTTCATTTTTCCCTTTCCTTTTTTGTCAATGGCAGCGTCCTCAGTTTGTCCAGAGGCTTCAGTCTCGAAGGAGGCCTCTTCAATGATATCTTCCATTACTTCTTCCATCATTGTGGGAGGTTTGTCAGTTGTTGAGGATAGAAGAACGTCAGCTTGTGGCTCAATGGTGTATCCGGATGGCTGAGCACCAGTTTCTTCTTGAGGCCTGGTGTTCGGTTGGGGCTCAGCTCCGGAGGACTTTGTTTGAGAAGTTATTTTAGTTGCCTCCGATCCGGAGAGCTTGTCTCTTGGGGCTCTTATGGATATCTCCGATCCGAAGGCTTTCTCTTTGGATGCTGACTTAGAGGCCCCCATTTTGGAGGACTTTGGTTGTGAGCCAGTTGCTTGGCCTTTTACCAAGCGTGTTGTCCGGCGAGGGTTGGTTTTCTCTGGGGACTTTTCAATGTCAGATCCCATGGAAATAAACGGAGAATTTTTCCTAACACTTGATACTGCTTTCTCTTGAGCAGTAGAAGGTTGAGACACCTGGACAAATGAGCCTGATGGGATTGGCGAGAGGTTTGTCTTGAATAAACGTTTAGGTTTAGCACTTTTGGTAGAAGACGATCCTTGGTCAGCTTCTAAGGATGGTTTATCAGACTTATCGCTCGGAGAAACTGGAAAACCAGCAGCAATGCGTCTCTCTCGTTCGACGTTTTTCGCTTTCTCTAGTTTAGAAAGATTCAACCAACCGTCTTTCACAAGAGCGTTTCTCGCTGTGAACATAAAACTATCCAAAATAGGGTTTGAAAGAAAAGATGAAAAGCTCTGAGAAAAGAAATTGTAGAGTGGTGAAGATGGTGAAACAGTAAAAGAAAGTAATTTATATATTAGTAAGGGAAAAAGCCATTGATACCTAGGAGAAGACGAAAAGATCCAGGTAATGATTGAAAACGGCGCTGACGTAAGAAGTATTAAATGCATAAGTTACTCTTTAAGCTTAGTGGGAGCACCGTTCTAGGGAAAAACGGCTGGTAGGACAAGTCAAAATGCGACACGTGTCCTACGATCCAAAGAAAAACTCTTAGAATTCTGAGAAGAAATCAGTCCAGATAAATCTTGAACCTGATGAGGGAGAATAAAAGACATGATAAAATTGTAAAGATGAGGTTTGTTAAGGAAGAAATTGTAAAGAAGAAGTATGATAGGAGAGAATTGTAAAGAAGAAATTGTATTAGGGGAAAATTGTATAGACTACTAAAGAAGTAGCCATTATGAGAAGATGAAAAGATATTGGGACCAAAAATGTAATAAACGAGAATTAAAGCGTGTGGGACCCGCAATTGTACTATAAAAGGACCACACACGCTTCACAGATCCCGAGATGAATAGAATATTACTTTCTCTCTATTTAGTCTAATTCTTACTGTCTCTCTCTAGAAAGACTCCTAAACAAAGGATTACAGCCTATTTTGGCACTAAAAGATCTTCGTATCACAAAATCAACCTTAAGCATTCTTAAAACTCTTCAGTGGCGCCGTATGTGGGAAAATGAGGATTGTTCTGACGACAATCGCTTTTTGGAAATAGTTCCTATTCCGAGGGAAATTATGGAAGAGCAAGGGGACGATTTTGTTAACAATTGCGAGGAAAATCTGGTGGGCGATAATTATCGGAACGACATGGAATACGACGCGCATGGGGGCCAGCGAGTCGAAGACACTTTTGATGACTCAGACCTGTTGGTTCGAAGGAATGAACTATTGCTGGAGATCGAAATATTGAAGGCAGAAAAGGAAATCGTTCAGGCAAATCTTCGCTCCGAGATAAGAAGGGAGCCAGTTAGTGGAAAAGAGGAGCGCGAAATCGATTTTCATCCTAAATCCATGGACGACAGATACAGGGGATACGAACGACGATCGTCGAGGAGGAAAGAAAAACGAAATTTGGATTAATCTGACTCGAGCACTTATTCTCGATACAGCTCGTCGGAGTCATCTCCTAGGAAAAATCACAGAAAGAAAAGACATGGTCGAGGACACGCTGATTACCGAAGGGGAAGAAGCTCGGAGAGGAAATATCTGAGGGAGAAGAGTTACCGTACTCAAGTTAATGAGCGGGGTTATGGCCAAACGAATTTTCCTGCTGGAAAAGAAGACGTAGGCCCGCGAAATTCAGAGTGGCAGCATCAATATACTCTACCATCCGAGGAGGGATTGTATTTTCCGAGCAATGAAAACTTGAGATCCAATGTTTATCGGACGGGTCATAATTGGAGAGCTTCTCCTTTGTCCCCGGACATTTTGGTGGGTAACCTCCCAAAGCATTTCGAAATCTCGAAGTTAGAAAAGTTCGATGGGACACAAGACCCTGATAATCACATCGAACAATTCAAAAACTTCATGATTAATTTTGATGACGATGATAAATTGTTGTGTAGAGCGTTTTCTCAGACCTTTAAGGGGGTAGCTTCCAAATGGTATAATAGGCTTCCGCAGGGCTCGATAAATAATTTCGACATATTCTGGAATATCTTCAGACAGCACTTTGTGGGGAGCAAAAAGTTTAGAGCTAACGGAGACACGATAATCTATTTTAGACAAAAAGTTTGGGAGAGCTTGAAGAATTACACCAATCGATTTGTCAAAACAAAAACAGACATGGAGTATTGTAAAGACTCAGTGGCACTTGCAGCTTTCAGGATGGGCCTACTCCTCGGACTATTAAAGGATACGGTGGCGGAGAGTCAGGCCATGACCTTCGGAGCATTGTTGAATCAAGTTGAGAAAAGAATTCTGGTGGAGGAGACTCAGGCTTCCGAGAAAGGATCCGGCGATCAATTAGATCAGAACCAGTTTCATAGATCTGAGCCTAGTAACCAAGGGCCTCACGCCAATTTTCAAACCAAAAGTACGGGTCAATATCCGCTGAGGCAGAAAACAAACCCACAGTATTATGGGAACCACCAAAATTAAAATCAAGGGGCCAGACCAATGTCGAATAAGTGGGTTCGACCGGACTACTTCGCGGAGTTAACGGAAACTGTTGCTGCTATATTTGATAAGGCGAGATCCACAGTACCATTCAGGAAACCTTTTCCTATTCAGACTCCGAGGGAAAGCAGAAGCGTTAACAAGTATTGTAAGTATCACGAAGATATCGGGCACGACACCAATGACTGCATAGCCTTGAAAAAAGAAGTACAAGCTTTGATCGGAAATGGAATGTTGTTAGAGTTTTTCAAAAAGCACTCTCAGAAAAATGTTGTGGTAAAGATTGTTCCAAAGAACACTGATACAGCCATGGTGATTTCCGAGGAGGTTGATGTTTTTTATATTGAACAAGAGTATCTGGATCCCAAGGAGGGCAGGAACAATGTAAATATGGTGGAAGAGGTTATTCCGAGGGGGGGAGTGAACAAGCTCTGTGCTTTCTTTGAGTCGTTGGCAATCTTTGGAGGGGATACCATCGCAGGGAATTCCAATAGCTCGCGGAAGAGGCACATGGTCAACCTGACTACCCAGATTGAAGTAGGGATGTCAGCACAAATGCACTGATTGCCCTCCCCCATCATATGTTTTGATGATGATGATATGCGAAATGGCGCAGGCCCGCACGAGGATGCGGTGGTGATTGCCGCGGGTATTGCTGGAGATCAAGTTCGGAAGATACTTGTTGATACAGCAAGTTCAGCGAATATCTTGTTCATGAGCACTTACAGGAGAATTTCTGACCCACTAGTTATACGACGTTCCGACATAACCATAGTGGGCTTTACCGGCGCCACAGCAGTGGTGGTTGGAGAATTTCAGTGTGTGGTCGAGTTAGGCCGTGGGCCATTCAAGAAGGAGATGGAAGTATTGTTTATTGTTGTCGATGCACCAACTTCGTATAACGCTATTTTGGGTCGCTCTTGGTTGTCCCGAATGCATGGTGTAATCTCGACGGTGCATCAGTGTCTAAAATATATGGTAGGGAACAACATCGGGATAATCAGAAGCAGCCAGAAAATGGCCCGCGAATGTCCATATAGCTTTATCCTAGAAGGGAGTTCGGGGAGAAATATTGGATAAAGCATAGCAATTAAAGGGGCCTTCCTCGAAAATCATCCCATGTGATGATCAGAGGGAGACCCCCGGATTTCTGGTCCCAGAAGAGGATTCCGAGGCACATGAATTTGAGAATGGCACATGAAAGATTAATTGTGTTTTTGTCTAACAAACTCGATATGTTTGCTTGGTGTGCACAGGATGTCACGGGAGTACCATCGGAGATAATATGTCATAAACTTGCGGTACGACTTGATGTTAGACCCATTGCCCAGAAGAGGAGGCCAGTTTCTCCGGAGAAGGCTACAGCTATTCTTTTGGAAGTGGAGAGGCTGTTAAGCATAGGCCACATTCGCGAGTCGCATTAACCCGTATGGGCCTCGAATCTAGTCTTGGTTAGGAAAATGAATGGCAAGTGGAGAATGTGCGTTGACTTCACAGACTTAAACAAAGCTTGTCCCAAGGATCCACTTCCGGTGCCCCGCATTGATCAGTTAGTGGATTCGACCTCGGGCAATCGATTGTTGTCTTTCATGGATGCGTATTCTGGGTATAATCAAATCCGGTTGGATGCTCACGATGAAGAAAGCACTTCATTTATTACCGGGAGAGGGTTATATTGCTACAAGGTTATGCCATTTAGCTTAAAAATGCGGGGGCAACTTATCAGCGTCTGGTTAACAAAACCTTTGAGGGACAGATTGGTCGGAATGTCGAAGCATATATCGATGATATGTTAGTTAAGAGTTTCCAGGACGAAGATCATTTTGCTGACCTGGAGGAGACTTTTAATAATTTGAGTAAGGTCAATTTGAAACTGAACTCGGAAAAGTGTGTTTTTGGGGTACGATCGGGCAAGTTCCTTGGATATATGATCAGTGAGAAAGGCATCGAGGCTGATCCAGACTAAATAAAAGCTTTAACACCATGACTTCACCTCGAAATATCAAGGAAGTCCAGATCTTGACATGGAGATTGGAAGCGTTGAATAGGTTCATTTCTTGATCCTCGGACAAATGTGCACCTTTCTTTAAGATATTACGAAACGCCAAACAATTTAGGTGGACTGATGAGTGTTCAGCAGCGTTTCGCCAAATTCAAGAATATTTGACATCCCCTGATATACTATCTAAACCACTACTGGGGAAAGATTAATTATCTATATAGCAGTGTCAGATTGTGCAGTCAGTGCTGTTTTACTCCGCGAAGAGGACTCTCTTTTGAAACCTATCTATTATTTCGGTAAGAGTTTGTTGGATGCGGAGAAACGATATCTCAAGTTGGAGAAGTTAGCGTTGGCTTTGGTGACAGCTGCCCGAAAGATGAGACCTTACTTCCAGGCACATCCTATAGTTGTTCGGACGACTTTCCACCTAAAAGGTTTGTTACAAAGGCCCGATATCTCTGGGAGGATGACTAAATGGTCAGTAGAATTGGGAGATTTTGACATAGCATTTGAGCCTCGAACGGTGATAAAATCCCAAGTTTTGGCTGATTTTTTGGTTGAATTTCACTCAGACAGAGAGGACAAGGAGGTCGTTAACCATTTTGATGAAATGGAATGGTTGGTACGAACGGATGGAGGGTCAAACAACTCTGGAATTGGTGCGGGTGTCCAGTTGATTTCTCCATAAGGGATAGCTATGTTCCAAGCTATTCGATTTGGTTTTAACACAACTAACAATGAAGCGGAGTATGAGGCAGCACTGGCAGGTTTGCGTTTAGCTCAGATATGTGGGGCCAAAAAGATTAAACTGATCAGCGACTCACAGTTGGTGATAAACCAAGCTTTGGGGGAGTCTGAGGCCAGAAAAGAAAAGCTGATACGATATCTTAAGCCATTACAAGATTTGGTTTCTGAGTTCGAGGAGGTCAAATATGAACATGTTCGAAGAGAGGCAAATGTTGTCCCAGATTCTTTGGCCGCAGCCTCACGAACGGAGGGATACCCATGGGTCATGATTCAGGAACATCCTTTGGTCATGATCGACGCGGAGCATACAATGAATGTTAACGAGGTGAGCAATGTGATCAAATATGATTGGAGGTCAACTATTATTGACTTCTTGAAAAATGATACTTTACTTGTTGGAAATTACGAGGCTAGGAAAATCAGGTTCAAGTCTCACGGGTATATCATGTTGGGAGGTGTTCTGTATAAGAAATATTTGAGCTGACCATTACTAAGGTGCCTGAACAAGGATGAGTCGCAATTTGTCCTCTCTGAATTGCACGATGGGGAAGGTTCAGCCCACTATGGGTATAAGGCGTTAATTCGACGGGTGTTTCTGGCTGGTTATTATTGGCCAACTATCGCTTCAAATGCAAAATATTTGGTAAAACGATGCGACATGTGTCAGCGCTATGCCAACGTAATCCACAAGCCTGGGGTATTATTGGAGAGTATTTTGGAGGCGGTCCCATTCGACAGGGGGGGCATTGATTTAGTTGGGCCTCTACCAATGGCGTTTGGCGGCAGACAGACTATAATAGTAGCAATGGATTATTTCTCTATGTGGGTGGCAGCGGAACCCCTAGCAGGGATGAAAGCCAAAGATGCAATTAAATTCGTTGTGTCAAATATTTGCTGTCATTTTAGTGTACCATTGCAAATCACAACGGATAACGGGCCTTAGTTCGATAACAAGGAGTTTAAAAGTTTTTTCCTTTCCAGGGGCATACGACAATATTTTTCTGCTCCATTTTATCCCCAAGCTAATTGACAAGTGGAAGTGACCAATCGAACTATTCTCGATGGTTTGAAAAATAATTTGGAAGGAAGGCGGGAAAATGGTTTGATTATTTACAATAAGTATTGTGGGCTTATAGGACAACGCCTCGAACGACCACTGTTGTATCTCCATTTGCTTTAGTTTATGGTATGGATGCCATTGTCCCTTCAGAGATTGTTTTCCCTTCATATCGTGTGGCAACGTATACAGCAGACGTGAATGATCAAACCAGAGCACTGGCGTTAGATTTGGTTGAAGAAAAAAGGCAACTTGCACAGTTGAAGTCTTTACATTATCAAACTCTTATGAGGAGTCGATATGCGTCCAAAGTAAAGCATAGAGATTTTAAGGTGGGGGACAAAGTACAACGCAAATTCTTCCGGCACACTAAAGAAAAGAGTCTGGGTAAATTGGGACCGAATTGGGAGGACTCTTATGAAGTCACCGAGAAAGTAAAACAGGGCACGTATCGATTAAAAGACAAGGAAGGGTGATATCTCCGGCTCCCATGGAACATTGAACACTTAAAATTGTATCTTATATGAGGAGCTAGTTAGAGCGTAACAGTTGTACTTTTTTGTATCTCAAAGTTCCAAAACATAGTGAGGGCATACTCTTTCCTACCCTGATAGGCACAGGAAGGTTTTAACGAGGTGTCCCAATGAGCTGCTTCATATAACGTACTTTTTACCTTAAACTATTATTTGGGTCACAGTAATTTGTGCCTCGAATTATTTAACCCTTCGAACTATTGTTTGGGTCACACTAATTTGTGCCTCGAATTTTTTCTTTGCCTTAAACTATTATTTGGGTCACAATAAGTTGTACCTCGAATTGTTTAACCCTTCGAACTATTGTTTGGGTCACAATAATTTGTGCCACGAATTTTTATTTGCCTTAAACTATTATTTGGGTCACAATAAGCTGTGCCTCGAATTGTTTCACCCTTCGAACTATTGTTTGGGTCACAATAATTTGTGCCTCAGATTTTTCTTTGCCTTAAACTATTATTTGGGTCACAATAAGTTGTGCCTCGAGTTGTTTAACCCTTCGAACTATTGTTTGGGTCACAATAATTTGTGCCTCAAATTTTTCTATTCCTTAAACTATTATTTGGGTCACAACAAGTTGTGCCTCGAATTGTTTCACCCTTCGAACTATTATTTGGGACACAATATTTCGTGCCTCGAATTATTTACACCCTTACGCTATTATTTGTGCCATGCCTTAGCCTATTTCTTTTTACATAGTCTTAGCATAGTTCTTGATGCATACCACAGCGCGAATAGATATAGATTAACTATTGAATCGATATAACGATATGAATTGGCAAACACTTAGGAGAAAATGATAAATAATAAGTTGCATGGTTAAACATTCCCAGTTAGGGCATACACAAAAATCAGAGGAGTACATCTCCTCGCATAAAGAAAGAAGGGAAACAAAAACTGCCTTATAAGGTCTTATACACAAAAATTACAAACTGTGCAACCATTTTTACCTAATACTGCGATTTATCTGGGAATCACTTTCCTCGGAATCTGATGACTCACTCTTACTGACAACAATATGAGGAGGACAAAGATCCGGGGACACGAGTTTCCAAAAGTTTCCTAGGTCGTATTCGGGGTGCTCTGCATGAAGTTGAGTTATTAGGCCTGCTCGAACGGTTGCATCTCGATCGGCAAGATTGTTTGTGCACTTGGTCATATAGGCATTCACAGCATTTTCTTCTCCTCCTCCACCTGCCGAGGAAAATCTTCGATTTGCTTCCCCAATTTTTCTCTGTCTTTGTAAATCTTTTCATAATCATTACAACAGTCATTAAAACCTTTGCGTGCCACTTCATGAGCTTTTTGATATTCGATAATAAGTTTCTCTTGGCCCTCCGTCTTTTTTGGTAGAGGTCCCTTTCCTCCTGGCAGCATTATTCAAGCATGATGACGTAATTTTCAGATGCAGATAGTCTCTCATACAATGCATCTGTTTGGCTCTCCACAATAGCATATTGCTTTTTGGCTTCTTCAAGTTGTGAAGCCAACATGGACGCTTTGAACTTATAATGATTTTTTCGATTCTCTAAATGCTGCATTTTCTTTCCCCTAATGACAGAGGTGTGCAGCAGGCTCCGCAGACTTAGTGAAAATTCGTCATCATGAGGGATTTCGAAGGAACTGCTGGGAGAGCCTAAGCCAACAACGTCAAAATGCGATGACTCCCCTTCGAGAATTCTAAGGTCAACATGTTGGAGAGGTTTTTTTCGGGGAATACGCAGTGGAGCTAGTATTGGGGGCTCTTCGAGGGGAGCTGCATGTGAAGCCTGGGTACGAGGAATGCTAGGCGTCAAGTTTGAGTTCTGTTTGGGAGAGTTATCTCCAACTTCATTCTCTGGCTCACCCAATGCCCTTTGGTCCACAATTTCTTGGGCAGGTTCGGGGGCGTCGTTTTGCATTTTTCCGTCCTCGGATAGCTCTTGGATAGGCTACAGGGCAGCCTTGTTCTCTTTTCCTTTGGCTTTCAAGTCTTTCTTCTTCCGAGGATGGACGGAGTTTTTGTGGGGAGAGTCAGGATTGGGAGTCACTCTGTTGGCCGAGGAGGCCGGCTCTGGGACGATGGCCACTTCCATTTGTGGCTGCTGTTCCTTAGTAGGGAGTTCCTCATCGGATCCATCCCGATGACTCTGTGCACGAGAACGCTTTGGAAGATAAATCACTATATCCTTCTTCGTCACTCGCTCTAGCACCTCATCTTGAGAAAAGGGGGTCATCAACTCTTTTAAGGATAACCGATCAAGGGGATCCAACCTCCAAAGTCTGCTCAAAGCCATATTGTTGTCCCTGAAACACAAACGAAATCTATTTTCCCATTTCTCTTTGGCCCACTCACTGAGCTTGGTAAAGATGGTAGTTGCACTCTTTACATGATCAACAAATGGTTTGGAGACGCCAGTCATAGCTACAAATATATCAAATTAGAATCCTATTATTCGAAGGGTTACCATAAGTAAATTCGTTCGAGGACTTACATTTGTTGGTCCACAGGAGAGATAATTGTGAGGGTTCGAAGGGATTGATTCTGAGCCTGTTTCCTAATGACCTGAGAAGAAGATGAATTGATGTCTCCATTTCTTGTCAGCCTCTAGCAAATCTTTCAATACTTTCTACCTTCGGTTAAACGTTAATGAGTAGAATGGGAAGAACGGGTTCCTACCTAACCCAGATAATCCGATGAACTGCTCCAAGGAAATTTCTTGGCCTGAAATTCTCGATGCCATGATGCATGCCATCAATGTGAACCACATGTTGGGTCCGGCTTGAGAAGGGCAAAGGTCGATTTTAGCAAAATATTCAATAAAAATGGGTCCAAAGGAAATCTTAGTCCCCAATTCTTGATTTCGGTATAGACTATAAGCTCATGATCCCTCACTGATAATGGGGTCTCTCCCTCGGACGGGAACCTAATATCGATGTACGAAGGGATGCACCAACGGGTACGGAGTAACATTTCCTCCGACGGAGAAAAGTACTTGTATAATATGTTGTGAAGAGCAACCGCATGTTTGTTCTCAATTCCTCAGATATTGTTGCCCATGATGGCGTCAAGTTCTAAGGGAAGCGTTACGTCTCCCTTTGACGTGGGGGCAATACGGTTTGCCTGCTCTTCAGATATTGTTGGAGGAGGAATAGGCATTTTGCTTGATGATTATGCTGGGATCTCGATGATTTTGTTTTGACATGTGGCCTGAATTGCTTGAGTATGTGGCTCAGGATTGTTCGGGGCGATAGGTTGTTCACTAGATGATTCTGCAGGAATCTCGATGACTTTGTTCCGATCAACAACCTAAATAGCTTGAGTAGATGACTCAGGATTGTCCGAGGCGATAGCTTTCCCTTTAGCAGCTAGGGCTTTGTTGCACAGCTCTCGAATCTCTGCCTCGGTAATCACAGTCTATCCTGGAGAAAACCGGGGAGTTCTAATCCCTGTTATGGATGGAGTGGCTGGAAGGCTTAACACAGGATCCCCGGTCTTCGGAAGAGAAGTATCCAGTACCACAGTTCGAGGAGCTTCAGGGTAGTTGGTGGCACCTCTTTAGAACTTTTGCGCTCCTGCGAATGCTTATCTTTATGGTGTCTCTTTCTCTTTCCCGAGGAGTGCTTGTGGTGATTTTATTTCCCCATTACTCCAAGGGTGGTCTGGTTGGTGATTTGGTTCTGTTGTGATATTTCGAGGGGAATGATGGCCGTCGAATTTGCAGGAGGGGGCCACGAACCGTAGAAGGTAGTCACAGCAGGTGGAGGCTGAGGCTCAGTGTATTCACCAGCAGCGACTCTCTCTTCGAACTTTTTGCTAATAATGAGTCACTCTGGAATCCGACGAGGTTTGTAAGCCATCTTTCTCTCTCTAGAAATTCTGGGTGGAAAGTTTGAGCTATTAATGAAGGAGGTAAGTATTTATAGAAGACAATGGGCTTTTAGGGAAAGTCAGGCCTCGGGACATTTTCTATTGTTTGCCTAGGGGCATTATGGGTACCCTAGGTGAAGAATTGTTGACAAAAAAGCGCAGGAGAAGATGCAGAGGCATGATCTAGTCTTAGGAATGTGAAACGATCTCTTCAAAGATACGCTGACAAGCAAGTACGACTGCTGACGTCATACCTTTTTCAGTCAATCTTTGCAATGTCTTATCATCGAATTATGGTGGTTGTGATATGCTCACACAACGAATTTCGACGGACAACATTACCAAGGCCTGAGCCAGTTCTTGCTAAGACATTGCAAGGATTGGGGGGCTACACTGGTTAATATGAGATAAAATAAGTCTATAGTTTAAGGGATGTACTTGTTAAGAAGACGCTTTTTCGAGGAGACGTTTTTTCGAAGAGATATGTAGCATTTGAAGTATTGGTCAAAAGCATTTTCGAGGAGGAAATTTTGCAGTTGAAGAAGAGTTCTCCGAGGAAAAGATGTTTGAGGGAGCAGTGGAGACTTCTTTACAGTCCCAGTAAAACTATTTTTACTAGGACTGGGGGGCTACATATGAGGGAGAATAAAAGACATGATGAAACTGTAAAGATGAGGTTTGTTAAGGAAGAAATTGTAAATAAGAAGTATGATAGGAGAGAATTGTAAAGAAGAAATTGTATTAGGGGAAAATTGTATAGACTACTCAAGAAGTAGCCATTATGAGAAGATGAAAAGATATAGGGACCAAAAATGTAATAAACGGGAATTAAAGCGTATGGGACCCGCAATTGTACTATAAAAGGACCACACACGCTTCACAGATCCCGAGATGAATAGAATATTACTTTATCTCTCTATTTAGTCTAATTCTTACTTTCTCTCTCTAGAAAGACTCATAAACAAAGGATTACAGCCTATTTTGGCACTAAAAGATCTTCATATCACAAAATCAACCCTAAGCATTCTTAAAACTCTTCAGAACCAAGCACATAAACGGGCCCAAAAATGTTGTTACTGAATACATGAGTTTTTTAGTCCTGTCAAAGACCTTTGACAAAGCATAAAAATGGGCTACTGATGAGTCCAGATTTATTCACCACTACACACTCAGAAAACCGGATAGGGGTAATTTGGAAAATAAGCGCCCACTAAACTATTCGGACAGGACAAAAGTATTAAAACACCAAACACCTTTTGACTAAGCTAGGTTCTAATCTACTTAAAAACTAATGGGTCTTTAAACTCGACCCGGTTTCACAACTTGACCTCAAAGCTCATGGGTCCATAATTAAGGGTATAAATACCCAACTACTTTCATTAATGAGGGTAATGAACATTTAATACGACCAGGCAGCTCAAATCTCTCACTACAAAATACTCAAACATTTAATACTCTTAAAACTCTCCAAAACACTTGACAAAATTACCATCAGTTTAAAATAAACCACACCAAATTGGCGACCACAATGGGAGGAGAAGGTGCCTGAATCTAGCATTCAAAACCAGCAAGAAAAACCAGTTCGGATGAATTCGGACGAGTAAGTAATGCCACTACCTTTGATAGAAGTGGTGGGAGAGAATGATGAGTACACATTTGAAGAACGAGACAGGCTGAAAGCATAAATAGAAGCATTGAGGGCCACTAAAAAGGCAAAGATGGGTTTAAAGGAAAAGTCGAAAGTGTCAGCCATTCACCATACTGAAAACCTAAGGGAGAATGAGCCATCAGCAAAGACTCACTTGAGTTCAAAAAAGACCCATGTCAGTTCCAAGAAATCTCACTGGTGTTTTCAGTTTAATTACATAGACCTGTGTTGGAATACGACGCGCATTGTTCTTATTCTTAAGTCAGATAACCCTTCCTACCCTTCTGATTTTAGACCCATTGCTTGCTAAAATTTTATCTACAATTTAATCTTCAAGATCTTTACTAACATGATTAATGAATCCCTCTCATCCCTCATTGTCCCTTCCCTATGGGCCTTCATTCCTGGACGAAGTATCTCTGATAAATCCTACTCTCCCAAGAGATTTTCTACGAGTATCATACGAATTGAAAAGGCATGCATGCGTCTTTTAAGATTGATCATATAGCCTTTGACAATGTTAGTTAGCATCTTCTCATGGGAATTCTTTTTTTCATGGAATTCGCCAATCATATGATTTGCTAGATTATCCAATGTATATTCACTCTCTCGTACTCAATAAATATCAATGGAAAATTGTTTGGCTTTTTCTGTGGCAAAAGAGAGGTTAGAAATGAGGACCCCCCTCTCTCTTTTTCTCTGCATCATCATCATGTGGGTTCAATCTAGCATCCTCAAGGAAAAAGCCAACACCCCTCTTTTGGCTTCCAATAGAAGTTCAACAAGCTCAAAATCATTGATCTCTGCTATACGGATGATTTAATAATCTATTTCTGTCATAATAATCTATTAACCTAGTGAAAGAGGGCCTTGAGAAATTTGCCACCCTTTTGGGTCTCCACCTCAACCCCACTAAGAGTCACATATACCTCTCTAGAGTTTCTGAATCGGTCCATCATTTTATTTCCTCTTTCTTGAAGTTTGAGAAAGGAATCCTCCATGTTTATTATCTTGGCATTCCGCTCATCACCTATCACATATTCTACAATGATGGTAGACCTTTATTCCATAAGATTAGTGTTTGTATAAACTCTTGGAACTTCAAGCACATTTTTTACTTTGGAAGTTTACAACGTATCAAAATGTTCTCTTTAAGTGTGAGGTCAATTGGTCCTTCGTCTTTATCCATCCTTTCAGGTCCTTAAAGATTTATCTCAGTTTTTTCATTGTTTCTTATGAATATTCCCTCAGATAAAAATGTCGGGCTCCAAAGTTGTTAGGTCCAATATCATATTACCTTTATTGGGGGTCGACCTTAGGATTCTCGACCTTAAATTCTAGAATCAGGCGACCACCCCAAACACTTTTGCTCAATCTTGAGTGAAACTTCTTATTCAATATGGTATAATTGGGTCTTCGTCGAAAAGGTAAAAGATAAAAACCTTTAAAATCTTCTCAATTCTCCTCCCTTAGTTGGGGGTGGAGGAAAATTATCAATATTATATCCACTACCACCAAGCTTTACAAAGATGATATCGATATTGGTGCATCCACCTCTCTCTGGTATGATCTATGGATTTTTCTAATTCACGTGTGGACTGATACGGTCAGATTATTATTCGTTATGCTAGAGTTGCATTAATAGCAAGGTTTTCAACATTATCTCCAACAGATATTGGAATTGACTCAGTCAGATCCGCTCGGTAGACAATAGTACCAATCTCATTTACTCGAAATTGGTGATGCCATCAGTTTCCTCCTCCCTCCTACATGTGGGGAGGATATTAAGTTTTAGATCAATAATCAGTATAACAATTTGACAATAAGTAGTATGTACCACTTCATCGGGCCTTTGGATCCCTAAATACATTGTGTCAATCTAGTTTGGAACATGTATAATATTCAAATACACGTTTGCATCTTCTGATTGGATGTGCTTAGGAAGTTTACTATCACAACCAAGCTACTTACTTGGGGATACTATCAGATCCAAGCCTCTTGGACCTCCACTACAAATTGCACGGCTAAAAAATCATATGGTTGTGCCAGTGCAACTCTAACTTTAGTTTTGATTACTTCACGTTTCCTCCTTGTTGATTCGCGTTTGCATTGCAGTAATCTTTTTTATGTTTACTAGTAGGATATTGGACTTGTATCAAAATAATTTTATTTTCATTTTTCGGAGAATACCCTGATGTATACGTAAATAATTATTTTTTTAATATAATTTTTTATACCAAAAAATTAACAATGAAAGATAAAATTGTATTTTAAATATATTTAATTATAAATAAATAAAAATAATATTTAATCAACTCTCTAACATTAAATATCATATTTAGAAAGGTATTATACCCACATGTATCCAACAATAATTTTTACTACCATTTATTACCTCAAGTATCACTATTGAGCACATAGAACCTAAATATTGAACTTATTGCTCATCTAATGCCGAAACACTTCTATTATACTTAAAATACTCATGCTTCATCACCAGTCATGTAACATTTTTCTCCTTCTTTGAATAAAACGTTCTCTTTCTTATTATTTATTTTTAAAAAATCCATATCTTTCAAAGGGGTTCGGAGAAAATCCAAAAATACCATCGAATGTTTTTTAAAACTAACAATTTATGGATGATATTTTTTGAATTTTTTTCGCCACGCCCAATAACCTTTGTCGCACATTACGTTTGTTTGGTCTTGTATCTCATGATTTATGTTTACCTGGTCTTCTATGATGTAATTGAGAGATACGAGACCGTGCATGATGTGATAGAGAGATATGAGATTAGATGTGATTAAATTGATAGATGTGAGACAAAGAATGATGAAATAGAGAGATAAGAGACCATGCATGATAAAGTGGAGAGGTGAAAGACCATGTATGATGAACTGGAGATACCAGACATGATGAAGTGGAGAGATACGAGACGTGGCATGATGAAGTGGAGAGACGAGGCATGATACAAGTGGAAAGACTATGCATGATGGAAGTAGAGAGATCATGCATGATAAAGTGGAGAGACCATACATTATTAAATCATGTAAGACCGTGCATGATGGAAGTGGATATACTAGACATGATAAAGTTGAGAGACCGAACATAATGGAAGTGGATAGCCCACGTATGATGAATTTGAGAGACCAAACATTATTAAATCATGTGATACCATGCATGATGGAAGTGGAGAGTCATTCATAATGAAAATGGAAAGATCGTGCATTATGAAAATTTAGAGACCATGCATGATATAATGGAGAAACCAGACATTATTAAATCATATGAGACCAGTCCTGATGAAGTGGAGAGATGCAAGACTATACATAATGAAATGGAGAGATCGAACATTATTAAATCATGCGAGGCCGGACTTGATGGAAATCGATAAACTGCACATGATAGAAGTGGAAAAATCATGCATGATAAATTGGAGAGAGCATGCAATACTAAATCATGCGAGACCAAGCATGATGGAAGTGGAGAGGCCATGCATTATTAAATCATGCAAGACCAGGCATGATGAAGAGGAGAGGTGTGAGACCAAGTATAATTTAGTGGAGATATGCGAGACATATACTACTTGATGATAAGAGATGCAAGACCAACATTACTGGGTATGATGGAAAAAAACAAAAAAAATATTATTCATAGATTTAGTTTTGTTGGTTTAAAAAAAATAAAACTAATGGTACTTTCAAAAAATGTTTCTCGAGCTACAATTTGATAGATGCGCTTTTTAAAAAAAGTTGAAAAAAATGTTTGGTTCAAAGAAGGAAAATACAGTTACTTTTGGTTTTTCTCTTTGGTTCAAATACATATTGGTAGTTTACCAATTTTGGATATTAAATGGTAATTGAGGCTTTGAACAGTAACTCGTCCAAGAAGTATCGAATTTAGTGACAGATAGTCCATGGACTTTCAAAAGTCCGCTAATACTCTATGGACTATCCAGTTTGGGTAAAGTTAGTCCCCATGCGTGGGTTGACTATCAATTTTTGTGACAGATAGTCCATCAACTATTCATTTTCAATAAAGTTAGTCATTTCACTTTCTATTTTTTATAAACTTAGTCTATTTAATAAACATGTCCAATTGACTAATTTTATCCAAAATGGATAGTTCATGGACTACCATCGGACTTTTGAAAGTCCATTGACTATATGTCACCAAAATGGATAGTCCATGGACTACCACCGGACTTTTGAAAACCCATGGACTATCTATCACCAAAATCAATAGTTCATCGACGATCTACTGTTAAAAACCTGGTAATTGAATAATTGGCTAACTATTTATTAGTAGTTCACCATTTGATATGTTATAATTATGCTTAGATAGCTGCATAGTCTTTCGACTATCCCGTTTTCTTTTTTTAGTTCTTCGATTTCAAAATCATTGTTTAGGGTCCTAGACTTGACAAAATCTATAAACTTAATCCATGGACTTGACAAAATCTAAAATTTAGTTTATCGACTTGGTAAAATCTATAAATTTAGTTTTTGACGGATGATTTCTATACTTCAGAAACTAAATTCATAAATTTTTCTAAATTCGAAAACTCAAAACGATAATTTGAAATCAAATGGATAAAAAAAATTAAAAAAAATAGTCAAAAATCTATTCGATTTAAACCTCTAATTATATTGGTAGTTGCATATGAGCGTTTTTTCTTAACCACTTTTATCTGTGGCTATATTTACATTTTCTTTTTGTAATTTAAGACAAAATAATCCTAGGTCAAAAGTTCCATTTCATTTAAATCGAACTATTTCTCATCTACGTGTATCTAAATGTATATCCAATTGTTATCGAGAAATAAGGACAATACTTTTCGAAAAATGAAAAAAAAGAAGAAAAAAGGATATTTGATTGGTAATTGTCCCTATTCACGTGGTACAATCGAATCATCGTATTCATAGTCTTAGTAAGGTTATGGATCCGAAGTTTTTGTCTTGTACATTGAACCAAACTGTGCCACACGATTGGCGCAGATTGGTCATTGTCTTTTAATTTTAAAAAATTGAATTCGAAACTTTTTTAACACCAGCAATTTTATCCGAAATCAAAATATTATTTTACTTTTTCAAATGTTTATGAACAGTGTGTATGTCAAATTATAAACAAGGGTGTCGAAACTTCGTAAGTATATATATAGTCAGAAATACAAACATTTAGATACATAAATAGTAACTTAAGTAATAATCGTGTTAGCAAATATAATAACATAATTTTTTATATTTTTATATTTTTATATTTTTTTTAAAAAGATAACAAGTCGATTTTTTAAGACCTTAAATTAAACTTAAAATAATATTAAGTAAATATATAATTATTGTTTTAAATTTTTAAACTAAAACAAAATATATATAATTCAAAATAATAATAAATATACGGTCGGGATGTTTGTAGCATACTCCCTCCGATCCATTATAATAGATGTTTAAAGATTTTACACGGATATTAATAAAAACAATGATAGTTTTGTTTTCTGGTGGAACATTTTGATTGGTTTAAAGTAATATATGATTTATTTTTTTAAGACCAGACCTAAAAAGAATTGATTGGTGAATATAATAAAGTAATTAGTTAGCCGTATTTAATGTTGTTTTTATAAACTAGAATTACTATTAAACGGGAATTTTAACATTTTTCTAAAACGACAGTTAAAGTGAAACGAAAGGAGTATTTGGTTTAGAGCTTAGATGATCGTGTGTTATTAGGGTAAAATGGGAGACCACTCTTCTCCAGGTAGACGGCTTCCGGTCGGTCGCATCATCCATTGGGATCGTTGCTTTCCTTTTTTCCTCCTCATTCTCTAGTACGTTATGGAACTACAGTATCCCTTCCTCCTCTAATACATTATAGTACGTTATGGAACTGCAGTATCTCTCCCTCCTCTAATACATTATGGAACTGCAGTATCCACCGGATCATCGACATGGAGCGACCAAATCTAGAAGATAATACAGTGGATCGTCCTCCTCGTTCACATGTTTGTCGACGTTCCAACAATAAACCAATCACCAAAATTATTGTTAAAATTTTGAAAGAATGCACCAGTGGTGAAACCATGATTTCTAGTACAGTTTAGTGACGGAGATGTCATAAACAATCCACAATAGAGTAAGAATTTAAGACCCAATTCGTAAAAGTTGTTGATTATATTAGGTTTTACGGACAAAGTCTCTATTAACAAGCTCCTACGAAGTGGATGTCTCCAATCTTACCTGGGTGCAAATAGTGCAACGGAGATAACAAAACCCGTGATCTCTGAGAAAACGAAATCTATTGATTGGGTGTTTCTCTTCTTAGGTGAGATGTTGGGTTGCTGCACGCTTAAGCAGTTGAAGTATTTCCACAAACACACCTGCATCACTAATCATCGCAGTGGAAGTAAAGGACGTGTGCTCCTTTTTTACTTATCTCCAGCTTTGCAAGCATCTCGATCCTGACGGTATCTGGTTATTCTAAACTCGACTCAGTTTAGATTTTTTTTTTATCAGATTTTGTTTTATTATAATTTTCATCAGCTTTTTATGAACTTCACTAAGCAATAACTTTGTTAAATTTAATAATGCACAAATGTCTTAGGTCAAATCTTTGTCTTGTTTTCATAGTAAACTGTTAAAGTATGAATGTTTTTTCTTATTATGTTCAAAGTTTTAGATTAGATATTTTTCTTGTTTCCGTTCATACTTATTTCTTACTCTTAAAGTATGAATCATTTTATCAATGATTTTTTTGCTATATTTTTTACTCTTATTTTGTTATTTTACTTATTAATAGTAATCTTTTATTTTTAGTATATCTGCGTTTTTAATTTAATATATACTTAAAATTATTATTTTAATAATAATAATAATAAAATAAATACTCGTAATAAATTAAAAAAAATATTCAAATAATTTTAATTTTTATCAACATATAATCAACGATCAATTTAGTTTCAAATTCATATAATAAAATTCATTCAAATGATATACTATATATTAATTATTTTATTTTATTAATTAAACTAATAAACTGTAATTATTGAAACAAAATAAAAATTTATTACAACGTAGTATTAAAGATATAACAACTTCAATCGATATATATATATATATATATATATATATATATATATATATATATATATATATATATATATATATATATATATATATATATTAGTGGTATTCTTATAAATTATATCATAATCCGTTAAAATCATAACACGACATAACAAACATGTTCCAAAAAATTAATAAAAAAATCAAAACATTCATTTATTACCTAAAACATAGAAAATATATTATAATATACTACAATTAAAAATAAAATAATATAAAATCTACCAACATAGTTGAAAATTATATCTGTTTATAATAGGACCCAACAATCAAACTAAATATATATACATACTTTTTCGGATCCACACTTTTAGTCAATTTCTTCATCTTTTCATCGAATTCCCACTGAATTGAATTGGGTCCATGAATCTAAGAAATAGTGAGAATTCTTGATCTCTCTCAACATTTCTCTCAATTCGAAAATCCAGGATTTGAATTGATGCCCTCTCACTGATTCCTCCTAAGTTGCATTGATTTATCCTAAAGATTTCATTTCAATTGGAATTTGGTTATTCATCATGTACGAGGATCCCCACTAAGCATCCATGGCTGAATGGTTAAAGCGCCCAATTCAAATACTTCATACTACATGAGTCATTATCATTCGTGAAAAACTTAATACGAGTTTATATTCTAGATAAACTGAAACATCAAAACAAAATTCGTAAAATTCAGCTATATTGAAAAAATTCAGCTATATTGAAAGCACATTATATGTTTATAACATGAGGGAAGTCAATCATGTAGACGTCATCATATATAAATCTTGATTATCTTGAACCTACTATATATTTTCTTCAGCTTCTACTTGTTATATGGACGAATTAGAATTTTTTTTTACTCGGAAACATAGTAACCTGGTTACATCACCAAACAATGTAGTACGCATATTAATAACTATGAAATCTTTATACTTTGAATTTTTTTCCTTCATTCGTATTTTTGTTTTCTTCGAACATTCTATAATTCATGTCATAATATTATTCATATCTTTAACAAATCGTTAATAATACATTATCAATCATAACTCCTCACATTCTTTATCGTTTGTGGGGTATGTTAATCACGAATGGCTTTAATTATTTTTTATCAACCAATATATCATTCAAACTTACCACATACCAAGGAATAATAAGCACCCTGTCATCTAATCGAAATTTTCAAAATTTTCAAAATTTATTTTTGGTCAACATTTCTAATCAGCTCGTATATGCTCTAAATCATATTATTCACTCCAAATATAAATCAACACATCACCAAAATAATTAACTACATACTTTCAATAAAAGGTTTTAATCCCTTGTTTATATGTCACATAAAAATTATAGGTGCAATGAAAAATGAAAACGACATCATTAACCACTAGTACATCTCACCGTTTATCTTGAAAGTTTTTTTTTTCAGTCATTTCAAATTTTGTCATGAATCTTATTTTCTTATTAATAAATTCAGATCCCAAGCGTATCTAGTCTCGAAATTAGGAAACTATATATGAAGGCTATTTTATTAGTCTCATCATTATCAACACATATTTGCCAACTACTATCTTTATTTAGATTGAATAATGTGGGACTCCATAGAAACTCATACTCTCTCAAGTAAACTCTTTTTTCATTAATCATTGATAATATTTTAAATCTGGTAAGCTTCTTCCAAGAACTAAGTACATACGATGTTAAATTTATCTTAATGGTCGAAGGTTTTGTATTCAATATTACAACATCAACTCGTATAATATATTTAGCAAAGATTGCATATTCTCATGAAACACAACTATTTACACGTCTTTTGGTTTCTATCATAACGCTCACATAATCACAATATATATTGTTAAAAAATTTAATATCATGCTTTGACTTATTTATAAACGCAATGAGACTAATAGTTGTTTTTTAAACATAAAGCTAATTTAACCACTTTTTAAACTCTGTTTTGGATTTGTTTGCAATCTTTATGCTATTCCAAATGAAAATACATATATTTTTAAGATCTTTTTAAGTTATATTTATATCAAACTATCATGGGAGTCCTAGTAATACGTGACCAAAATATATGTTGATTCCATCACAAGAGGCCTCATGCATGTACTGTTGCCTGGTAAATATGAGAACCTTACACCTCTTTATGATATTTTTTTCTTTGCGCCTTTTGGAATCCACCTAATCACATAAAACTTCAAATATTTTTTTATTTTTAGTTTATATCATCTACCATCTTTCTAAACATACAATTCTCACTACATAAATTATTTACAATAAAGTGACACCTTCTCGTACAAATTGCATCATGACTTTAAAATACTACTTCATCGTAAAAATTTATCCACCTTGATAGAACATATGACGCTCTAAATCACACAGTTGACGTGCTTGTTATGTTCCTTTCTAATTTTTATAACATCTGGAAATTGTTTATGTATTGTGTCTCTTTTCAACATTTTAGTCTTCTTTTGTTATTTTCTTCAACATCCATGAAACTCGTTGATTTCTTTTCTGGATACTCATTCATATAATTGCATGTTTTTTTCTCACATATACTACCTAAAACCCTTTGTTTTGCCATACTATTTTGTGTTTATGAGGCTTTTGCAACAGTTTTTGTCATACACGTTATAATATGTTTCTAAGTATTATATATAAAAATTTGATAATAGTTTGTTCCTTTACGCAACAATTAATCGTTGTATTGGACAACTCTATTATATATTTTTTGTAGTCTTAACAAATTGGGTAATTTCTTCATTAACTTTACCTTAAATGTCATAGTACATGCCTCATTTACGATCCAAACCACTTGTAGTCTGATCTTGTCTCGAATAATTTGCTTTAATTACTTTAAAAATATTAAAAACTATGTTATCTCATATTCATATTTAGGTTATTATGAACTGACTATATATACCATTGTACGATATAATATGTAATAGTCTTGTTATCTATACACAATAGTGTTAAATCTGTTGTGTTCGCTTCCAACATCATATATGAGGTTTGGATTTTTTATAGTCATATCATAAAAATATTTTCATGAAAAGTAATTTTATATGCTTCAAATATCATATATTATGTATGCATTATCGTATTTTATACATACACTAATTCTCCCAACAAACAACATCCCCACTTGTCAACTTAAATGAAGCCAAATTAAGTTGTCGTTTTTCAAGACTTAAGTAAATATGAAGAACCTCTCGAGCTTAATTTTTTTTCTGTAAAATCTTTAATTTGTAATTTTTTTATAGAATAACAATATGCATTTGTGGACTCGATAGTCAATATTTTTATTTTATCAACAATTCTTATAGTAAACGAAAAAAAACTCAATGAAAGATGCATCACTGAAATCTTTCAGTTGCAAGTATATCGTCGCTCTTGACGGACATATACCGTAATGGAGGACAACTCCGTCTATTTCATCTTTATTGGTGGATACACAAGAATTATCTGTAAGGATATTAGGATTAGATTGTCGCACTAAAATTATTTTAACATGACCTTTAACCTTTTCATTGGCAATCAATGTCCGTCAACCGTTCTACTTATATTGGTATCTTTATGACCACACCGTGATATAATATGTAACAGTCTTGTTAGTCTATGCACAGTGATGTCAATTTTATTATATTCAATATCATATATGAGGTTTGTATTTTTCATAGTCATACCGTAAAAATGAAAAGTTGTTTTGTTTGCTTCAAATATGATATATGAGGTCCGAATATTTGTTTTTTATACATCTATTACTTCTTCCAACAAATAAAATTACCGTTTGTCAACTTAAATGAAACCAAATTGAGTTGTCGTTTCTTTTAGACTTTAGTAAATATGAAGATTTTTTTAGCTCAATTTTTTTATGTAAACTCTTCAATCTATAATTTTCTAAGGCTTTGAGCAATACATCGTCCCTCGACTATCTCGTTTAGTGGCAGATAGTCCCTTGACTTTCAAATGTCCATTGACAGTCCCTGGACTATCGCGTTTAGATAAAGTTAGTTCACCAGATCCTTTGATTCATGACAGGCTGCCACCTGTCACCATAGTCCCCAGATTTTTGTATCACCACTAGTCCATTGAGTTTAGTTATCCGTACTTTTCTACATTTTGGGTTTAACCTAAACTCAAAGGACTAGTGGTGATACAAAAATATGGGGACTATGGTGACAGGTGGCAGCCTCTCGTGGATCACGGGATCTGGTGGACTAACTTTATCCAAACGCGATAGTACATGGACTGTCAACGGACATTTGAAAGTCAAAGAATTATCTGCCACCAAACGCGATAGTTGAGGGATGATTTATTGTTCAATTCCAATTTTCTAATATAATAACGATATGCATTTATAGACTTGGTAGTCAATATTCTTATTTTGTCAACGAATCTCTTGGTAAACAACAAAAAACTCAACCAAAATTCATCACTGAAATATTTCAATTGCAAGTATCTCGCCGTTTTTGAGAGACTTCTACCTTAGTAGAGGCCAACTTCGTCGATTTTATCTTTATTGGTTGATACACAAGAATTATCCATAAAAATGTTAAGATTAGGTTGTCACTCCAAAATTGTTGTAACATAACCTTTAACATTTTCATTGATATTATTACTTATCAATCGTTCCTCATACATCGGTATCCATGTGAACATTTTTTACGATTAACTTATCATGCCACATTATTGAGCATTGAATAAATCAAATCCAACTACTCTCAAGTCATTTAGCGTGGAGCATAAATTCCACGGTGTATATGGTAAGTTCCAAGTACACGAAATTAGAATCTTCTAAGAAAATAGGTGAAAACCAAACTAAAAATATTATTCGATTTCCTAAACTGGAAACAAAGAGTTTTTAAATATTATTTGAAAATATTAAGTAGAAATAAAAACCAAAACGGTTATTTACAAAGCAAAACATGAAAAAAAAAATTATGATATATTAGAATAAGAAATTTGACGGGAAAGCTTATAGTTATGCATATATTACATTGAAACTATCGTCATTGGACTATCACATTTGGTGACAGATAGTCCCTTGACTTTCAAAAGTCCGCTGTTAGTCCCTGGACTATCAGCTTTAGATAAAGTTAGTCCACCAGATCCTTTTATTCATGTGGTCCTGCCACCTGTCGCCATAGTCAACAGAATTTTGTATCATCACTGGTCCCTTAACTTTAGGTCAAAGCCAAATTGTAGTCTACAACTTATGACCTAAAGTTAAGGGACCAGTGGTGATACAAAATTTTCGTGAGTACGGTAACAGGTGGCAGGTTCACATGAGTCAAAGGATCAGGCGGACTAACTTTATTCAAAGCTGATAGTCCAGGAACTACTAGTGGGTTTTTGAAAGTCAAGAGACTATCTGTCACCAAATGTGATAGTCCAGGGATGATATACTGTTTAAAGCCTACATTGAAAACTATCATAATAGAAAATATTACAATTGAGTTGACTTAGACTTATATTATAATAATAATAATAATAATAATAATAATAGTAAATATAATATAAAGGTTACATTATTATAGTGGTTATTTTTTGATAATTTTTTATTCCTTTCATATTTAAAATCCAATCGTCTTACATAAAACTTACATTATATATCATAAAAATAACATGTTTTTTTTTAATTTTATATTTGTTTTCTCAAATAGTCATATTTAACTAAATTTGAGATTATCAAAAAATATGTTGTGCATATAAATAAAAAATATAAATGAAAATGTACTAATGTATATCAACTTACAAATATATATAATTAAAATAATAAAATTAATATATAAATATAAAAGTTAAACTCTTATTGAGCTTAGTTATGCTAAGGATTTTCATATGAATGATGTGCTCGCCAAAAGCTTTATGAACCAAACTCTTTATATGCCCTATTCTGTTAGGTCGTGATTTGATCATTATGCATTTTTTCTTTTACAATCAGAAATTTGATGTATATGAGCGTAGATTTATTTGAGATATCTATATCGTTTTAAAATATAATTACTATATTATTATAATATTAAGAGAGAGAGGTTTCTCAACCTTTATAATTGAGCGCAATCTAGCGGTAAATTGTAAAACCATTGTATTTAATTAGAAGACTTGACATAGACAATATATTTCAATAATATGATAATAGTATGGTTGAGACTCTATATGACACTGTACATGTTACTAAAAAAGAAATATTAATTTATTTAATTTGGCAGCAATTAACACAACCAATCAAATCTGAGTTAGAGTTAGAGTTTATGATCTCGATGTTATATGATTTTCTACATATTAACATATAAATTTTATATATTGTAAATACAAGATCATTTTGACTGATTTTTAATGGTTTATTCGGTGATTTCTCTGGTATACATAAACTTACTAGTTTAAAGGTTATATATGAGATCTTGCAAACTTGACTGCATATTAAGCCTCAAATTGTTTAATATAATTGTACATGTTCATTTCAAAATCTCATCCTAGATACTGACTGAAAGAGAACTAATATGATTTTACCATGTGAATATACATGATATTATTTTTTTACGTACTGTGTTTTTGTAACATGCTCTTGATGTATTTAATATGGAACAAACTCATTAAATCTTGGATGTAATTCTAATATATACATATATTTTCAACACATAATATGTCACACCAAGTTCTTTTATATCAAGTTCAACCTGCATTGATTTTTTATCATTTTATCATTACTAAGAATATATTATTAACAAAGTACAAAAAATATTATTTTACTCACACTAAACTTTTTTATACATAATTATTTATATAATCCACAAAACCAAACAAAATAATATTTTATAAATTAATTATACCATTGGCGAGACCTTTATTTGAACTCAAATACATACTGTTAATTTTACAAGTCATTAAATTTTATCATACAAGTAATTATATGACGCTCAAAGTGAAAGATTACAATAAGTGTCATTATTATCCTAAAATAATCTTTCGATAAAACTAGTAAATAAATTTATTTGTAGTCAACTCTCTCATGCCGAATAAATCTCTTACTGGTAAAAGATATTATGTATATTTACATATTAATTATTGAGTCTTGATTGATTTTAAATGTCTTTTTTTTGTAGTCAATCAGTTTCATCCCTCAAATAACAACATGATCTCAAATTAAAATTTTCTAAATCAATTTATATTCTTCATATAACTTTTATTATCTACAATCAGGAGTTATCATTTTTATAGCATAGCATAAAGACATTGGATCATCTTACGGCTGGACACGATAATCCATATATTTTGTATGTATTTTATAAATTTTAAATATAACTTCTATTTTTTTTATGAATCTACATAATTTTGGCACATTTATGTTTCTAGATTGCATAATTCCTTATACATGTATAGTTTGTTCTTCATAAATTACATCAATGACTTTTTTTTTAAATATGGTATTAATAAATTACTTATGGATTTATATACTATTAGAGCTAGAGATGACTAAGTAATAACTCAATGACTCCTCGTTTGAGTATTAACAAATTATTTTCAAATTTATCCCTAAAATTAATGTTTTTCTTTGAATTATCATCCTTTATTTTCTTTTTCCCATCCCAAATTTAATATCCACAAAAGTTGTTTGTTATTCGTGTACGAAAATACCTTATATGGTTTTAAATTTTGTAACATATAAAATATGGTTTGAGCATCACATAAAGTCATTGCTTATTTTAGAAATCTATCTTATATTTTTAGAACTGTAACCTTTTGCATCATATAAGAATTCTAAATTTATAAGTTTTTTAAACTTAGGTTTTTAGAAAGTGTAGTCCAATACATTAATAGTTATTTTATTGTAGTATTCAATTTATTTAATAGAAGTTAAGTTTGGTATCGTACAACCAAACTGAAATGTGAGACAATACAATGATTTCGAGGAAGTTAAGCTATGGGAAAATTAATTAGTTAAATTTTAATAATTTTTGGAAAGAATCATAAATGATTTTGTTCTAATTTAACCGATAAAGATTCATTCTTTTGTTAAAATCATCTTCCTAGTGTCAGAAAGATAATTTTATCTTTAAATTTTTGTTTGAATCCACACTTAAAAATAAGTAATTGTAATTGTTCATGAAGAACAAATTCAACATCCTAAAGAAATCGTATAAACTAAAGTTAGTATAGTCACATCCAAAGATCTAAAATAGTCAAAAATAAAATATTATGTACTTGAGTTTTTGCAAAGAATTTCTATAAAATATTATAAAAATTAAGAATATTTATAATAAAATAGAAGAATTCAGTTTTAACTTCTTTAACATCATAAAAAAAGATTTTAAAAGATATCAAAATTATTTATGGTTTACTTAAGAATTCAACTGCATATTTTATAATGTCGCAAATAGTTATATAAGAATATTGATATTCTATTTATACAAAAGAAAGAATTCTATTTAAGATTCCATAGCATCACACATAATTCTAACTTTTAATAATGAAATTTTATAACAAGAGTGAGAAAATGATGCAATATACTTTAGTTTACCTTCTTATCTATTATGTAAAAAAAGACTAGTTGTTGGAAACTATTTGAGCCATGTTTGACTAAAATAAATAATATGATAAGTTGTATATTATATATTATACTGAGGAAGTTTCACTCAATGTGGAACTATTCAATTTTAAGAAAACCTTCATATGAGTTGAACCTTTCAAGACATTCGTAAATCATATTGCATAATTCATCATTAATAATTGTTAAATGAGTATTAAGTAAATGTTTTTTAAACAGGTGATACTAAGAAAACCTAATACATTAGACAACATAATAAATTTATAAATTTTATATTACAAACTTCAATTGACATATTATATGTTCGAGCGAATCGGGTCGGATCAAGCCGCTACAGACCAACTTTGACATCCTTAGAGTTTACAAGGTGATTATTGTCACTAACTATTATATCTTAAGTCACACATCATCCTTAATTCATTGTTGACTATCATGTAAAATGATAATGCAGTTTGGCCTACAAGTTAATACAATATAACTCTTCAACCCACTTTTGTGGATACGTTTAATACTAACAAAAAAATCATAAAAATTCATATTTTAATCATTTCACTTAATTTAATTATAAAATTGAACTTAAACAATATTGTAAAGAAAACTTAATTGAAGTGTCTCATAATGTGCAATTTAGTGTATTCATACATGTTATGCTAAGTCCAATTAAATTAATTAATTGGAATATTATACCAAAGAATAATAATAATAATAATAATATTTAGTCTTATAATACTATAAATATTACGTGGATACAGGTTGGACTAAAGTCTAGCTAGAGAGAGGGTTTTTTAACCCAATAATTCAGTATTGGGCTATAAGAGCTCAATAAGGGTTATGGTCCTTTATGGTGGAGAGTTCATTACGAACTATTGCTATAATGGATAATAAGAGAGTGAATTAGATAAAAGCAAAGTGTAAGTGGATAATTAAGTAAAAAATAAGATTGAGGGCTCTTATGAAATTAAGTGAAACATGTTTTCCTTAATATAAAAGAAAAACCTAATTCCTAGTTTCAATATCACACATCATTCGACCTCTTTCATAAAAGTTAAACAATTATTTTTCCAATTCTCAAACAAGTCTCAGACATTCAACCGTCGCTTCTTTATCACTAAAAATGAATTGTTAAAGGTTTCCGCTGCAGTTTGTGGGAGCATCACAAAGATATGTCAAACTGTAAATTTTATATATTTCTTATTTTTATTGTTGGGTGAACCACCGTCCAGTCGAGGCAAGAACCGATGTATCAATTAATGAACCTTTGGATAAAACAATTAACCATGTTCAAGACGAGCAACAAATAAATGAAAGTGCAAATAAAACTAAGCACATAAGATAAATTTAACGTGGTTTGGATTGTGGAAATAATCCTACATATGCGGGCAACAAACACTCTTTTTATTAATAAATAGGTTACTAAAAGACACTCAAACACAAATGACTCAGTCACTCTTTGTAACAAAAGACGAACCCTTCAAGTATCTCATGAGCTACTTGAGTTCATGGTTGTGATCCATTTTTCTTTATTACTCTTGATAGAATCGTGATATGTTTTGATTATTTACTATACTCTTCCGGTTCATAAAGGCAGTAAATGGTTTGGTCTTCAAAAGTAGAACTTGTACTTTTCTAGAAAGTCATCAATCAACGGCATATAGGAACCTTGCATCACCTATGGTATGTTCAATCACCATATCCCAAAGGTATGAATGAACATAAGCAAGTACTCTGTTGAATGTTTAATTTTTTGTGGAAACTTGACTTACCCAAAACACAAATTTCGTAGAAACTCATCTTTTAAAATGTCGTACCATCTAAAAATCCATGTTTACCTAGTTCGTTGACTTTATTCTCACTTAAATGCCCTAGTAGATTATGCTAAAACCTAGTAGAATTGTTCTATATACTATACATATCTCGTATAAGACCATCGATAACTAACACACCATTAATTCTATTGGCTTTTATAACAACAATGGAGCATTGGAAGACTTTAAGTCTTCTATCAGAACCTATATAGGTAACCCTTCCTCATCTAATATCCCAATAGAAGAAGGTTACATTTAAATTCGAGTACACACATGATATTTTTAATCACTGTCACAAGTTTTGTAGTCAACTTGAGCCGAACGATTCCAATCCTTTTGATATCGCGAGATTATTTATTCTCAAAGATGATCTTTCTACCATCAAGTATCTGCAAGTCTTCAAACCAATCCTTATTAGAAGTCATGTGAAATGATACACCTAAATCCACCACTCATTTATATTTATACGATGCAAAAATAATAAGTCATGAAACTATCAACATACTCACAATCTTCAAACACCATAGGAGAATCTCCTGCTTTGGTCTTCTGATAGTTGTTACCATTTTCTTATTTGGGCAGTTCCAATTATTATATTAGTATTTATAATATATATCCAACATATTACTTTTGAACCCATACTAGCCCATGTGGACTTTGACCAAGATTTTCCTCTCATCTCACCTGAATCTATCTTTTCTGATCGACCTCATACACTCAGTTAATGTCCTTCAAAGTCACAATTCATAATGATTCTTTTGAAGATCTTTGGAGTTCAAGACGCTATTGAATTTGGACATCATAAAAGAGTCTTTCTTGTAGAGCATGGTGTCCATGAAGTGTTCATATTCCTTCGACATAGAACTTAGAAGGATGATTTATTGGTCCTCCTCCTCCAGCTTGATACCAAATACATTCAAGTCAAGTACGTTTGGTTGTAATCATCTAGGTGCCTTCGGATCTCTATGCTATTATCCATAACCAATTTGTAAAGGTGTTTTTTAGATACAATATGTTCACTAAGGACTTCTTCATGTAAATTACCTTTAGTCGATTCCATAGCCCCAACGTCGTAGGCTCTTTAGATACCTCTCGTAGCACTTTATATCTCCAACTCAATATGAGGGAAATATAAGGTTTAAATAATACCACGATATTAACTTATGTAGGTTTATCATCAATAACAACACGAATCTCTTATGTACTAGGTAAGCCTTAACATTAATTCTTCAAATGATGAAATCATTAGATGTGTTAAATTTTATAGGCTATGTTTCATGGAACTCATCTTTTGTGGCTTTCCGATTTCTATACGAGATCTGCTTCTCCAACCTTCAGATCGGCAATCGATCTACTCATTTTACTATTGCTCCATGCTCACTCACCACTTTTTGTGCAAGAAATCTTACACCCACAGGCAACAAATAATTTTTTATATTAATAAGTATGTTACAGAAAGACTCTCCAACACAAATGACTCAATCACTCTTTATAACAAAAGATAACGTGATTTACAAAACCTCTCTTGAATGTTTATCTCTCACCTCACTTAACTCGCAAAAATTAGAATTGTCTTTTTTTCGGAAATATATTTATCACGAATTTGAAAATATTACATAGTAATATTTTCTTTTATTTAAGAATGGATACGATAACTCTTAATCTTTCAATTAAAAAAACTTTATAAAATAATTAAATAAACATAAAAAAACTTAATCAATATAGAAATAGTAGATCCGTTTATTATAAAAACGGATTTAAATTGTTTCGAATTATTTCTTACCTACACTTCAACACTTACTATTATTTCTACCGAAAAGAATGGAATTCATGATGTACACGATTTATGCATATTATAACAGCTTTGTCTGAAACCATAACATATATCTATTCGGAAGAGTGTAAAGACACATGAGATAAAAAGTCATGATATGTTTGTCCCCGCACGTGTGGATGTGCTCCGAAGAACACGAAAGTCCATGATAAGAATGAAAATGCCTTTAAAGTTTCAATAAAAAGATTTTGTTGGTTTTGTGTGAGATACGTCGAAGGTAGAGAGAAAAACAAAAGACTTTTGGTTTACACCAAATAAAGAAGAACAAAAAAGAAAGGGTAGCTTCACGTGTACGGTGGGGGTGGGGGGCATCCACCACCACCCACATGAGTAATATCGGCCCCGATTCTCATTACCGAACAGTTTTCCACTTGTCTGCTTCTTTCCTTCGTTTTCTTTTGTTTGTTTTACTTCTCTCGTATCATTTTCAACTGAATTCTGGTTCATATTCAGAACTTCTAAAGTAACTTAACCATCTAGCTAGAAAAACATGAGGCCTCTTGTGTATAATAATAGTAGTAAAACGAGCCTATTCTAAAATTATCTACATAGTGTGGTAAGGTTTACATGTTATTCATATATTTATTTGTTAATGGATATATATTTATTTGTTAATGGATATATATTTATTTGTATATATTTAAAATATGTACATATGAACGGACATATTTTAAAAAATTGATATTTTATGAAAGTTATTCCGAATTTACTATTGTAATCAAATAATTTGGATTAAAATACATTACAAAACTGAACCCACAAATAGATAGAGTACAAAATAACAAAGTCGTTGTCAAAAGAATGAATGTCGATAAAAGTCGGAGACATGAAAAGAAGGATAGAAAGACGCAAAAATTCGTGCGAAGATAACCAAAAAACTCCCACCCTAACGGCAACAACAACTTCAAGTAAAAGGAAGAGAAATTCATAATCGTGTAATCTAACTGAAACCAATATGGGAGAGCCAACCCAAGAAAAATAAAATAGAAATATCCACTTAAATGGGGAGAAACTTATAACCAACAAAGATAGTGAGTAATTGAATACACGATTACATTTGCCAGACCACATTAGATCCAAGGTATATAAATTGACTATCAGAAAGCACATTGTGCGCCACAACAAATGTGATGATGGTATGAGAGCAAAAACCTCTTGAGTTTCGCTCTCGCCAAACATGATAATTGACAACATTAAAGTAGACACGTCAGAGGTGGTCGTAGCTAGATTGAGCCATTCGAAACCATCCCAAACCATGGTGACCAATGCTCGTCGTGAATGATGAACTCGAGTGTAAAGGTGGCGGCAGTTCAGAGCTCTTGAGTGACTAAAAAAGAATATGGTTGATGGATGCATCACATGAACTGCACAACACACAGTCATGAGGAGAGTTAATTCCTCAACTAATGAGTTTGTCTCGGGTAGCGTGTTTACCTAAGATAGCAAGCCAAAGGATAAAGGAATGGCAGAGGATATTATATATATATCTAATACTAACCCCGACCACCCAGCTCCGAGGGTGGGTGGAAGGATAACACTTTAAGTGTTCTTAATTCTAATATATTAAAATTCTAATCTTGGTGGACCAATAATACACATCAACATAGTTGATTTTAGGAGGTTTGAATGAGAGAATGAGCTAGTTGATCTTTTGGAAGTTCTGATGGTTTTTAGAGCTAGCATACCTTAATTGCGTCGGCGAATGATGTTGGAAACCTTGAGATTGATGTCTACTCAAGAATCACAAATAACATTTTACCAAAAGTGGTTTACCAAAGAGATAGAGAGTAGCAATGGGTCGTACGAGAAGGAGGTATTATCCTCATTACCAATAACCACCTTGTACAATTTGCTAGCAATTAGCCTAAGATTTAAAATTTTCCTACATGTCCATGAAGGACAATAGTCAATCTTTAAAGATCATAAGTTTTTGTCTTTGCTATTCTCAGTGTTAATCCACTCACAACAAATTGAGTTTTCGTTTTTACTAACTATCAACCACACATGTTTGAGGGAAGTCGTATGATTCCACGTTTTTAGGTCTAAATCCCAATGCTACACTCACACAAAGCCAATGTAACAATAGACAAAGCCACTTTTGCACCCCCCAAAATGTTCATCTCGTGGCCATATCAGAGGAAACGACGTAGAGACTGTAAGAGTTCTTTAAGAACTATAGCGGAGCTAATAAGGATAGAATAAATATAAATTTCCCCCACAAAAGGCACATAGTTAATGATTTGAAGCATGCCCACATATGAGATATGTTTGGAGGTCCAAGAGGCAATACATGTAGTAATATTGTCCATAAGGAGGTGACAATCGTTATGGGAAAGATGACCAGTGGGAAGAGGAACTCTAAGGTATTTTACTGGAAGATAACCTATATTAGTTAATCAGTTCTTAGAAAGGTTTAACCTCGGAGAAAAAGACATGGCTCTTCTAGATGATAACTTTAAGACCAAAAATATTGAAAAAATCCCTAAGATCATCCTTAATGAGGTTGAAGAAGTTAATGTCACCATGACAGCAAAACATAGATTGACAATCTTAAGATTTTGAAACTTGTACTAGAATTTGAATTTTGAATCATTTTTTTAAGGATACTGGAGAGAACATGAATGACTAAGATATATAAAAAAGGGGTCGATGAATCATATTTTCTTAAAACCTTTACGTTTTTGAGATTTTAGTGAGGGTCACCATTAATATTATTAATATATGAAAGTTGACGATACATTGAATAATCATGTTAATCATTTGGTCTGAAAAATTCATGGTCACGAAGATGTTGATAATTAGGTGTTAAGCTCTTGAAGGAGGAGGATGGTGTACGTAATGTTACTATCAACCACAAAAGTGTATTGAGATTTGTCAATTAGGTAAGAAAATAAATAATTTATCATATATTTAAAAATCTTGGAGATAATCTTATTGATCATATTGCAACTCGCAATTGGCTTGAAACCATAGGGAAAAAAAAGGAATCCTTCTTTGGGATTAAAGTGATGGTGGTGGGATTCCAAAAGGGATCAAGATAATACTAAGATCCCGTCACAATTATCCATGTCGATAATGTTCCAAATTCTTGAAATAATGCGTGTTAAGTCTATTAGGCCTTGAAGATTTATCGTTATCAATTCTAAAAATGGCGATTTTAATTTATGCGCAAGTAACATGGCAAACCATTCAAGTCATGTCATGGAATTAAATTTCTCATAAATAAGTGATGAGACTATAGAAAATCTTATGTATTCCGGGAGAGAACTCGAACCCAAAACGTTGAAAAAATAGTTGATTAAGACGCTCGTAATCTCGTTTGGGAAAATGGCAAAATCGTATTACTGATGGAGATTGTACTATTTTATTTCTTGGAATATAGATTTTGATATTTTTATGGAAGAATTTTATGTTATAATCTCCAACCTGGAATCAAATTTATGTAAAAATGAATCATCATACGGTTAAGATAGATATCGTTGGGACAAACTATAATCTCTTAAAAAACATAACTGAATTCAAAGGGTTATCGGTTAAATAAAATTAATTTCAAAAACATGTAACTTTAATATTAAACACACTATGTAGAGATAGAGAGAGAGAGAGAGAGAAAGAAACTATGAATTTATACCTCAACAATATCCACTTTTTAGCCAGCTAACCACCACACAATACTTTTTTGGTGATTCCTTTAGATTTTTATATTCATGGCTAGAACTACTTTAATCTACTGGTTGTGCTTCTCATTTAAATCCAAAAAAAAAGCTTGAAAAGTTGTTGGGCTTCCAAAAACGGAAGACCAACTATCATTTCTTAAATACTCAACTATAAAGGCATATTCCCCTACCACACATATTCTATGTCATTTGATCCTCCATCTTTTAGTGCTCAGTCATTTGCTTCAAGAACTCATTATACGAGGGTTTTATAGCAATGGGTTCGGATACTGAAAATAGGTCTCATGTAAATAAAATTACACCATCGATGGTAACAAAGGGCCAAAGATATTCCACTCATAAGACGAAAACAAAATGTGCCAAACATGTTCCAACATCAACAAATGTCTCCCACGAGCAGTCGTTCAGGGGTCGCATTTATGTTGCTGATAAATTAGCTATCCGTCAAAAGATTAAAACCCAAAGTAGACCATTGTACTCTGTATCTACTCTGATGCAATTGATCGACGAAACTAAAGACCATCCTAATATAGAGTCATTAGTTGGGGCGTTAGATAAATTCTAAGGTGAGAAGTCCCAAAAAAGAAGAATGAGAAAATTTCAAAATCCAAATGTGGCAAAAACAAAAAACTAATGTTGGACTTACCCTCCTCATTGATTGGGTGTGTCGGACCCAATTTTCAAGATATCAGCAACAAATATATGATTTTTCTCAATGAAATTTAATATAATTATTATTCGGAGAATGAAGTATGCGCACTAGGACCATGTGGGGAATCTCAGAGGGGGTAACCATAAGTTCACCAAAAACCAGAGAGACAAAACTGAGTTTTGAAGTAAAAGGGTTGGTCGTCTACCTCGATGTGCTAAATTGGGGGCTTTGGTTTCCACTTGACCCCGAAATAGTCAGGTACTTCGACCTAGTCGGACTATGTCTGAGTCAAGCCAACCCCAATTCTTAGTTTACCTGAATATCAATTATCATAACATTGAGGTTATCAAATACTAAAATATCAATGAGGAAATTTGTTGTTATTGCCAAGTCGTCGATGAATACCTTTTTACTATTGGGAATAAGCATAAAATCGTTAGTGATTTATTGGAGGCTAATAAAATGTGGAAACTGTAATTCTTCTTTATTAGTGGCGGTTTAGCGTACGGTAAAAAAATATCCTTGAAGTGTAGTATGAGCCGCATTCAAATAGTGTGGCAAAATATATGTAACGTTTTTCGTGTTTTATTAACTTCGACTTCTTTTATCCTTTACTGTTTGCAACTTACTTTGATTCTTGTTGCAACTATATTAAAATATTAGTAGTAGCACTTGGAAGTTGCCAAGGTAACTTTCAAAAGTTACACCAATGGGCAGCGGAGAACTGGTCCAATATTTTTCATAATTACTTCACTCCGAACAACCTAGTTCAGATTCACCTCTAACAGACTTAAGCAAAGCTCAACTTGTTGTGGGAATGGTTTACTAAGTTACCCACATATATCGGCTGTCGTTTACCAAATAGAAGCTACATATGGCAAAGTCTACCTTCCGACCATGAATATGGATCCAAGCCAGAAGGTAGAGAAGGGAGACATTAGTGGTTCAAATTCAAAGACAGTGATCGTTGTTGTTGTGGAAACGAATCAGCCCGAGGAGCCATTAAAAGAAATTGGTAAGGTTGACGCTGAAGTTAGCAAAATACACGAAGAACCTTTACGCCCAAAAAGGAAAAAAACACTAAGTGCATCAAAAGTACACAAGAGATAAAATATAGTATTGAGAATAATAGTACGCAAACTAGCTCGGTAATTGTTCCTATCACAACTCAAGCTACACTTCCTTCCGTTCTGGAAATGCATTCCTTTTTTGTTTCAGAAGAAAAAGAACAAGTTCATGAAATTCAAAGTCTGATGGGTAGTACAGAGAGGCCATGTATCGAGAGCTTCAGACGACAGTCCCCAAATCTAACGGGTTCCGTCAGTGGTGTGCTATTTCAGCTAAAGTAAATGGACACCCTTGCTCATACACTTTTGGAATTTGTAAAGCATATTGCTGAATGGAAAAGAAGGTAGTAGAACAAAAAGAAACTATCACCCTCCTTAAATAATAATGTGAGCTTTATAAAAGAACTTGTGAAGAACAAAATGAGTATATTAATGATCTCGAAATCCAATTCATACGGGTTGGCAAAGAGCTTATATATCAAAATACTGCTTACGAAGCCAAGATTTATGATCTATAGGCGTACAATAAAAAGAAAGTCCGGAAATACAAAGATAAAGAAAGATAACATAAAGATGCGAGATATCTTTTATATAAAGTTCGAGATGAGAAGAAGGTAGCTACCAAGAAAGCCGACGATGAGTTATCTGCATTTAAAATTCAAAGATCACGATGATACGGTAGACGCGTATGTTGATAAGTGCTTAAAATGCTTATCGAATTGAGACACTTTGATCAAGTCTGATATGGTCTTGGACTTTCATTAAACGTTCCCAGATCTGAACCTCATATCTCTTTGGGAATTGGTACCAAAATAAATAAGGTCTATGATGTGCTCTGACGGGTTGGTGAGTAGTAAAAATTTTATTTACCTTCACTCAATGCATACAAAGCTATATATATAGTGAAATGTATCCAGTGAGGTTACTTGGTTTATGGGTACATTTCAATAACCCAAAGTCATATACACTCAAAACCTATTACCGTGTAGAGCACATCTAAGTATAAAAATTTACTACATCGTCATATATATAAAATTAACTTTGGTTTAATAACTCATTTGTTTGACCTCCCTTTCGGATAACTCAGTTCTTATCAGGATCTGAAAAATTATGACGGCTCCGACAACACCTATAATGGATTTCTAGTAGATGATGAAGAACTTGAGTGAGCAGAATGTCACTAATTTCAAACTTTTGTAGACTATGTTTTCCACTCAGGCACCACAAATGAAGTCGCTGATCTATCATCCAAAGGCCACAAGTACGAGAAACATGATGTTAAGAGATAGATGTTAAAAAAGATTCACCATATCGTAACTAATGGGGCACGAATCCTTCTTTCGGACAAGAAGTGGAACACATCATATGTGATTCTGGATGATGATCCTTAGGTCATAGTGGAAGATGTCAGTATAAGAAGATGAGCCAAGGAATTATCAAAATCATTAATTCTAAGACAACTGGTGAATGAAGCGATGAGCAGGTCTATAAACAACACCCTTTCAATCATAGGGTAGGTATAAGGTATGCTTGGCCGTGAGAAATACCTAGCTCCAGTTAAACGGTCAGCAAATTCTACCAGTACCACCGTAACTTCAAGAGTTTCAAGTAGACTCCTTCAAAGTTGTAGTCAATCCTCCAACATCTCTATACACCTTTCTAAACGGATGTGCATCAAAACGATGCAAGAAATCACTTGAACCTTTAGCAACAACCAACAATGGTTCATTTGAATGACTGTATTTACGGAGGCGGGGGAGATGTCGAATAATCACCAACATAGGTCCCAAGCATATCAACCAAGAGGTGCACGGGTTCTTTCATTTCCAAGAATACATCAGAACATGTATGAAACATCTAGTAGACTTCTAGAGAGCTACCAAGGAGGACATTAATAGTCTATAGGGTATCTGAACCTTCAAAAGTATCCAAATGGGATCCATAACGCTTATTAACATACTCCAACCCCACTGTCAGGAGTAAAACATGCCCAATTTAATATTACACCACACTCTCATCAACCTCAACACAGTTCTCTATTAATGTACATGAACATGAACCAAAGATCCATGCAGTCCAAAATCGCCATGTAAGGAAACTTGCAGATCATGTCAATTGAAGCTTACGAGGCTTAACCAAATCTCACTAGAGGATACCATGCAGCTCATCTAAATTTCTACTATGGGAAGTACCGATAAGGGTATGTACTTATACTCACCAATAGTTGTGGTGAAACTACACATTCAAAAAATAGAAGGATCCTGGATATCAATAGGTTTACTCATTCCTCTAATAAGCGTAAAACGGCTGAACTGATGGTGTCATATTTGATGACGAAGAGGACTTTTACGATAAATATTCACTGTTGGCCCCAAAAATATTCTACGTAGATTTGTCACTCAACTTCTTCAACCAAAAGATGGAAAGGTACAATGGAAAATAAGATCTCGAACACCACATCTAGTAGTTCTGAAGTGATACGGGGGTGAATGACAACATGAAGTGACAATCCTTCTCAATGACCTTTTAGGGAAGTGTATTGATGTGGTTCAAGATCTTTTTCCCGATGTGCATAAAGAGTTTCAAAATGTTAAGGATAAGCTTTCGTAAGAATTTTATAGGACCCAAGATGATCAAATGAGATGGAGACTACATTATTCACTTCAAACAGCGACCAAATGAGATGTTACGAGAATATACTTAAAGGTTCGTAGATACAAATACAAACCTGCATGACTACAATGACCTATTAAAAATTTCATTTTATCGCTAATATATATTTGCAGGACCTATCTTTGAGGTTATCAAGAATAAAAAGCCCTCAACTTTGGTTACTTACTAAAACGTCATCGGGGTGTCGTCTGAATTTTTATTCCACAAGTTTTCCATCAACAATAAATATTGTTAGATCAAGCAAAATAAATAATCTTAATCACAACAACATGTAGAGCCAATCATCAAGGAGCTGGATAAGCTGACAATTATCATACATATATAGAAATCTCATTATCCATTATGGACATCCAATCTAGTGTTGCTAAAAAATAAGAATGATAAAGACATATATGTATCAACTTCAAGAATCTCAATAAAGTTTCTCCGGAATACCCTTTCTCTATGCCACAAATTTATCAACTTATTTATGAAACCAGTGGAAATAAGATGATGTATTTTATGGACGCTTACTCTGGGTTTAATCAGATATATATGCATAAGGATGGTCAGAAACATATAACTTTCATTATATAAAATGGGATAATATTGCTATAAGTTGATATCCTTTAGACTGAAGAACGTAAGATCCACCTAATAATCCATTATCGACAAGATATTTTCCATATCACTAGGTCGGAACTTGCAGGTTAATATCGATGACATAATTGTCATCAGCATCCAAAAATATGATAGCTTTTCGGATCTGAGCGAGATCTTCAACAACCTCATACAATTCAATCTCAAGCTCAATATGGAAAAGTGCACATTTGGCATTCGACCAAGCAAATTTTAAAGTTCAAATCAGTGTGAGGGGTATTGAAGTTGATCCAACAAAACAATCCAACTTAGTCATTATGCATCTCTCAAGTAACTACGAATAAGTACAAATATTGGTCGGAAGATTCACAACTTTGAACATATTCATTTCTGGCTCATCTACGAAGCGATAATATTTTTTCCAAGTCTTGTGGGGTATAAGAAAGTTCCATTGTACTCCAACATGTGAGGAAGCACTCAAAAATATCAAGAAATGCATTTATATACCAAAAGTATTGACCAAACCAACACAATAAGAATCATTATAATTGTATCTTGGGGTCTCCGACTATGGATTCAACATTGTTGTAATCCTAGAGAAAATAAATGAATCCATAATAGTCTACTATGTAAGTAAATCCTTACTCGGTGTTGAAACTTCACACTCACTGTTGTAAAAGTCAGCCTTGCAAAATAGTAATAGTGCATAAGATGACATAGTATTTTCGATAAACGTGGTGATGTGTGTCAGTTACCAACCTGTTTCCACGATCAGAGTCTTTCATGTCAGGTTATAACATGGTTCTGTAATCATATTCTCACCCGTCGTGATCAAGACCTTTTGTTGTGATAATAATTTCTAGTGTCGTGTTCAAGAGACTTGTTGTTGCGCTAAGGTCTTCATTGTTGCAATCAGTTTTTATGTTGTTGCGTCCAAGGTATGTATCAGTCAGTTTATCGTCGCGATCAAAAGAATTTTTTCCATGATCAAAGTACTTCATACTAGGTCTTAGCTTATTTGTACGATTGGAGTCTTTATTTCCTTGATCAAGACCTTTAAACATTACTTTGTTGATGTGACCAATGTTTATATTGTCGCGATCAAAATAGTTATCAGTCACTTTGTTGTTGTAGTCTGTCTATATGATATTACGATCAAAATATTGTATGCCAGGTATCGTCTCCTTACCGCATCTAGATGATTATTTATCGTGATCATAGAACTATTTTTTGCAATCAAAATAATATTTTCAATTAAATTTTGGTTTTGATCACCCACCTGTTTGCTACAATCACCAAAAAAATTCATGTGATCAAATATATATATATATATATATATATATATATATATATTAGTAAAACAGTAGTTATTGCTCTGGATTTCACCAAAAGGCTCGTCTCTTTGACTTATTTGTCTCTCTGTTCTTAATACGACTCCATTAGCTTACTTCTGTTTATTCTATGTGTTGTTGAGCCATGTTCCTTGTGTTTTGTAATTTTGAATTGATACTTCGATATTTTCATGCTTTATTCCTTCATTCCAAAATGATCTATAGATGATTCAAAAAACATGTTCATATTCTCTTTAAAAGTTGATTTCTTCTCCAATTTCTATAAGGCTTCTTGTTTCCATACGTTCTTGTTGTTCTTCTAGAACTATTTTGGAAATTTCCTGCGATCTGCTTGACAATTATTAGTATAATAAGGTTTAGGATCCTGTTGGAAATTACTTACATGCAGGACATCTTCTGATTCCGTCAAATGATTTGTGATGGACAGATGGTAAGCATTGAAGTTTGGTATTACAGTTGGATTCATCTTTAGTTGGTTCATTTGCTGCTGAAGATCTATTATTTTCACTTAAAGGATAATCTCATTATCAACATAATAAATCTCAGTCTTCCTTTCAGATCTATAGTTGTTGCTCGAGAGTACCGCAAGTAGTCGGTACGCTTCTTCTGATGTTATCTCGGTTTATAACCCTTCACTTACGGCATCTATCATTAAGATATTGTTTCCTATCAACCTATTATAGAAGTTGTGGACAATCAGTCAAATTGGGATCCCAGATAAATGCATATATGTATAAACTTTATATATCTTTATCGTGAGTCACTCATCTGTTCATCACTTTGAACGAAGGTCGAAAGATCACTGTAAAAAAATTAGATGTCACAGGTGGGAAATATGTTTCTAGAATTAGTTCAACTAGCTTGATTGCATCCTGCATAAATATTTTTTTAAGTGTTACTTGTGGTTGGACAATAACGTGCAATTTTGACACGTAAATATATATTTTTTTCTTGTAAAAGAATAAAACAATATTGGTTATATGCGAGTAAATTGCGTGTGGAAATAGGTTTTTAATTCCTAAAATTAAAAAATATTAAATTTTATTACCGCAATCTTTTTGTAAGTCATCCAAGAATCAAAATAGAGTGATTACTCTTTATTATTGTTCTTCATTTGAAGCTTCAATTTATCTTTTGTTTATATTTATCTTGCTTTCCCCTCACTTGAGTCTCAAAATGAGAAATATATATTTTTTGTCATTGTAACATGTTTTTTAGCAAATATAAAATCTTCATTCTCAGGGTCCAAACCTTTTATTATTTCAACTATGACCTCCAAGTTCTTTTTTGAATCAATACCATTATGTTTATATTCATATGCAACTTTAATGAGATGATATAAAGGTATTTTTTTACAAAGAATTTAGGTGAACTTCCCATATTGTTGTTGAATCCAGTAGTTAAATTACCGGTATAAATATTGGCTAGAAAATGTTATTGTTTTTTTCTTATTTATATGCATTATAAAGTCAGAAATATGTGTAAATTAGTATTTAAACTACTGTAAATTAGGTGCATAAACAAAAAACTTTTATTAAGGTTTGAAAAACCAAATAGAAAGTGCATGTAAAAAATATTATAAGTTGGGTGCGTAAATATATTTATTTGGGTTATGAAAAAACGATTGTAAGGTTTGGAAAATAAAAGCGAAATTCAATCTGGAAACTTTTAATTGGGTGCATAAATATGTTCAATTGGGTTATGAAAAAGGCTTCTAAGTTTTGGAAAACAAAATCGAAAGATGGTCTAGAAACTATTGTAAATTGGGTACATGAATACATTTAATGCAGTTGCAAAATAGGGTTTTTAAGGCTTGGAAACAAAATACAAACTAAGACAGGAAGCTACTGTAATTGGGTGCGTAAATACGTTCAATTAGATTGCAAAAAAAATAGCTTTTAAGGTTTCGAAAACAAAAGAGAAAGTGGGTCTAAAAATACTATAAGTTTGGTCCGTAAATATGTTCAAGATGTTTATGAAGAAAGTTTATTAGGTTTGAAAAAAATAAAAACTAAGTCTAGAAACTATTGTAAGGTGGACGTGTAAATACATTCAATTTGGTGGGTAAAAGTTCTATTAGGTTTGAAAGATATAATATAAAATGGGTATGGAAATTATTATAAGTTAGTGCGTAAATACATTCAATTTGTTTACCAAAATTTTTTAGTTATGTTTGAAAAATATAATATAAACTAGGTTTGTAAACTAATGTAAGTTTGGTATGTAATTACATTGAATTTGGTTGTGAAAAAAAAAAACATTCAAAACATTTATACAAGTAGTTTATGTACGTAAAAAGTCATATAAAACATCAAAACCAAACACAAACAATTCTTAAAGTAGGAATACAGTAAATAAAACATTTAAGATGAAATAGAGAAAATTCATCGTAAAAATCTGATTTTGTACGTGGTTTAACTTCATCGTAAAAATCTGATTTAGTACATGGTTTCTTTATGTTGAGTTGTTTTGGAATTCATTAAAATTTGTTGCACATATATGTAATTAGTGAGTTTTGATTCACTGAACTTGTTCCTGGGTCAAAGAAATGTGAATTTTGTGTTTATATATATATATATGATTTGCTTGAAAGATTTTAACTTGAATCTAATCTTTGATAAACTCAAAATTCGAATTGATTATTGATATTTTTATTTTTATTAAATAGTTATTAGTCACTCTTGACGTGTATGTATATATATTTTAAAATTTAGTAATAATATATTTTATATTTATATAAATATTGTTTTATACATTTTTATTTATAAATAAACCAAAAACTAGGCTTCAGTTTAAATTTTCAATCCTTTTCTCCACCATTTCAATGAGTAAAACAACACTATTACTTTTATATAATTTAATTAATTGATTGATTATTGTTTCAATCAAATAAAATTATGCATTTGGGATTGCATAACCAAAAAATAATTAAGTACCAAACTTTGTTTTAAAATAATTAAAAATAATTAACTTTGAAAAATGACCCATAAATATTATAATATTTTTAGTTATGTGGGTTCGATATGAATTTGAGGCTATATGAAAAGAATGTTGACTGACTTGATATTCTAACGAATTGGTACTTTCTGTCATTGTGATTTTAAAGTCTTCATATATAAAGTTGTGGACGATACTCGTATCATATGGACCCTCTAAAATTATTTGGACTTGTATTGCATTATCATTGCAAACAAAAACAACAACGTATGACAAACTTGATAATTTTCAGCTATAGCCATTAGTTGTGTCAAATCTTTTACCAAACCTCATAATTGTAGCAGATCTATGATCAATACGAACACTGGATATCGTACCACATTTGAATGGGAAGCAAGTTACATTAAGCTAGTACGGCGACATCAAAAAAAAATATCGTACGGAGAATAAGTTGGACCAAATCTAAACTTTTATATATTTATATATATATATATATATATATATATATATATATATATATATATATATTATAGCACAGGCTTATCCTGCCCAATTTCAGAAAAAATCTAGGACAACAAAGCATCGATATTACGACTTAGTTTGAATACCTAACTGAAAGGTTTCAAAGAAATCACTGGACGCAAAAAGAAGATAATAACCCAACGAAAATCTTCAAAAACGACTTAGTTTTCAGTAGAATGCTTGATGCATTCTGCGAATCGATTTTAGCAAAAAAGTTTGAAAAAAAAAACAAAAAAAAAATAAATATAAATTGTATATATACAATCTAGGTTATTGTTTTATATATGATAAATCTCCGGTAACAAATCGGAGAAGATTTAAAAATATCATTAACTATTCAAATTTTTAAGTTTATCAATAACCATTTATACCATAAAAACATTATAAAATATTCTTCGGATATAGAAATATAACAACTAAATAATTTACTTTCTTCTTCCTTTTGTGATTTTTTAACTCTCTCTCTAAAAAACAAAATCTCTCAAATCTCTCGATATAGATTCTTGTAACAAATTTTAGTGAATCCCGAAGAATTTCGGCCAAAACAACTACTAAGTTAAGTTTTCATGATGAAATTACTTTCTTTCGTCTTTAATTTTTCAATTTGTGTGCTTGTAATTATATGTTTGGCCTAAGAAGTGTTCTTGTTTGTTTTCGGTGATTTGTATATCTTTTTACACACACAAAATACAATTAGTAACCTATGAACTACATGTGTGTCTATTTATCTAGATGATTTTTTTCACAATTGAGCGTATTTACGCAACCAAAAATAACAGTTAGTTTCAATCTTAATCTACATTTATTTTAACTTTGTAATGTAGATAAAAAATGTCAAAAGAATAAGTATCCTCCACATCAGAAATTACAAATACATCTTAGATCGCAAAAGAAATAAAAAAAAATGTTTAGGAAGAATTAAAAGCTTTGAAGAATCTATTACAACAGGTCAATTAATTTTTTTTGGCAACCAAAAAAACTAAATTCACATCCAAGTTACGCACAATTAAGCAACCAAGTTACTCACAATTACGCAACCATGTTCAACTCATCTAAAATGTATTTTTACAACACAATTGCACGTAACTACCCAACCACAGTTTGACAAACCTTTATTTATTTTTAGTTTGCAGTCAAAAGATATGGATCTAGACGAAGACATTATTAAACGAATTAAAAAACTGGAAACACTAAAGAACAAACTAATGTTAGTCTTAAAAATCATGACGTAATATTGACTCTGATGTCTGGAATAAAAAAACTATTATAAAACTCATTCAAAAAAGACATCTTGCATCAAACAAAATAATATATTGCATCAAATAAAAGATTATAAAATGTTTAGTTTACTTCTTAACTATATTTGTTTTTGTAAAAGTTGTATATCTCTCAACTACACTCTCTTTTTTGTTTCGAGTATTAATTTCCTTTTATCATTTATTTATATATATTATTATTTCACAACTGCAACCATTTTGATAACATAATTCCACAACCAGCTAAACCATAATTTTACACCCGAATTACAATTATATAATTTCATAACAAATGTCTAATTAAACAATAAAAGTTGTTATTTTACAACCAATTAAAACGTAATCATGAAACCCATTATAGCATAATTTTGCAACCAACTACACTAGTATTATTTTAATACAACTATCCTTTTACACAACCTATTATACCGTAATTTCCCTAACTAACAATTTTTACTTTCAAAGCTAAAAGAATGTCGAATTCTAAACTGTTAATATTAATATAAATTACCATCTTCCCACATATTTTATCATGTCAATATTTAAACTTGTTGCTAATTTTTGAAGGGTAATTACTTGTTTGATTTGACAAAAATAGATAATTCATCATCAATGTACCATAAAACGGTTAGTTCACCCAAAAAAGAAGTAAACATTAATTACTAAGTGTATGGTTCTAACGTTTTGGCTATAAATTCAATTTACACTATCATTATGCTTTAATGTAAAAAGATTTGGTTATTTCAAAATGGCTCATATAGTTATTGTCTACTCTAATGATGGCTTTAGTTTCAAGATTTATGATAATTTATACGAGTTTATAGTTCACCAAAAAAAAGAAAACTGGAAAATGAAAATCGCGAAGAATTATCTTCTTACGGTGATGAAATTTTGCCTTTTGTTAATGAAAAACTTTCTCCATAATATTTTGAATAATCTGGAGATGAAGAGGACACAAATGAAGATCTTTGTCATGCTCATCGAGGAAAAAGGGGAATTTAGTCAAGTGGAAAAAGAGGAGGATGAAGAAGATCATTCTACTGATGTCTGAAAAAAAATGACTTCAAAGTTTATTTTTAGTTTTTTATTTTTGTATGCTTATGATTTCTTTTAGGTTCTTCTATTTCAACTATAAATGTTTTTGTCAAATTCACTTCCTAATTACATAACTAGAAATATCTTTAATTTTGCAACTCAATACAGTGCTTAATACAACATAATTTTGTAACCCTTTTATGCAACCACCTATAACGTAACTTTGCAACCCGTTTAAGCAACCACTATAACGTATTATGACGACTAGGTAATACATAATTTCACACCTAAATTTGCTAACCTAAAAATCACTATTTTCAGATAATTATCAAAATATTTACATGAATATATGAAAACAAAGAATCAGCATAACTACAACAATCATATAATTATAAAAACAAAAACAAAAATAACTCAACATAAATAAAAAATACTAAAAATATGAACTAAAATCACATGTGAAGAGAAAAACAACCAATAAATATAAATGATTGAAAATTGTAGAAGATATTTAATCAAAGGAATAAAGAAAAATTGATCTTAAATTGAAGAACATATTGATCGAATGAAAAAAAACATATTAAACCGGGGGTATGATGGATGTTAAAAAACTCAGGTGGTTATCACTAATTTAATTTCAAAACCATATGCTTATGAGTACTTTTTCAAACCTTGGGTTGTTATAGGTGAATAGTTTTAATTTCGGATGGTTATTAGTGGATTACTCTTATATGTGTTTGTATGTTACACTATTTGTAAGTGACCTAATATTAATTAATAAAACTTGACATGAATTTTTTGTTTTTTTATAATATCATAGCAATGTTCGATATTTGGTTGATTTGATAGCTGAATTGTATCTTTTTTTTCTTTTTTTGTATGGTATCAGGTATTATGTTTTGTTTTTTATTTTCTATGTTCTTTGGACAATATCTTATCTCTAATTCTATTGGCATGTGTATATCCATACCTCACACATTTTTATCCTTGTCTTCTACTTCACGTAGTTATTCATCATTATCGATTCTAGATTTTGGTGCATTTCGTCATATGTCACCTTGTATGTCATAATTTTTTTTATTTGTCTGATATTTCACCTATGTATGTTTTGTCTATTATTTCTGCATTAATTTAGATAAAGTGTGTTGAATATTATTACCCCTCATATATCACTCACTGTTGTTTACTACATTTCCAATCCTATTTTGAATCTTATTTCGGTGAGTTTTTAATTTGGATAAATTTAAGTTTTAGAGGAACTCAAAGTCATTAATGTTGTTTCCTCTAGCATTGATTTGTATTTGTTTTAGATTGATTCGTTTATCTTTTAAATTTTATCTTTGACGTTACGTTTGGGATATATGTCTACGACATGCTTAAATATTTTACTCTGTACATTTGTTTTGGGTCATTTAAAAACTTGTAATATTTCTAATTGAAGGGGTTGTAAACTAGCAATTTTGTGTGCTTTAACGTTTAATAAAAGTGTATTTTATTTTGTGGCCAATTTTGATATTATCCATATAGATGTCTATGGCCCATCTCATGTTTCCATAAAAGATGGTTCGTCTTATTATGTATCTTGTATTGATAAATATAGTCGGTTACATGAGTTTATCTTATAAAAGAACACCTAACTTCTTTAGAATATATAAAAACTTTAGACCACTTATTAAGAATCCACATTATGTTATGATAAAGTGTGCATATAGCTCCAATGTTTTCACAAGATTACTGTCATTTGGTAGTATTATACATCAGTCCTCCTTTACTGATACACCTTAGCGAAATGGTATTACGGAATGGAATATCGCCATCATGTTGTGGCTACTCGTTCTTTGCTTTTATCTGCTAAAGTTCATAGTGTTTCTTTACAAGAAATTCTAATTGTTGCACATATGCTTAATTGACTTCCTATTGCACATAACTTAGTGATATCTCCATATCAGAAGTTACATAAGCAACCTCCAGATTATTCCTCTTTATGATTGTTTGGATATATATATTTTATCACATGTCTCCATGTTGAATGGAACAAGTTGTCTTCTAAAAGAACTATGATATTAGATTGATGAATATCGTTGCTTTGATTCCACAAGTTAGATGCTATATGTATCTCGATATGTCATATTTCTTGAGTATGTTCTTTTTTATTTTATTCTAAAAAATTGTACGACGTAATGAAGATAGAACATAAGGCTATTGATATTTTTTGAATTAACGATAATACATCCATTTTGCATGATACATCTACATCATCTGATACTAATTATGCTTCATCAATCTCTGAGTTTGCTTTTTAGTGTTGTTGAGCTACATATTCTCTCCCTCAAATAAGATCTACTCATATAAGTAAGTCTACCAAATTGACAGATTTGTTTTATTATTCTTACTCAACTCTGTTTGATTCTTTTATAGCAAACGCACATGATTTATATTAATCTTAGTCATATAAAGAAGTTATTTCTAATCCTCATTGGAAAAATGCTTTGACTGAAGAGCTTTAATCCCTTTATCAGACACATACATGGGATATGGTAAAACATCGACCAGGTAAGCGTATAATTAATTCCCATTGAGTTTTTAAAATAAAATAAAAAAGATTTGATGGGTATTCTGATAGGTATAAGGCTCTTCTTATAGCAAAATGATACTTACGGAAGTATTGTATGGATTAAAAGAATATTTTCCCCAATGGTAAAAATGACGATAATTTGTACCCATGTTACTATTGCATATCTTCGACAAAAATAGATCTTTCAATTAGATGTCAAACATGTCTTTCTAAATGGTGATATTCACGATGAGGTTTACTTAACTCATCTCTCGAGTGTTGATCAGTATCCAGGTGAATTTTTTTCAAATTAGTAAATCTCTATATGACCCTAAACAAGATCCTCGTGCTTGGTTTGAGAAATTCTCTATAATTATTATTTCACTTGGTGTTCTTGCAAATAATTGTAATATTTATTTATTTATCAGAAGTACGAGTGTATGACAAATTATTTTATTTTATATGTATATGATATGTTATTACATCACAACAAGACAACTTTTTATTCATTCTTGTATCTTTTAAAATGACTAAGGGACTACAAGTATACACTTCCAAACAATTTGAACCAGACTCTTCGAATTTCAACTTCATGCTAATAATAACTTATCAAACTCGTTGTCTATGAGATAAAAAAACTACTAGTAAATAAAAAAAATGAGAATGCTACATATATGCGTAATCTTTCCTCCTTGACAAAATTAATTTTTTCTTCAATGGAGGTTTGATCGATGATGGGGGTTTAATGGGGAAAATATATGGCCAGCAGACCCCAATACTCTATGAGTCCAACCATAAATGAATCAGTCATTCGGCTCAATGTAACGTAAGTTAGTCAGGAACATTTAACCTCAATATAAAAGATTAAGAAGCTTTAGAAAAAATCTCAAAGTACAAAAGAAACACAAATCTTCAGTCATAGAAGAATAATGAAAGTACTAGTCATTCTTGATGTTCTCATAAATGATAGAATTTCTATAAGCTGAAGCACATGTTAAGTATATATATATATATATATATTAGGTCACAAATTAACAATGTATATGTAAGGGAATAAGTTGTATGATGTAACATATGAGACTTAAGTCAAAATCTCAATTAGACTTTTGGCCCAAATTTATTCTTATAAATAAAGATTCTCATCTAGTGAATCATATGAATCTTTTACTAAATAAGATTATTTTATTTTCTCTTACACTCTCTTTAATCCAATATATATTAACCACCTCCCTATTTTCTCACCATATACTATAAATTCCTTCTAACTTCTTCTCTAAGTTATTATTACACTCTTGTATTTGTTTTTCCAAACTTCTTAAGTCCTCACGAGTCTCCAAAAGCTTATTCAACCATTTTATTCATCATATTAATTGCATAAGCTTAACAAAAAGAAATTATAACAAAAATTTACCTCATCACTTTGAATGATGTATTTGTTTCACTAGAATTGAATCATGTTATTGTTATTTCTAGTTTAGTTGTTCTTCTAATTTTTATTTATCAATCATTTAAAAGTAATTATTATTTAACTTGATATATTTATGTATGTGGATAGTTCGTTAATATTCTATAAGTCATGTTCACACTTCTCTTTAATATGAGTTTCTTCATTATCTTGTCATTCACAAAACAACCAAAGTCAAGAAATTTCACATACACAAAATTTTGTATGATTTGAGAAATAAATCATAGATTTTTAGTAATTTTAGGAGCATATAGTTTATTATTTAGGATAATATATATGTTTTTATAGGTACAAAGTTTTGATTGTCATTGTTCTCTTAAACTCTGACGTGAGATATGTGATTCTTAACTTTGTGTGTGGACCTTATGGTCTTATGGTTGCATCCCATATGAGAAAATATCAAATAAATTGTTAATTAAAGAATTAGGTAAGAATATATTTTATTTTAGTCTCACTTGACAATAAAAAATAGGGTTAAAATCATATAATACACCAAACGAAATTTATTATCATCTTATTACTTAAAGATGAGATTAATTTCACCCATTATCTAATTAAGTTTACCAATTTCCACTTAATATCCATTTTTTATAACACACTAAATACCATAGACTAAATATATACACATTTTTAGATTATATTTTATTTTTACTCTTCATCTCCATATGCACTAAAGCGTCATGACAAATGCCTTATTTTTTTCAATCTATCATTATGAAAGTACTTAAACGTCGCTATCTTCGAAATCAGAAAACTCCAAGGTCATAATCACCGTAGTCCAAAATTATAAAAAAATTGCTTCTTCAAATCAATTAGGTAAGTTTATTTTATTATGAATCATAATTTACTTTTCAATTTTTTGAAATCTTTTTTCTGTGGTTTTTGAGCTTGTAATTACAATTCTGATTGTACAATTTATTTCTTTGATTTAAATGTCCGTTATTTTTTGATTTTACGATTCTGAATTCATAGGTGTATGATTTATATATTTGATTTAAGTTTCTATAATTTTTGAACTCATTACGTACGAATTGACTTGTTTTGTGTACAGATTGATTGTTGGTGTTATGTTTTTTATTTCTACTGATGTTAGATATTGTTTAGGTTGTGAGATGTTAAGTTTCAAGGTTTTTAGATCCACAAGTTCATACCTGTAAAAATTAAAGAATTGATGCGCAAAGAATACAACCTACACGTGAATCACAAATTTGTGTAAAGGTCAATGTGAATTGCACATAATGGGCAATAATAAGTTTGATTGATGAATTATTATGTAATTATGATATGTGAATTTTATTACAAACCCAACTGTTAATTGTGAATGGGTATATGAAAACTATAAACATGAATGACGAATAGCCTATTGACTAAGAAAAATTATGTGAATGTGAACTACAAATCATTTTGTATATATGAAATATACATTATTATGTTTATATGAAAACTATAAATTTGAATTGTGAACACGAATTATGAATAATTTTGTGTATATGAAATGCAATATTATGTTTATATGAAAATTATGAACGCAATTCGTGAATAGATAAGTAATTATAAATTTTACATGAACGTGAATTGTAAAACGTTTTGTATATAAGAAAATAAAACCATTATGTTTATATGAAAACTATAAACGTGAATCATGCATAACTTAATGAATATAAATGTTAATCGCAAGTATTTAATATCAGACTTCTCTTGTGTGTTTTCTAACTAAATGAGAAAACTTCAATCCTTCCTATTAGTCATTTTGAAGAGTTAGAAGGTATGGTTAATTTTGATTTATCAAAGTGGAGGAGCTGGTTAGATGAAATTTCTAGTTACTTTAATAATTTTATGAATACAAAAATAATGATAAATTAGTGGATGTGTTATTAGTTATTGATTTAGAATGTTGTCCAACTATAAATATAGACATAGTTGTGGACGTGGCTGATCGAGAAATACTTAAAGGAACTTCTTTAAATTTGTTTGAAGATTTAAATAAACATTTAGTTAGTTAAGAGTATAGTTTGGATTTTAATTTTCAAGGCCATACGTAAAAATAATTTGCTATTCTTAAGTCTGAATATTTTTGGAGGAGAAAAAGAGGTCTAAAGAGATTTGTGATTCACTTAAAATAGTTTTTGGAGAGAGGACAATACTAGAGAATCTTAGAGAGATAAAGTTGTCAAGTATCAACAGTGTCAAGTCATCTTCATTCTCAAAAATAATACACATATTTTTAGGTGATGTAGTTACAAGTAACCGACTTTGTTTGTTACGTGGATATCCCATTCTACTTTACTACTTTGTAAAAACAATTCTTCAAAATTACATATATGATCATTTATCTTTACATTTTACACCAAAATCCCTCATATATTATAAAATAATAAGTTCGCCTACTATAAAGTGATTATTTTTACTCCTCGTTTATTTATATCGTCATCAGTAACCCTCATAGTCCTTGCGAAAACATCTGAGGAATGACTAATAGATGTTATGTGTGAGCTAATCTCAATTTTATCGTCTGAAATGCTCTAACATATTATATGGGTGACTTCTCGTAGGAAATGCTCTAAAAGGTTATCTATCAATGTTAACTATGCATTTTTTTAGGAGAACTCTGATTCTCCTCGAAGATGTACTGATCATATCTTTTTCTCATAAGTCATTCCAGTCAACATTTTAAGCTCCTCAAAACTCAAGTGGTCTATCAAACTCGATTTCTAGAATACTGTGGAAACTAATAGAAATTAATGGGCAAGTGCACTATTTTATTATGTCATACATTACACTTGTCAAACTACTCAAATTGTAATCAGTAGGTTCATGTTACATGTCAAGTGAGACACATCCAATAGGTATTTGCCTAACTCTTCGATTTCCCCTCAAAAATCCCATTACCCATCTTCACAACTATACTTATAAATACTCTTCCATAATACAATTTACCTAACACAATTTAATTCTAGAGATAGAGAGAGACAGAGAGAAAGAGAGATTTTCATTTGAATAGCTCATCCACCATCTCCACCTCGTTTTGTCTTGAGGTTATGTCTGGTTCACTTTCGACATGCTTCTATTCTATTATGTTCAATCTAAAATATGCTCGATATTAGTTTACCATCGCACAAAGCGCTTCCGAGAGATAAGTTTTCGGTATAGTTTCCGATAAACTCATTCAAGTCATTTAAACATTCATGCATGGTCTCATGCATCTTACCAAATATTCATCACCTTCTATGGACCTTGGAATTTCTTCAAATAATCCTTCTGATCTGACACCCACGACTTGTTCGCAAAAGTCACCTATAATAGATGAAGATCAATTACCTCAAACAAGTTAAGATAAACCACCTCACAAAAGTCAGTTCATTGCCATGGGAGAATCTAAAGAGCTTAACACTTCAAAAAAATCAACACTCTTCGTACCATAAAGCAAAGACTACCAGTGCCAGTCAATAAAGAACCATAAGAGCTCCTCTCTCGAGGAGACAACTGGGACAAACAAAAAGTAACATGTGATTCCTTCAGAAAAAAACACAAAAATGGCTTCGAAAGAACCCTACAATCCACAAAATGCGCCCATTGCTTCAAAATCATCTTCTCAAAATCAGGATTGAGGCACTAGTTCAATTGCACCTCCCAACTTCGAGATGACCTATTCGAGAAAGTTGCTAACTCTGAATCAAGGATGGATAGTGATTCAGAGGTTTGAATAATTGATAACATACATGCTTTTAATTCTGAAGACAATGTTATAAAAAGAAAGTCAAGCCAAAAGAAAAGAAAAAGGTTAAAGAAATTGTCACATTTCCTAATGAAATAGCTGCCACTTTAATCGTTAATCTTAACGACTTTCTCCCCGGATATCTTATTGGACTTAACAATATGCAATATGAATATTTTGACCAATCTGAGTCTGTAACACTTCATAAAAATGGAGAATTCGAGATAATATCTTTTTTCGCCTAACCTCTTTGGGAGAGACTCATCTTTCATGTGGGGAAAATGAATTGGTAGTCTACCCAAAAAAAAATGAACTGGGGTCTCTGGTTTTCATTGGACCAAGTAGTTGTGGACTATTTTAAAATTATCAACCTCTGTCTTAGCCAAGCAAGTCCCAACCTGTAGTTCACCCTACTATCCAACATTATGGCTTTGAGACTTGCCAAGAGTCCTCTCCCCATCGAGCAGTTTATAGCTAATATGGGTATCTCAAAAAATCATATGCTCTCTTTCTACTATCTTATCCTTAGAAATTATTCAAATATAATTGATGATCTTCTCAAGACGGACAAGACATGGAAACATAAACTCTTCTTCATTTATAATTACTGGGAGAATGGAAAAGAGCTTTCGACAGAAAATCCTTCGAGGTTGTCTTTGAGATGGAAGAGAACCAATGAGTTTCATAATTATTTATATTTGTTTTTCCCATAATTTCTACTAACTTTACTTTCATTGTGCAGATATTTTGAAGCGCTACCAAATTGAACGCGCTACTATCAAGTAGACATTCTCTAAACTGAGTGAATGGGAAACAAAATATTGGTCAAACAAATCATATTATTTTGATCCACTCAACTTTGTCCAAAATCACATGTGGAAAATATCCCATGAATATGTCATGGTTGCGGATAAACAAATGGAGCCTCCCTCTTTAGGAGATGTGGTAAATAGATTAGTTGATTTAGATGCTTGTATCGTTCTTCCTGCTCATAATAGGGTCCCAAACCATAAGCTAAAGAAGAATCCAAAGAAAAATACTCACACAGATCCAGTTAAGAGAAAGAAGAAGTTCAGCCTAAAAAAGAAAACCAAGAAAAAATCTATCGAAGTTATCACTCTCGACACTGAACGTTCCCTCCCTACAACTTCCAAAAGAAAGAAAATGGTTGCTTCAAGTAAAAAAAACATGCTCTTCAAAGACGTCTAGTGAAACTGTTCTTGATCAAGGTGTTAATACTTCCTCCCCAAATCCGACATCCGACGTTGATGGGAATAAAGAGTAGCATGGAGACCATCAATTCTATGACTTCGAACCACAGTTTTAAGAAAATAAACATTAAGTTGTTGGTACTAGAAATGAAACTGTAGAGACTATGTTGAAATATATAGAAAACAGTCCTCCGTAAAATCAACTAACAATTCTTCAAGAAAATCAACTACCACTTTCTTCAGTGAGCCTTCCAGAAGAATCTATGTTAGAAAAAATCTTCTATGGAGACCCCTACAATGAACCATCAGAAGAATTACTGAACATGATTCAACCTTTTGCAAGCCTCAAAACAACTGCCAAAAAACTAAACGAAAAGGCTTTAGTTGTTTGGAGTCAATTCGAAACTGTGGAAAAAGATGGCATCCGCTGGAAACAACAAACCGAAAACAACAAAAGATTGGTTGAAATGGCACAAAGAAATATTATTGAGAAATTTCAATTCTTTCAAATTGATAGATCTAAATGGAATACTGGGGCTATGAAACTGAAAAAAAACCATCTAAACTTGAAGAACCAAGAGGAATTGCATAAAATGACTTTCAAATACAATGCTGAGTTGTAGTAAGAGCATGTTAATATCGACGCAATTAACACCTTGTATGAAGAAAGTAAAGAGGGAAAAAAGCGCTTCAAGACTTAGAATTATACAAAGCTGAAGTCGGGAAAGAAAACTTTGTTTCTATAATCGGTGTTGTGAACGCATGTGCAAGTGATTTTCTTGAAACTTTAAAGACTCGTGAGTAGGAATCTAAAATTTCCATGGTTCTTGATTTCAACTAAATATTTTCGAAGAAAAATATGGCGGACTATTGTTATTTGGTGCCAGGATACTGATACCTTAAAGATGCATTCACCATTGTTGTAAGTGATTCTTATGAATTATAATCTGAAGAGAATGGAAACATAAAATATACCTCGTTGGAAAGTGAAAGTTAGGAAAGTGAAAGCAGCTCTTTACATGTTAGCTCAGGTGAACCTATAAATTGTGGTAAAGATAAATCGGAAGAAATTGTATTTTTTTGTTTTTAAAATGTGTTTTGATTAATGACTATCACACATCACCGTCTGTATTTATGTAAGTTCTCATCATATATGAGTGTGTGTATCACTTCAAGTGACCACCAAATGTCACTAGTTTTGTTTTTGTAACTGCCCATCACACGGCAATGTTTGTGTCTTTTTTAAAATGTTATATGTTGTTCCAATTTTTTCAACTTGTCCTAAAAACCTCATCGTATTATAATGTCACAAAATTTAGCACTTTGAATTATATCGCCACACACACTAGTACTTCGAATTATATTTCCACACACATTGGCACTTCGAATTATATTACCACAAACATTTGCACTTCGAATTATATTACCACACAATTTGCCACTCTTAATTATATTTCCACACACGTTGACACTTCAAATTATATTTTCACATACATTAGCTTTTATAAAAATGTATTCTTGTAAATTATTTCAAGGGTGATCAATGTTAAGAAAATAACAAAGAATTTGCCAAAGTAGAAAAACTAATATTATCAGAAAAGTGAAGTTACATTTGTTTAGGGTATTTCTGCTATTTATATCTCATTCACGTTTATGGGCGGGTACAAGGATCTTTATTCCGACTTACTACACTCATTAATCCCCTTACATCATTAAGCCTATATTTATGGATGAATTTCTAAGTGGTTTAACTAAGACTTATAGTGTCATTAAGTCATAATTTGAACCGTTTCTCTTTTAGACCGCGCTAAGTTGGCTTCAGGCGCGTGCTTGTCCAAACAGGACTTAATAACATCTTCGCTCAGTTTACCGCTTGGTTTAGGAAACGAAATGGCCCGAGCGGTACTTTCTCATTTAACCTTGTTCAGCTTTTCCTCAACCCATTCGGTCTTCAGCTCTTCCTCAACTCGTTCGGTCTGCCAACATACTCGTCCGATTTGATCGTTGTTGCCTTCCTTTATTGATTTTAGCTCTATTATTTACTCCGCTCGTCTGCTTCCTCATTGTATCTTTGCATTTCTTTCTATCTCGGGCTCATCCTTTATTCTCTCACCATATTTATCTACTCGGCGTTTTAGGTATTTCTTGACCGGGCAATACCCATTCATCAATCAGTCCTTGTCTAATTTATAAAAAAATTATTTTTGTATAATAATATTTTAATTTTAAAGTTGAAAAAAGTTCTAATTTATAAGAATGATTTTATTCCTTTAACATAAAATGTCGTACACGTAATTGTTTGGCACGAGAATTACTGTATTTACAATTTTGTTTATATAGGCACCTCATTAAAAAATTCTCAAACCACCAGGAGAGGAAGAGTATGTCATCGGTCAATATACACTTTGAAAATAATGTGCACAGTAGCGTTCAGAAAACTCACAAAATAATCGTAAATTTTCAATATTAAAAAGGTACTACAAAAGTCATCTCTCTTTATCTTCGGGGAGTTATGTCCCTATCTTAACGTTTTCGACCATCGAATACGGTCCTTCCTAATGCTCAACCATATTACTTATTATTTTTTATTTTTTATGCAAAAATAATTTTCTTAAAACTTTATCAGCTACCTTAAAATACCTTTATTTCACCTTCGAACTGTATCAGCTTTGCATTAAAGTTTGATAATGAAGCAAATTCAAATGTGCTCTTACCGTCTTTTCTTCTATCAAATAGAGTTATGCTCATCTAGCCTCCTCCTCGTCGCTCTCGGAGTAGTTAAGTATTATGTAAGGTGGAAGTGTAGATTTCGATGGGCTCATCATATCCATCCCATATATTAAAGCAAAAGGAATTTTGTAAGTTGCAATACAGTGTGTTGTTTTATATGCCCATAACACCTTTTGAAGATAACTAGGTCATTTTCTAGTTGGACCTTCCAAAAATTTCTTGAGACCAATTCCAAGATAATTATATTAGTAACCTCTACTTTTTTGTTTTCTTGTGGGTGTAAAGGTGTTGAAAAACAGTATTTGATTCCCCTCGAACCACAAAATTAGGTAATCTCTTTGTTATTGAACTTTGGTATATTATCTGTAGTAATTATCTGAGGAACCCCAAATCTACAATAATTATTCATAATAAATCTGATGACATCTTTAGCTCTTGTTCCTGACCAAGGTTTGGCTTGTGTCCATTTTGAAAAGTAATCTACTGCAACTATAATTGTATATCGTCCTCCAAAACCCATAGTGGACCCACTAAATCCAAACCTCATATATCAAAAGGAATTGCTTCACAAATTGAGTCTAAAGGCACAACTGGTATGTGAATGGTATTTGAAAATATTTGACAAGTGTCACAACTTGGAACCAAATTTTGAGCATCACTCGTTCTGGTGGGCCAATAATATCCTGCCAATAATACACTTCTTGTTAAAGTTTTAAAACCACAATGAGTTGAACTTTCCATGTCGTGCAATGTTTGCCCAAACATCTCAACAATGGTCGACTCGGAGATTTTTTATACAAGATTTTGTAAGAAATGTGTACCCATGCGCTCTAAATCTCAATTGTTGAGCTAACTTTTTATAAATAATGTACCTTTAAGTAAAAATTCTCTTAGACCAAACCCTTGATCTCTCTACTCTTCCTTGGTAGACACAAATACTTCCTTGTAATATTGGCACTGCTAAGATTTTATCAATATGGATGGACTTTCCGTAATAAAATTCAAAGATACCCCTCGGAATAACCAATGGTTGCCAAAGAATCTGCACACATGTTTTATCCTTTGTTACTATGTTTAATCATCATTTTATCAAACATGACTGCCAAACCCCTTAATTATCGTAAATACTTCATAAGCTTATCATTCTTAGCGTCATATATTCCCAACATATGATTTGCTACAAGCTGGGAATCCGTTTACAAACAAATTTTCTTAGCTCCACATATATTCGCAAGTTTTAATCCGGCTAGCGTCGCCTCGTATTCTGCCACATTATTTGACGCACTAAATCTGAACTATATTACTTAATACATAGCCTCACCATATGGAGTTATTAACTGAACTCATTCTCCTGATCCCAAAACAATGGAGCCTCCATTAGTTATAACCACCCATTTATCAATTGTTGGTAATATACTCATCATTTTCTTCTTTATCAGAATGTTATAAATGGAATTCGACAATGAATAAAGTCAATGTCATAGTATCCTAATTTAATGGACCCATTTTTCATTCTCTCAGAAACATCTGGTCTTTGTAGTACATTTTTATGGAAGTGACGTTCTTACAATAATATAATGAATTTGAAGTAAGGGTGCATTTTTCTAGCAGCTACAACCAAAGCTGAAGCCAGTTTCTCTAGCTTCAAATATCTTTTTTCTGAGGCAAGCAAAATTTTACTCACATAATATACCGGTCGTGGATATTCATCTACTTCCCTTACCAATACGGCTTTGACGGCATAATCCAAGACGGTGATATACAAGAACAATTGCTCATCTAAAAGTGGCTTAGATACAACTTCAGGTGAGGATAAATGTTCTTTAATCTTTGAAAATGCTACAACACACTCTGGTGTCCATAAAAGTTCATTTTCCAGTCTCAACACTTGGAAAAATGGAGCACATTTATATAAATGTCTAGATATGAATCTATTTAGAGCTGCCAACCTACCTGTCAAAATTTACACTTCTTTAATAGACCAAGGTGAAGTCATTGTTATCAAGGCCTTCAACTACTCTAGTTCAGCTTCTATCCCTTTTTCTTATTATGTATTCTAATAATTTTCCCGACCTAACTCTGAAGGTACATTTCTTTGGGTTTAATTTTAAACGAAAAACTCTCAAATTCGAGAAAGTTTATTCAAAGTCATGTAGGTGTTCTTCATCCGCAAAGATTTTGACCAACATGTCGTCTATGTAAACTTTCATACTCCTCATAATTAAAGTGGTAAAGGCTTTGTTCACTAGCCTCTGATATGTAGCTTCAACATTCTTGAGGCCAGAACGCATAACTCGATAACAATGCAATCCTCTATGAGTAATAAACATAGTAATTTCTTATTCCTTTGGATTTATCTGGATCTATTATACCTTACAAAAGCATCCATGAAAGCAAGAAGCTTATTACCTGATGTTGAATCAACAAGTTGGTTTATCTTTGGAATAGGAAACGGATCATTCGGATATGCTCGATTGAGATCATTAAAATTGACGCACATCCTCCATTTTCCGTTCTTCTTCTTTATGAGCACAGGATTTGCAGTCCATAATGAATAATGTACTTCTCGAATATTCCCTACTTTAAATAATCGATCTACTTCTACCACAATTTCCTCAGACTTTTATACCAAAAAATTCCTTTGTTTTTTAATGATATGTCTAATTTTTGGGGATAGCTTCCAAGCTATTGAAAATCACCTATGATGGAACCTTTATAACATCTTCAGTTTCCAAGCAAAAATATTTAAGTTTTTGAACAAGTATTTTAATAGCTAATAATGTAAGGTTAGTGATAACAACGTTCCTATCTGCAAGCTTTTCCCATTAGGAAAAACATAAATTTCCATATTCTCATTAGTAACTAATGAACCCGACGTTTCCCTCGGACCATCCACTTTATCCATATCAGAAGAAGACCTCTCTAAATGTTATCAGCCATCCTGTCAATACCCACATCTTTTTTTTGTGCAAAGTTTTTATATAACATTCCCTAGTTACTTGCTGGCTACTTCGAATAACACCTACACGGTCCCCAATCACATATTTCATGAATTTATGAATTATGGAAGCTATGTAATGCATTTTTTACAGCCATAATCTTCCCAAAATGGTGTTGTAGCTCGTCAGACAGTCAACTACCATAAATAATACTTGAACTTTTTTCATAAAAGGACCACGACCCAATACAACCTCAACCTCAAATTACCTAATAACTTGTGTTGTTTCCCAATTAAATCCTACTATTGTTCGCTTGGATCAGACAATCACAAGTGGATTACGCATATTCTCATATGTTGACAGAAATAACATATTAGCCAAACTACTAGTATCAATAAGTATCCTTCGAACCTTGGTATATGTTATCTATTCTCCAATCATTACTACATCTTCATGAGAACCAGCTATCCTCCTTAAATCATCTTCATCGAACAAGAAGAATGGTATAACATTCTTTCCATATAAGTAAAAATTCCTCATTCCAATTGAGTAGTTAGGTTTATCACATGTCTTTTTCTAGAACTGTTAGTGTTTCCAGCCATATTATCTCGTCCAAAAATTTCCAAAGACTTAAAATACTCACACAAGCTTTGAAGTCTTTCTTATACCACTGCTTCGTTTACAACTAATACCATCCCCTGATTTTGATCAACATTGAGATATTCTGAAGACACAAAGATGACATTTCCCTACTCAACTATCAAAAATGTATTTTATTTCTTTGAAGATATATTTACACCTTATTCTACTGATGGATAAACGTTCGAAATATACCCACCAATTTATTTCCCTTTAACAAAAGTTGACAGCTTACCATTCTCTATCAATGTCTGAATTTATTTCTGTAGAGCTATGAAATTTGCGGTATCATTCTCGATATCATTATGGTATTTACAAAACTTATTATTCATCTCATCTTTTGGTCTATTTATTAGTTGAGGTTTTCGAAAATGAACATGGTTCTTAGCCCTCTTTAAACTGTTGTCATATTTTCAGTTAAATGTGCAAAATAATCTGGTCTCATCCACTAGTTTGGCCTAGTACGAGGTGGTTGGTGATTAGAGACCAACACTTGTGATGGTCCTGACCGAAGAGACAATTTAGCGGATACCCTCGGTCGAGAAGTTCATTGGAAATACGAAGTACTAACCTAATAGCATTGGTTGGTGAGAGCATTTCTTTGTCCTGAATGCCTCTGAGATACACTAGGCCATATCTGAACCCTTGTTGATTCATCAACTTTAATTTTATCTTCTACTTGAGTTATTAAATCCCAAAAAGTATGTTTTATTCTCCTTTTAGTTTCACTCGCTAAATATCCAAGGAGAAATCCTTGTCTAAACGTTGTGCACGCTACCTACTTATCACACTCATCTAACTCAATCTTAGTTAACACAAATCATTTAGTATAATCTTTCAAGTTTTCTCCAACTACTTGTTTGCATTGAATTATGGTATCCCTAATAGCTCACAATTCTTTGCTCCCCAAAAATTTCTGTCTGAAAGTTATGTAATATGTCCCAAAATTAGTTATCGCTCCCCTCATAATCCTATTGTACCACTTCAAGGTTGTGCCCTTGAAAGTTTGCGAATGTGCTCTACACACCAACTTGTCATCAACCAAAACATTCATCATGTAATTTTTAAATTGCTCAATATGGTCATTAAGGTCTTGTGTGCCATCAAAATTTTCAACTTTAGTGATGTCAAAGCACTTCGAAAGCGATATTGACCATATCACAGCTGATAAAGGAGAAATCCTTCGATCGATTCCTTACATGTAGTGCTTACTTCCTTCACCACTTCCCATGATTTCATACAAACCTTGATCCACAGATTTTTTGTAATGATTAGCCACATTATATTCGAAAAGTAAATTCTCAATCACGAATCTAGATTCATCTGGTTTATTAGACTTCTACTTCTTTAGATATTTTGGACGCCAATTATCATGTATCTTCGGATTATTATTATTGTCTTCTCATTTGTAAGAATTACCCATTTCAATATTTTGAGAAAATCATCGAAATCTGACCTAAGAGACTCGCTTGTATCCAAAAAAAATTAATGATACTTATCTTTTTTCTCCATCTATAAGAGTGATACCCAATTATATCTGATATTATACTCCTCGATGACTACCCTTGCTCGGTGAACATTATGAGACTCGTAGGAACAGTCTCCAATATCATTTTTCTCATATACTTGTTTCACATCGAATCGTACCCTGCCAGCTCTAACCAATTGTTCTATATGATCTAGCTGGTCATTCAAATCGGTTATCTGCTCCAACAACTGGTTCATCTCATCTTTTACATTAGATTAGATTGATCGCATTGATTATTCACTTGCATACCATCCTGATTTTCTTCTCTAACCTTTCATGAATCTACCACCTCTCTTTCTTTAAATTTTGATGGATCAATCTAGACTTCAGGATCCATTGTACTTTTGTTATCCAATCGTTTGTTTCTTTGGTTTTAGATCTTAAATTTGGGTACCAAGCGTAGCTCCCATGGTGGTTGCCAATGTTATGTCTGAATATGGGGTCTAAATAATTTTTTGCTTCACTTAAAAGATTTTTTAGAGAGATAAACCTATTAGAGAATCTTAGAGAGAAAGTAGCCAAGTGTCAAGTGTCAAGTCATCTCAATTCCTAAGAAAAGTGCACATATTTATAGATGATGTAGTTACAAGTAACGGACTTTGATTGTTACGTGGATATATCACCCCACTTTACTACTTTGAAAAAACATATTTCTTACACATCACATATTTAATTATTTATCTTTACATTTTACACCAAACCTCCCTCATACAATATAAAATATATATTTTCCCTATTGTAAAGTAATTATTTTTAATCCTAATTTATTTATATACTCATCGGCTACTATTGGTTGGGTTGATGGAATTACAAGTGTTGGGAAAGTTTTTTAGTATTTACTCCTCGAATATACTCTTGAAACATACAGCATTAAATGGTGTTTTGTTACATTATGGTCTTGTCCAAGGATATTATTCTTTATGTACACTTTTATTCATTGATGTTCTTTTAGGGGATACATAGATCAGTATTGTTATCTGTCTTAGCTAAATATGGTAGCAACCAATAAGTTTGAAAAATACTGTAAAATGGTTGCAATGTGAATCATGAACTATTGATTTTATCAAACACGAAACATAAATTCATAATATAATATATAATGTGAGATATGACTCACCTTTTACTTAGATCATGAATCCTAAACTATTGATTTTATCAAACCCGAAATATGAATCCTAATATAATATAAAATGGGAATTATATATTATTTTTTACTCATAACACAAATCACAAGTAGCGTTAAACTGGAAAATGTGAATCGCGGATTACTTGTAAATATGAATCATTAATTATTTCATTATAAAATGTTCGCCTTTCACAATGATGCATGTATTTTCCAAACTTTATTTGGAATTATTGGATCAAAATATGGGGAATAATTTCTTATGGTTTTTTTAGATTTGAAACCTAATTTGATGGATCGTCAAATCACATTTATATTGGATTATCGCTTATGTATAATTAATATCTTTGTTGCTATGTTTCCTCATTGCTATCATGTGTACTGTGTTTTTCATCGGGAGTTTAAAGTATGTATTGAATCGTACATCCACAAAATGTAAGGAAATGATGGTTCACAAGTTCAAAAAGTGGCTTATGACTCTAATCATAGAGTATGCACTCAATATATAGAATAATTTATTAATGATAAAGGTAAAAAAGTTCTTAGTTTTTGCCAAAATTTATCTTGTGACAAATATGCATGTGCATTTTTCAAAGGCAAATGGTATGGTTGCATGGACTCCAGTCTTACTAACTCTTTTAACCATAAGATCAAATATTTATGTAGTCAACCTATATTGGAAATAATTGACAATATATGGTTTTACTTATGAGTCAATTATCAAGATGTTATGCGGATGGTCTAGGTTTGACTAGTGAATTATGTTCAAAATTTGATAAGAAGCTGATGACGCGACAGAAATAGAAGAAAAAACAACGATAAATGAAACCCTAATTCAATGGTAACATGATGAAACCCTAATCTAAGGATAACAAAGATTGAAATTTTCAGAGATAAAAAATATATTATTCCAAAAACTTAAAATAACTTAAGGCATAGGCTTTATATAAGAGTTTCTCAACACCCTAAATTATAATATAAGGAAATAAAATAAATATTTTGAAATAAAATAAAATCAAATCAAATCAAATTTTAATATAATTATATTTGATTTAAATACATAAGATATTTGAACAAAATAAAATTAAAAAGGCTTTTGTTTGGTCTTTCTGGGCTACATCATCCTCTCCTGGTTGACAAGAATTCGTCCTCGAATTCACAGCACCATCACCATCAGAAACCCAAATTATTTATTTTATTTTATTCAATCGTTACATTGGGAATTATAATTGTTGACCTTATCGGAATAAGATAAATTCTTCTCGAGTGTTCCTTATTCAAAGTCACATTGAAACCATCCGGTTGATGAACAATAATAATTTTGAAACGTTTTTCATAGCCTAAAGACAACATCCCCATGTCCAATTGATGAAAAATGATAGTTTTGAAAACTTTTTCATAGCATGAGACAACATCTCGATAACCAATTTTTACCTTGATTCGACGATTGGTAGCCAGTTTAAACTCCTTCACTAACCGGTCAATACGATCGTCATTGAAACGGTTGGTATGCCCCCTCATACTCAAACGATCTTCCCAATCTTCATGACCATGTGTGTTGTTCTCTTCTTTAAACCTTGAATCAGAATAGTCAAGCTTTAGAAACATGCTTCCCCATAACAGGAACTAAGGCTATGATACCAAACTGATGGTGCGGCGGAAATAGAAGAAAAAACAACGATAGATGAAACCCTAATTCAAGGGTAACATGATGAAACCCTAATTCAAGGGTAACATGATGAAACCCTAATTTAAGGGTAACAAAGATTGAAATTTTCAGAGATAAAAAAATATATTATTCCAAAATTTTAAAATAACTTAAGGCAGAGGCTTTATATAAGAGTTTCTCAAAACCCTAAATTATAATATAAAGAAATAAAATAAATATTTTAAAATAAAATCAAATCAAATCACATCAAATCTTAATATAATTAGATTTGATTTAAATACATAAGACATTTGAATAAAATAAAATAAAATAAAAAAGGCTTTTGTTTGGTCTTTCTGGGCTACATCACAAGCTTAAGTCTAATTTGTGAATATGTCATATATGGATACTCTATTTGTCTCTATGTGTTTCACATAAAGTCTTTTTGGAACCTATTATGGTTGTTCATCTTATGGATTTCAAATGTTCTTGTGGTATGTGTAAATTAATTGTTTTCTATGATCTCATGATTTGGATGTCATACTAGCCATTGAGGACAATCTTATGAAATATATCGAGATTTTCTATCGCACAAAATTTTATACGACTACTTATTACTATACATTTTGGATTTAACTACTTTTTCTTAAGCATCTACTTTTATAGGTTCTGCAAAAATTCTCTCATTAAACTTGAAAAAAAGTTTGCATACCTAAAAAGAAGTGTATTTCATCTAGATGAAAAGTAATAATATGAAAGATGAAGTGTAGTCGTTATTTGAGATTTTGTCATTATAAATATGCATGTAAAAAAGTTATATATGATTGATGTAATTGTAAATATTATATATATAAATTTTGTTGTATGTTTTTTTGTTTAAGTCTTATTGAAAAAATTGAACTCTGAATTAATGCTAATGTCAAACAAGAATTTTGAATCTAATGTTAGACTTTTGTAATTGTCAAAACATGAATCGTGATTCATAGGAAAACAATTATGCGAATCATAAATCTTGTCAAATTTTAAAAATGTGAGTTGCAAAATTTACTCCAAAAAAAGAAAGTGTGAAGATATGTCAAGAAACACGAATTGAGAATCGTGAATACTAAATAACCATAAATGCAAATCACACTCCAAATAACTACTAAGTAACTATAAACGTGAATCACGAATACTAAGTAACCACAAACGTATATCACACAAATTCATCTGGAATCCTAAACATGAATCACGAAAAGTATAATAAGTTGAAAATGTGAATCACTATGTGATGCTAAACTTGAATCATTATGCATATAAATACTGTTTAAAGAAACGCAAATCATAATGCATATAAATACATTATCGAATCATGAATAATTGTTCTTTTATATGCTAACTGCGAAATACATAATATAATATTACACAAAAAGTATTGATGTACAAGTGTAATAATACATCAATCATGACCAATCAAATATATTTCAATTATGACCAATGTTTGTCTGTGTTTGGATCATTTGGAAAAGTATCAAACAGATTTTCTCTTCTTATTGTTGCAATGTCTTCGTTGTAAGTGTCGATAATTTTTCTATTTTTAATAAAATCCTTGACATTCTCACATACTAATATGTTGTTATCAATTGTTTATGTTTGTTGTAGTAGTATTTCTTGGGCTTTTTAACTTTACTCCTTGAGTTTTGCGAATAATATTATTTTTATAGAGGTATTTAAGTTGTAAATAATTGGTAGAAATCAGTTATGAAATGTGAATCATGATGTAATACGAACTTGAATCAAGATGTAATAAAAAACTCAAATCATGATGTATAGAAGTACTTAGTTGTGAAACGCAAATCATAATGTGATATGAAACATGAATTATGATGTATTATTAAACAAGAATCATTATGTTTAAGGATACTTAGTTGTGAAGCACAAATCATGATGCAATATGAAACACGAACCATGCGGAGCATAATAACCATTGCAAGTGTGAAGGTAGATATAATAAGATTTAGAATATTTAATAACTTACAAATATTTTTGCTATCTTTTTTTTATTATTTCATGTGTATTTTGATTTTGGAATTAGAGGGTTATAGTTTGTTACTTCTCCTTCCTCGAAGTTTATTATCAATAATGACTAATGGGTCATTCCACCTCATTGTTCTAAGGTGCCAATTGGAAAAATAACGTAATAAAAATCCCCATTAAACTTACTCTAAACATCATAAATAATATGATCAACACATTTCCTTTGTTGAATCAATTTATAACCAATGTTTGTCTGTGTTTGGATCATTTGGAAAAGTATTAAACATATTGATTTACCAATTTTTGTTAGTTGATAATCAAATTCAAGTGAAGGTACATCAAACCCTTTTTATGAAAGAATCTAATGGATATAACCGTCAATAGCATGTGAAACATTTTTGCAAAATTGTATTTATAGCAGAATTGTGAATGAATATATTAAATAAAATTTGAGTCACAAATGAAGTGACAGAAACGAAATCGCAAATGACTTTAAATAAGAATCACGAATGATATGATAATAAAAAATTGAAATGACTTTTGAATAAGGATCGTGAATTGAGTGACAATAACCAAATACGAATGACGACAATAGACCAATGGATAAATAAACGGTGAAAGTAGTTAGATGAATATTATTTACTTTGTAGTCAATATGGTCTTCATTATATGCATTCATCAAATCATTCATAAAAATTGGATATGAGAATTAGGAACTGATCATACCATAATATCATCTTGTTTTCTTCATTTTTAACCTAGGCTAGTTTGTGGCATTCTTCAACATCAATTATCATTTTTGTTAGGTTATCAACATCTTAAATATCTTTATAAACGTGTTGACGTCAAAAGGTTCCCAAATTAACTCTTCTACCAATCGATTCAAAAAAAAGATAAAAAAAATATTAATAGAAGTGACAATCATAAAAGAATAAAATAACAAAATGTGATCTGTAAATGAAGTGCAAATTTTGAAAGGAGAAAAAAATAAATTACAAATCATGAATGAAAAGTTTAATAAAACGTGAATCATGATAAAAAAATGTTAATCGAAAATAAATAGTATAATAAAATACAATCGTGAATAAAAAAAATTGTAAATGAAACGAAAGAAAATGTGAATCGAAAAATATAATAACATAGTAGTCGTGAATATAAAAACAAAGTGTAGATCTTTAATAATTATAAAATATGATAATCTAACAAAAATAAATTAAGTAAATATTTTTACAACATCCTGCACACAATTAATTTTTATACAAATAAAAAAAAAGAAATTTACAAAACTGGTGTTTCATTCACCTTATATTTTTTTAAATGCATCTCTTAGTTTGTCATAGGTGTAACCTTCACCGTTGCGGGGATCTTGTCCTCATGTTTAACTTGTAACTATTCATAGTCTTTTTCTAAACATTTATTTTTAATTTTTAATACGTCATTGACGGATCTTAAAATATTGGATGTAAATAATCTATTAACAATAAATTAATTTTTTTCTTTACCACCGTTAACATTAGAGACAGATAATTAATCAATTGTGGACTTAAAATTTTGAATATAGACTTATTTGTTGTAAATTAAATCACTTAGTGAAGTAATGTTAACCCACCTTCTTTAATAGAAGGTGAAAAGTTAGCAATCATCATTTTGAAATTAAAAAATACTCAAAAAAATAATTTAAAAAATACTAATTTTTTTTTGCTATTAGTATAAAATAGCTTGTCTGTTGGGTTCTAATTTTAAAGTTTTCAAACTACTCTAAACAAATTGTACATTTTATTTTGTTTTGCATTAGAGGGTCACTTTAAATCCAAAAAATAACATATTATATAAAACAAATGTCGAAAAAAAAATACTAAAAATTATTCCATCTGAGAAAAAATATATATAAATATAGCTATAAATATTCATAAACGAAAAGCTAAGAGCATGAACACGTGTTAAAATTATATGTTAACTAAAAGAGCATGAACACGTGTTAAAATTATAGGATAATTATTGAGTAATGACACATAAAGCTAACTCGTTCGGTAAATTTAACCAAAAACTTCTTCCACGTCATTGGAATGGAACCGAATGATTTAACGCTTGCACGGTACCTGCTTTGACGTTTAATAGCTAGTTGCCAATGATAATACATTCTTGCAAACTATAATTCGATTTACTTACCATTCTACTTAAAATATTTATGGTTAATTTAATTATAAAAAATAATTACAAAATTACATCAAATTATAAGAAAACAAAAAAGTAGAAAACGAGATTGATTTAACCTCTGTACATCGGAGAACCTTCTTGAAACACCATTTTCGAAACCTTAGAATGCTTCAAAGCTTTAATCGGACTCGGGAAAGACCATCCTTTCCCCTTGCTCGCCCTCGCGGGAGACCTCGACTCATTACTTCCGATAACCAACACCCCTGATCTTGACTTCTGCATCATCCTCTGTCTCCCTTCCTCCCCGCTCTGCTTCGTCTTACTCCCGAACAACCACCACGACGCTCCCGCCTTTTTCGGGCGGAGATCTGATGCTGTTTCATCGTTTTGATTTTCCCTGAAAAACGGAATTCTCACAGATGTCGATCGCCGGAACGCAGGTTCGTTTGCGATTAGGGACTCGACACGGCCAATGGATCCGACTTTGTCGGTGGGGATATCGCGGCATATGGGGAAAGAGAAGCGGGAGAAGGAAGTCGAAACCGATGAGGATGAAGATGAAGACGAGGAAGTGGCGGTTAAGGCAGTGCAAGGGCAGGGACGCTCGTTGGCGCATTGGCGACAGAGCGTTGCCAAGCGATCGCGGAGGCAGACCGGACAGATTCCGTTGCGGTGACGGTTCGATGGGTGGATTGAACATTTCCAAGCCTCCTCTTCCTCCATATAAAATGGCATGTCTCTCTCTCTCTAAATCGTGGAGTTTTTTTTTTTTTTTTTAGTTACCCACGCTTTCTGTGGTCAGTTGGAGTTTGAGTGAGTTTTATATAGTGAAGCTGAGAAAATTAACCATGGTTACATTTCTAAACATTGGTGACCATGTATATTCTCATTGACAATGACAATATTACCCATTGTCTGTGGTGGTGACTGTTAGAATCTTTCTCTTTAAGTTATTTTAATGGTTTATCTATCTGCCTAAACCAATTTTGTAGAATTTTTTTTGTTGTTGATGTTTAAAAGCGTTAATTAATTCAAATAAGGTTCAAACAAAGATATGGGGCATCCTCTTCGAAATACATCATCAAATGATTAAAGGGAGTCTTTTGTGATACAATATGAAATAATATAAATTAACGATCAATACGAATTAAAAAAGATAGGATTCGTCATGACGAGTAGATTAAGTGAGTAGCTCAGACCGTTAGATATCCGCATCCGCGATTGATCCATCCAACAATGAAGTGTCAGGTCACGAAATGAATGCTGCAAAGGATCCCTGCAAAACATAGGATAATAATTAATAATAATATTAGAAAGGCCAACCAGTCTTGGTGCCTTGGAATCGAAACCGAAGATCTGAAAAAATTCGGTGAGAAACCATAGAGGCAATGGCCGGAGGGGAACCAAAAGTTCTTTGGTTCCTCTCCTTCCAGACGTGGTAAATTACCGCGGCGAAGCAAGACTGCCAAATTGAATGGTTTCGAGATTGAGACCAATTTGACGCTTCACTGACCCAAGAGTGTCAGCAAGACGCGGTAATGGGGAAACCTAATCTAAAGCTAGCGTTTGCCCAGATACTCTGAGTGAAACTACAATCATAGAGTATATGAGGGATAGTCTCATTATCAGAGTTGCAAAGAGTACAATGAGCTGGGATATTGTAATCCCAACTGAGGAGCTTGTCTTTAGTGACAAGCTTGCCTAAAATAGCCAGCCAGAGTATGAAAGAATGTCGAGGAATATTGGATTTGTTCCAAACTAACCCTGCCCACCCTACTTTGGGGTGGGGCTCGCGAATGGCATGGTACGTGTCATTGATGGAGAATGTAGTGCATCATTCTTTCGCATTCCAGAAAGGAATATCAATAGAGGATATGTTGGGGGAAGGGAGAGAGCAAATGAGGTTTTGAATCTCCAACAGACTGGCTCGACTTCGGGAGTTCGCACTTCTAATATTGGACGGCCAACTCCAACTTCCGTTGGTGATTATATCCGTGACCTTGAGATTTTTCCCTAGTCTGGAATCCTTGATGATTCTATCGTCATAGTGGGAGGCAAGCGATGTAGGGATGAGCCAAACATCGTACCAGAATGAGGTACTCGCGTCATTTCCAATTGCAATCCTGCATAAATTACAAGCCAAGGGGCGGAGACGAAGAATTTTCCTCCAAATCCAGGAGGGAGAAGATCCCATCGGAAGGTTCCAAAAAAATTTATTTTTAATTTTTTCAATCTTTATCTAATCGCTCCAAATGGAATGGGTATTGTTACTTACTATCGACCAAAGGTGTTTCAGGATAGCCGCCTGATTCCAGGTTTTGAGGTCTAGAATCCCAAGGCCGCCCTCCACAGTGGGTAAAGTTATTGTGTTCCAAGCAACTTTGGCACCATGGATTTTCAAAGCCGGGCCTGACCAAAGAATTCGACGAAGGTACTGAGTCAATTCTTTTAAAATCCGCGAGGGGAGGATAAAGATGGAGGACCAGTAAACCTGGCCGGCAAAAGGAACAGACTTAATGAGTTGAAGCCTACCAGCATAAGAAAGATGCTTAGTGGTCCACGAGTCAATTCTAGAAGTAAGATTGTGGATAAGAAGACGACAAACAGAGTGAGTGAGGCGACTAGTGAGCAGAGGAACCCCCAAGTATTTAAAAGGAAGGGATCCTTCAGGATAATTCAGGATGTGTCTGAGTTCCAGACGAAGAGACTCATCAATTCCAGAAAAGAAGATGTGACTCTTGGAGGAGTTGACTTTTAATCCTGAGAGAGTATAAAACTCGTCAAGGGCCTCTTTGATGAGTTGAAGGGATTTTACGTCACCATGACAGAAAATCATGAGATCATCAGCGAAACAAAGATTGATGATTTTAAGATTTTGACATTTCCAGTGAAAATGAAAGTTCATATCTGTACTTTTCTCCTTAAGAATGCTGGAGAGTACCTGCATGATAAGGACAAAGAGAAAAGGAGAGAACGGATCTCCTTGCCTGAGGCCTTTTCGTCCTTTGAATTTGCCATGAGGATCTCCATTAATATTTATGGAATAAGAAGGAGAAGAAATACAAGTGATGATCCAGGTTATCATTTTAATAGGCAATTGCATGGCTACTAGAATGTCTAGGATCAGGTGCCATCTGACATTGTCAAAGGCTTTCATTAAGTCGATTTTGAGCGCGACTTTTTTATCCCTACCATTAGAGTGATATCCCTTCAGGAGCTCTTGAGATAGAAAGATATTATCAGAGATATTCCTTCCCTTAACGAAAGCCGATTGAGAATTATCAATTAGGTAAGGAAAAGAATCCTTAATACGATTAGCTAAGATCTTAGAAATGATCTTATAGCTAACATTACAGAGCGCGATTGGACGAAAGTCGGTAGGATTTGAACGAGAATCTTTTTTATGGATGAGAGCAATAGAGGTAGAGCTCCATGAGGCTACCAAAGAATTAGAGTGAAAGAATTCAAGGACACCATTACAGATGTCATATTCAACAACGTTCCAATTAGATTTGAAGAAACAAGAGATGAAACCATCAGGACCCGAAGCTTTGTTACTGTCAATACTGAATAAAGCCGATTTTATTCCTCACGAGTTATCTCACGAGTCATAGAATCCTTATCCATATTGGTAACTTTAGAGGTGAGAAGGGAAGTTATAGTTTCAAGGCCAGGGTATCCATCAGAATTCCTGGTTCCAAGGGAGTTCTCAAAGAAATTCACAAAGACTTTGGAAACACTAGCTGGAGTAGAGACAGTTACTCCATTCTCATTAGAGATAGAAATGATCTTATTTCTAAAAAGACGGGACTTAATGCTATTGTGGAAGAATTTTGTATATTTGTCACCGAGCTTGATCCAATTCTCTCTAGATTTTTGTTTAAGAAACGATTCCTCTGCTCTGCTAAGAAAGATATATGAAGCCGAAGCCTCACATTCTTCCGAGACCAAAGAAGAATTGAGAGGATCACTAGCAAGGTTGGATTGAGCTTGAAAGAGCCTATTTTGAGAATTTATGACTCTTGAACCAATGTCACTAAACTCTTTACGATTAAGACCTACAAGCTCTGACTGCAGACGATTCAGCTTTTCAGTGACCAGATTCATCCCCGCAGAAGAAATGGGGCTGTTCCAACTGGACTTAACAATTTCTTTGAAAACGGGTGAGATTGCCACATATTGAAAAATTTGAAAGGTTTTTTGCGCTTAGGGCGTGGAAACTCAAGGTTAAGCAAGACAGTTGTATGGTCAGAAGAGCGGAGAAATCCATAGTGCGCGTAAGACATAGGGAAAATATCATCCCAGACAGGATTGACAAGGACTCTGTCAATCTTGGATAAGATCGGGTTATTAGGCTGTTTATTAATCCAGGTGAAGTGAAATCCAGTGGATCGGAGATCACTGAGCTCACAATTGAAGCAGCAGTTATTAAAATCATCTATAGCGGCCGACCAATTATCGGAGGATCCCAAACACTCATTCGGGTGACGAATGACGTTAAAATCCCCAAGTAAAACCCAAGGAATACAATTATTAACCAGGGAAATGGTAGACAAGTCTCTCCAAAGGGGAATTCTATCAACAGTATTGTTAAAAGCATAAATAGCAGTAAATCTAAAGGTAGCATTAAAGTTATGACATTTAGCTATACAATGAATATACTGCGAGGATTGGGATTCTCTAAAAATGGAAATGACACTAGGGTTCCAAATTATCCAGATTCTTCCTAGGTGGTAGGGGTCGTGGTTAGATAGGACATGCCAAAAGGGGGCTATAATTCTAACTATAGCTTCAACTTTATGCAACTGTACTTTTGTTTCTACTAGAATTAATAGGGATATACTGTTACTAATTATAAAATCAGTAACATCTTTTTGTCTAACAGGGCCGTTCAATCCCCTAGCAATGTTTGTAGAACTTGTTATGTTCTTTTTATTGTAAAATTATATTTAAAAGCTAAATCATACGCTTAACTTAAGTATAAAGTTTTGGGATCTATTAATAATATTTTGAGCATGATTTAAAGAATGTCTTATAGATAAAAACTAATGAAATAGTATGTGCGTTACCGCGAGTTAAATATATAAAGTCAGTAAAAAAATCTATAAAATAATTCATATAAACACTAAAAAGCTTATAAACATTCCTTTTATAAACACAAAACATAGATAAATAAAAGATTACATACATTCTTTTTACAACTTAAAATATAAGTAAACACAAAATTATTTTACAACCTATAACAAAAGTAAACACAAAAAAAATCTTACAAACATACATAAACATGTCTAAATTAACGGGTTGATCGATCTTTTTCCTAAAGAAGATGGCAACAACATCGTCGTCAAACATATGCATGATAACAAAAACGTTTCTAACATTACCAAAACGAACTTTAAAAATATATGATTGGCCTTCAAAATAAGCTAAACTTGGTGGAAGATTTTTTGGATCATCATATCCATATTCATAAACTAACTTATGGCAAGATAATCCTAAAAAATTATCGACCGTCTTACCAATAAACATTAAAGATGTCCGATTTGTATCATCTTCAACAATAAGTTCCATCTTAAACCTACAGACATAAAATGTTTTATTTAGTTTCATAAATCTAATAGTTCAAAAAAAAAATATTTAGAAACTTATGAGAAAGAATCTTTTATTTTAGGAATAGAGATGCAAAACTAAAAAATATAAGCTTTATATGCTTTATAGTAATTTGGATGGTTTTTTTATTTCAAACTAAAAAAGGTATATAGAATTTATTTTAAAGTAAAAATAGTTACAACATAATAAAATATATATAATTAAAATATACAACTTACCAAGGGTTTGGGGCTTTGTTAATTGTTCGTGCGTTGAACAGCTATGAACATCTAAATATGTTTTAACTTGTTTAAAACATGTTGGACACGATTTGTACCACCATCCTCTTCCGATATCGATTCTGACGATAGTTGCAGCATTCTGATATATCAAAGAGATTCATAATAAAAAAAACTATAAATTTCAGGTAAACAATAATGTTAAAGTTTGAATAGAATGATGAATACTCACCTTATTTTGACATGGATCTAAAAATCTTCATAAAAATATTTCGCTTGCTTAATCTTTTATACATATGTGTCATCCAAATAAAATCTGCACCAAACAATCCAAAAAAATCCAAAAAAACTAATAATAAAAAAATAAGAAACATGTCTTTAATTATAGAAAAATAAAAACTTATAATTAATATTATTATTTAAGTTTAAAATATGTATGTTTGAAAATGAGCTTATAATATATTAAGCCAATCTAAATATAACTATATAGGAAAATATCAAATATAACTAAATCTGTGATAAAACAAAATTAGAAGCTAAGCTCAAAAGTATTTTTATAAAACCATTATATTATATAAATAAATCTTATATTCATTAATAATAATAAAAATAACCTTTAAATAGAAAATAATAACATCAAATCAAAAGTATTTTTATAAAACCATAATATTATATTAATAAATCTTATATTCACTAATAATAATAAAAAATAACCTTCAAATAGAAAATAATAAAATCAAATTAAATACCTGATTTGATTTTACGAAAAACTTGTTGTTCCCATTTTTGTTTGCTTCTTCAGCAACTGATTTCTGCAGCAACAACAATTATTAAAAATAATAATAAATACTAGAATTCTACAATATTCGTAATAATATTAAATATTTACAACATTTAGGTTTGAAACAGAAACAAAAGTTACTTCCTATCACGAAGAAATATTTTTTTAAACCCTCTGCATAAAAAAATAGTTCTTCATTATCTACAAACGAAATTATGTTTACAATTTTTTAAAAATAAAAAAATCATAAAAAAGAGAAAAAAAAGAGTGAAAGAAAACCTACCAAACATATTGAGAGAAAGAGAAGGCTTGAAGTCTATATTTCTTTAAAAAAATGAATAGCAAAAAAAGCGGGTCTGAATTAAATTATAAAAAAAAACCATAAAAACAATAGAATGACATTAGTCCCCCATTTATTTTTTATTAATTATAATACATAGCAAAAGAATCTATAAATACAACACCTATATTTTACTAATTTAATTTTTATTAGTAATGGAAGAAAGAAGTATTAAGGGAGTATATAATTTTTATTAACAAAAATTTATAAATACAATAATTATACTTTCCTACTTTAATTCTTATGGATAACTTTTTTTACTTCTATTATTTATATATAGTTCTTATTTTATGTTTTTCAAACTAGACTATAAATGTTTTTGTTTTTGTTTTTTTCTATTTAAGTTTTTTATTATTATTTTACTTGGTTAAAATTATAAAATTTCCTCTATACAAATAATTTGTTTTTTTTTTCTATCTAAGTTTTTTATTATTATTTTACTTGGTTAAAATTATAAAATTCCCTTTATACAAACAACAGAGAAAAAGACAAACGGTTATATTTTATTTTGTCTTTCCAATTCATTTGTTTGAGAACGTTAAAATTAACAATATTTATAGTTTATTTTGAAAAATAAAAATAAAAACTATATTTAAATAATAGAAGTAAAAAAAATACCCATAATAATTATATTTTCATAATTTAATTATTATGGGTAAATTGTTTTTTTACTTCTATTATTTAAATATAGTTTTTATTTTTTATTTTTCAAAATAGACTATAAATATTTTCTTTTTTTTTCCTTTTTCTATTTAAGTTTTATTTTGCCTTTTTGTTTTTTGTTTTATTTGTTTCAGAAAGTTAAAATTATCAAATTCCCAATCTCTATAAACAATATAGAAAAAGAATAAATCTTATATTTTATTTTGTTTTTCCATTTTATTTGTTTAAGAATCTTAAAATTAACAAATTTTTAATTTGGATAACATACTTTCAATCCATAACAAACAAATTACAAATACATAAATTTTATAATGAAAAGAAAACCTAACCTGAAACGTTTCTAGAAGAGGAAGTCAATTATGGAATGAAAAATGAAGCGAATGCTTTGAAAATTGGTGTGAACTCCGTCCGGAAAAAAAGTGAAAATATATCGGGATGATTTGAGATAGAAAAAGCCTAACAAAATTTACAAATTGATTAGGCGTAGAAGAATTCTAACAAATTTGCCAAATTTAATTTTGTTTCTGGCTAGTTTAGAGGAAGAGAATAAAGGATTTTATTAAACTTCAAAATAAGTGTCATTAATACACAATATCATTTAAAAGAAATTAATCAAATGACAATAAAAAAATGCGTGTCATGAATCTGAAAAGACACCTAAACAACACTCAAGATAAATTAAATCAACGGCGAAAGCTATTTTCTCCATGTTATTTTTTATTTCCTCCATCTTTCAAACTTTCAAAAACACTAGTGACTTGCTTTTACCAAATTATCCTTATTTTTATTTCAAATTTATCACTAGATGTAATTTATCTAATTAAAAGTCTTATATGAAAAAACACAGCATTAACCTAACTTTAATCCATGATATATGATTCTACCTCTAAAATTAACCCTAAAACAAAGAACTTCAATTTTATTGAAGATTAATCATGCAAAATGAAGAAACCCAAACAAAGCCGGAGAACACCACTCAATCGACAAACAATGTAATTTAAACTTGTTTTTACGTTTTACAACTTCGTAGCTTGAAAATACCTATTTCGAAACTTATTTTTTCAGCTAAACCCGTTTTTACCGTTCTGAAAAAAAAACAACTATTTCCGAGCCGGGAATTAGGAATCAGGTGTAATTTTTTTTAAAAAATGTGCATCTGATTCCGAGAGGGCCACTCGGAAACAGTTGCATTTTTTTAAAAAAAATGTGCAACTGATTTCGAGAGGGCCACTCGGAATCAGTTGCAAACCCTCTGTCTCGTTAGATTATGTGATAATTTGTTTACTGGGACATTGCACTTGATTCCGAGTCTCTCGGAATCAAGTGTAAAACACCAGTGTAAGAAAAGCATGGTGCTCGCTATTAAATATAATCAACCTATTGCCGTCTTCAATTCTGTGATAAATAAGATACGAAAAAAGTAGGCAACATAATTTATTTGTATACATGTCTACACCTAAACCTGTTTGCTACAAAGTGTTAACGATCTTTTAGCATTTACCGTATTCAATAGTTCAACCAAAGGTGCACTTACGGAGACGTAGTACAGACTTCTAATCCCTGTTTTATAACCACCTAAAAGGTTCTTCTTTTCTCTACCATCCATCTACAATATCAATCACACACACTATTCTGAATTTTTTTTTGCCCACTGAGCATGTGAATCCGAGTAGGGCATTCGGAATCACATGCTCAGTGGGCAAAAAAAAATTCAGAACAGTAGGATATCCCAAGGCGAACCCAAGATCAAACCCTAATCGATTCTAACAATGAAATCAAACCCCAAATGAAACCCTAATCGAATCTAACATAGAAATCTAACTTCAAACCCTAATCGAAATCGAACAACAAAATCTAACTACAAACCCTAAATTTGATAATGGGGAGTATATAATTTTTATTAACAAAAATTTATAAATACAATAATTATACTTTCCTACTTTAATTCTTATGGATAACTTTTTTTACTTCTATTATTTATATATAGTTCTTATTTTATGTTTTTCAAACTAGACTATAAATGTTTTTGTTTTTGTTTTTTTCTATTTAAGTTTTTTATTATTATTTTACTTGGTTAAAATTATAAAATTTCCTCTATACAAATAATTTGTTTTTTTTTCTATCTAAGTTTTTTATTATTATTTTACTTGGTTAAAATTATAAAATTCCCTTTATACAAACAACAGAGAAAAAGACAAACGGTTATATTTTATTTTGTCTTTCCAATTCATTTGTTTGAGAACGTTAAAATTAACAATATTTATAGTTTATTTTGAAAAATAAAAATAAAAACTATATTTAAATAATAGAAGTAAAAAAAATACCCATAATAATTATATTTTCATAATTTAATTATTATGGGTAAATTGTTTTTTTACTTCTATTATTTAAATATAGTTTTTATTTTTTATTTTTCAAAATAGACTATAAATATTTTCTTTTTTTTTCCTTTTTCTATTTAAGTTTTATTTTGCCTTTTTGTTTTTTGTTTTATTTGTTTCAGAAAGTTAAAATTATCAAATTCCCAATCTCTATAAACAATATAGAAAAAGAATAAATCTTATATTTTATTTTGTTTTTCCATTTTATTTGTTTAAGAATCTTAAAATTAACAAATTTTTAATTTGGATAACATACTTTCAATCCATAACAAACAAATTACAAATACATAAATTTTATAATGAAAAGAAAACCTAACCTGAAACGTTTCTAGAAGAGGAAGTCAATTATGGAATGAAAAATGAAGCGAATGCTTTGAAAATTGGTGTGAACTCCGTCCGGAAAAAAAGTGAAAATATATCGGGATGATTTGAGATAGAAAAAGCCTAACAAAATTTACAAATTGATTAGGCGTAGAAGAATTCTAACAAATTTGCCAAATTTAATTTTGTTTCTGGCTAGTTTAGAGGAAGAGAATAAAGGATTTTATTAAACTTCAAAATAAGTGTCATTAATACACAATATCATTTAAAAGAAATTAATCAAATGACAATAAAAAAATGCGTGTCATGAATCTGAAAAGACACCTAAACAACACTCAAGATAAATTAAATCAACGGCGAAAGCTATTTTCTCCATGTTATTTTTTATTTCCTCCATCTTTCAAACTTTCAAAAACACTAGTGACTTGCTTTTACCAAATTATCCTTATTTTTATTTCAAATTTATCACTAGATGTAATTTATCTAATTAAAAGTCTTATATGAAAAAACACAGCATTAACCTAACTTTAATCCATGATATATGATTCTACCTCTAAAATTAACCCTAAAACAAAGAACTTCAATTTTATTGAAGATTAATCATGCAAAATGAAGAAACCCAAACAAAGCCGGAGAACACCACTCAATCGACAAACAATGTAATTTAAACTTGTTTTTACGTTTTACAACTTCGTAGCTTGAAAATACCTATTTCGAAACTTATTTTTTCAGCTAAACCCGTTTTTACCGTTCTGAAAAAAAAACAACTATTTCCGAGCCGGGAATTAGGAATCAGGTGTAATTTTTTTTAAAAAATGTGCATCTGATTCCGAGAGGGCCACTCGGAAACAGTTGCATTTTTTTAAAAAAAATGTGCAACTGATTTCGAGAGGGCCACTCGGAATCAGTTGCAAACCCTCTGTCTCGTTAGATTATGTGATAATTTGTTTACTGGGACATTGCACTTGATTCCGAGTCTCTCGGAATCAAGTGTAAAACACCAGTGTAAGAAAAGCATGGTGCTCGCTATTAAATATAATCAACCTATTGCCGTCTTCAATTCTGTGATAAATAAGATACGAAAAAAGTAGGCAACATAATTTATTTGTATACATGTCTACACCTAAACCTGTTTGCTACAAAGTGTTAACGATCTTTTAGCATTTACCGTATTCAATAGTTCAACCAAAGGTGCACTTACGGAGACGTAGTACAGACTTCTAATCCCTGTTTTATAACCACCTAAAAGGTTCTTCTTTTCTCTACCATCCATCTACAATATCAATCACACACACTATTCTGAATTTTTTTTTGCCCACTGAGCATGTGAATCCGAGTAGGGCATTCGGAATCACATGCTCAGTGGGCAAAAAAAAATTCAGAACAGTAGGATATCCCAAGGCGAACCCAAGATCAAACCCTAATCGATTCTAACAATGAAATCAAACCCCAAATGAAACCCTAATCGAATCTAACATAGAAATCTAACTTCAAACCCTAATCGAAATCGAACAACAAAATCTAACTACAAACCCTAAATTTGATAATGGGGAGTATATAATTTTTATTAACAAAAATTTATAAATACAATAATTATACTTTCCTACTTTAATTCTTATGGATAACTTTTTTTACTTCTATTATTTATATATAGTTCTTATTTTATGTTTTTCAAACTAGACTATAAATGTTTTTGTTTTTGTTTTTTTCTATTTAAGTTTTTTATTATTATTTTACTTGGTTAAAATTATAAAATTTCCTCTATACAAATAATTTGTTTTTTTTTCTATCTAAGTTTTTTATTATTATTTTACTTGGTTAAAATTATAAAATTCCCTTTATACAAACAACAGAGAGAAAAAGACAAACGGTTATATTTTATTTTGTCTTTCCAATTCATTTGTTTGAGAACGTTAAAATTAACAATATTTATAGTTTATTTTGAAAAATAAAAATAAAAACTATATTTAAATAATAGAAGTAAAAAAAATACCCATAATAATTATATTTTCATAATTTAATTATTATGGGTAAATTGTTTTTTTACTTCTATTATTTAAATATAGTTTTTATTTTTTATTTTTCAAAATAGACTATAAATATTTTCTTTTTTTTTCCTTTTTCTATTTAAGTTTTATTTTGCCTTTTTGTTTTTTGTTTTATTTGTTTCAGAAAGTTAAAATTATCAAATTCCCAATCTCTATAAACAATATAGAAAAAGAATAAATCTTATATTTTATTTTGTTTTTCCATTTTATTTGTTTAAGAATCTTAAAATTAACAAATTTTTAATTTGGATAACATACTTTCAATCCATAACAAACAAATTACAAATACATAAATTTTATAATGAAAAGAAAACCTAACCTGAAACGTTTCTAGAAGAGGAAGTCAATTATGGAATGAAAAATGAAGCGAATGCTTTGAAAATTGGTGTGAACTCCGTCCGGAAAAAAAGTGAAAATATATCGGGATGATTTGAGATAGAAAAAGCCTAACAAAATTGTCAAATTGATTAGGCGTAGAAGAATTCTAACAAATTTGCCAAATTTAATTTTGTTTCTGGCTAGTTTAGAGGAAGAGAATAAAGGATTTTATTAAACTTCAAAATAAGTGTCATTAATACACAATATCATTTAAAAGAAATTAATCAAATGACAATAAAAAAATGCGTGTCATGAATCTGAAAAGACACCTAAACAACACTCAAGATAAATTAAATCAACGGCGAAAGCTATTTTCTCCATGTTATTTTTTATTTCCTCCATCTTTCAAACTTTCAAAAACACTAGTGACTTGCTTTTACCAAATTATCCTTATTTTTATTTCAAATTTATCACTAGATGTAATTTATCTAATTAAAAGTCTTATATGAAAAAACACAGCATTAACCTAACTTTAATCCATGATATATGATTCTACCTCTAAAATTAACCCTAAAACAAAGAACTTCAATTTTATTGAAGATTAATCATGCAAAATGAAGAAACCCAAACAAAGCCGGAGAACACCACTCAATCGACAAACAATGTAATTTAAACTTGTTTTTACGTTTTACAACTTCGTAGCTTGAAAATACCTATTTCGAAACTTATTTTTTCAGCTAAACCCGTTTTTACCGTTCTGAAAAAAAAACAACTATTTCCGAGCCGGGAATTAGGAATCAGGTGTAATTTTTTTTAAAAAATGTGCATCTGATTCCGAGAGGGCCACTCGGAAACAGTTGCATTTTTTTAAAAAAAATGTGCAACTGATTTCGAGAGGGCCACTCGGAATCAGTTGCAAACCCTCTGTCTCGTTAGATTATGTGATAATTTGTTTACTGGGACATTGCACTTGATTCCGAGTCTCTCGGAATCAAGTGTAAAACACCAGTGTAAGAAAAGCATGGTGCTCGCTATTAAATATAATCAACCTATTGCCGTCTTCAATTCTGTGATAAATAAGATACGAAAAAAGTAGGCAACATAATTTATTTGTATACATGTCTACACCTAAACCTGTTTGCTACAAAGTGTTAACGATCTTTTAGCATTTACCGTATTCAATAGTTCAACCAAAGGTGCACTTACGGAGACGTAGTACAGACTTCTAATCCCTGTTTTATAACCACCTAAAAGGTTCTTCTTTTCTCTACCATCCATCTACAATATCAATCACACACACTATTCTGAATTTTTTTTTGCCCACTGAGCATGTGAATCCGAGTAGGGCATTCGGAATCACATGCTCAGTGGGCAAAAAAAAATTCAGAACAGTAGGATATCCCAAGGCGAACCCAAGATCAAACCCTAATCGATTCTAACAATGAAATCAAACCCCAAATGAAACCCTAATCGAATCTAACATAGAAATCTAACTTCAAACCCTAATCGAAATCGAACAACAAAATCTAACTACAAACCCTAAATTTGATAATGGGGAGTATATAATTTTTATTAACAAAAATTTATAAATACAATAATTATACTTTCCTACTTTAATTCTTATGGATAACTTTTTTTACTTCTATTATTTATATATAGTTCTTATTTTATGTTTTTCAAACTAGACTATAAATGTTTTTGTTTTTGTTTTTTTCTATTTAAGTTTTTTATTATTATTTTACTTGGTTAAAATTATAAAATTTCCTCTATACAAATAATTTGTTTTTTTTTTATCTAAGTTTTTTATTATTATTTTACTTGGTTAAAATTATAAAATTCCCTTTATACAAACAACAGAGAAAAAGACAAACGGTTATATTTTATTTTGTCTTTCCAATTCATTTGTTTGAGAACGTTAAAATTAACAATATTTATAGTTTATTTTGAAAAATAAAAATAAAAACTATATTTAAATAATAGAAGTAAAAAAAATACCCATAATAATTATATTTTCATAATTTAATTATTATGGGTAAATTGTTTTTTTACTTCTATTATTTAAATATAGTTTTTATTTTTTATTTTTCAAAATAGACTATAAATATTTTCTTTTTTTTTCCTTTTTCTATTTAAGTTTTATTTTGCCTTTTTGTTTTTTGTTTTATTTGTTTCAGAAAGTTAAAATTATCAAATTCCAAATCTCTATAAACAATATAGAAAAAGAATAAATCTTATATTTTATTTTGTTTTTCCATTTTATTTGTTTAAGAATCTTAAAATTAACAAATTTTTAATTTGGATAACATACTTTCAATCCATAACAAACAAATTACAAATACATAAATTTTATAATGAAAAGAAAACCTAACCTGAAACGTTTCTAGAAGAGGAAGTCAATTATGGAATGAAAAATGAAGCGAATGCTTTGAAAATTGGTGTGAACTCCGTCCGGAAAAAAAGTGAAAATATATCGGGATGATTTGAGATAGAAAAAGCCTAACAAAATTGTCAAATTGATTAGGCGTAGAAGAATTCTAACAAATTTGCCAAATTTAATTTTGTTTCTGGCTAGTTTAGAGGAAGAGAATAAAGGATTTTATTAAACTTCAAAATAAGTGTCATTAATACACAATATCATTTAAAAGAAATTAATCAAATGACAATAAAAAAATGCGTGTCATGAATCTGAAAAGACACCTAAACAACACTCAAGATAAATTAAATCAACGGCGAAAGCTATTTTCTCCATGTTATTTTTTATTTCCTCCATCTTTCAAACTTTCAAAAACACTAGTGACTTGCTTTTACCAAATTATCCTTATTTTTATTTCAAATTTATCACTAGATGTAATTTATCTAATTAAAAGTCTTATATGAAAAAACACAGCATTAACCTAACTTTAATCCATGATATATGATTCTACCTCTAAAATTAACCCTAAAACAAAGAACTTCAATTTTATTGAAGATTAATCATGCAAAATGAAGAAACCCAAACAAAGCCGGAGAACACCACTCAATCGACAAACAATGTAATTTAAACTTGTTTTTACGTTTTACAACTTCGTAGCTTGAAAATACCTATTTCGAAACTTATTTTTTCAGCTAAACCCGTTTTTACCGTTCTGAAAAAAAAACAACTATTTCCGAGCCGGGAATTAGGAATCAGGTGTAATTTTTTTTATAAAATGTGCATCTGATTCCGAGAGGGCCACTCGGAAACAGTTGCATTTTTTTAAAAAAAATGTGCAACTGATTTCGAGAGGGCCACTCGGAATCAGTTGCAAACCCTCTGTCTCGTTAGATTATGTGATAATTTGTTTACTGGGACATTGCACTTGATTCCGAGTCTCTCGGAATCAAGTGTAAAACACCAGTGTAAGAAAAGCATGGTGCTCGCTATTAAATATAATCAACCTATTGCCGTCTTCAATTCTGTGATAAATAAGATACGAAAAAAGTAGGCAACATAATTTATTTGTATACATGTCTACACCTAAACCTGTTTGCTACAAAGTGTTAACGATCTTTTAGCATTTACCGTATTCAATAGTTCAACCAAAGGTGCACTTACGGAGACGTAGTACAGACTTCTAATCCCTGTTTTATAACCACCTAAAAGGTTCTTCTTTTCTCTACCATCCATCTACAATATCAATCACACACACTATTCTGAATTTTTTTTTGCCCACTGAGCATGTGAATCCGAGTAGGGCATTCGGAATCACATGCTCAGTGGGCAAAAAAAAATTCAGAACAGTAGGATATCCCAAGGCGAACCCAAGATCAAACCCTAATCGATTCTAACAATGAAATCAAACCCCAAATGAAACCCTAATCGAATCTAACATAGAAATCTAACTTCAAACCCTAATCGAAATCGAACAACAAAATCTAACTACAAACCCTAGTAATGTGAAAGGACACCTATATAACTTAAGACAACATAAATTAAATCAACAAAGAGCAAAAGCTAAATATAAATTTAAACTATCGTACATATATTTTAACTTACAAGAATGCCCTTATAAGAATAGCTCACATCAAGCATCTAATAAATAAAAAAAGGACATAAATTAAATCAGCGAAGTGGAATATAAATTATCACTTGTTCAACAATATATTTAGCTTACAAGAATAGCTCACATTCTTTTAAGAATATAATAAATAAATAAAAACAAATAACTGTTATCATATTTTATGGACGATAATAATATTAAAAATCTATAATTATAAAAAAATACTATTAATATTTTAATTTTAAAGGGCATTCTTTTAAAAATGTAGATATTTTTTTATTCAATGTCATTCTACATGTAGTATTTTTTTGGGAAATTGTACAGAAGGTACCCACTCAACTATTTTATTGTCACTTATCAATTGTCACTTAATACCCAACTCAACTACCTAATTATCACATAGTACCTAACTTTATTTTAATACCCTAACTACCCTCACCATTTGTGAACAGAGCCACCTAACCAAAATTTCTCTTTCCTTCTCTTTCCTACTTTTTCTTTTTATTTTATTTTTAAAAGATCCGTATCTTTCGAACCGGAGCTCGAAAAAAATAAATGAAAGTACCATCACTTTTGTGTTTTTAAAAATGAACAAAACTAGATCCATTGATGATATTTTTTGATTTTTTTAAAAAATAAAATTTCACCAGTAACAATTCGCATCATATCATGAGAATTGTTCAGGAAACCCAGAGTTGCAAACAATTCGCATCTTATCATGAGAATCGTTCAGAAATCCTGAGAGTTGCAAGCAATTCGCATCTTATCATGAGAATCGTTCAGAAATGGCAAGCAATTCGCATCTTATCCTGAGAATCGTTCAGAAATTGCAAGCAATTTGCATCTTATCATGAGAATCGTTCAGAAATTGCAAGCAATTCGCATATTATCATGAGAATCGTTTAGAAATCCTCAGAGTTTGCAAGCAATTCGCATCCTGAGAATTTGCAAGCAATTCACATCTTGAGAATTGTACCTTTTTTTTATCAGCGCGCCTATATTTGGTTGAGGGTATTTTTGTCCAAATTTCAGTTCGAGGTACCAAGTGACACTATCCAAAAAGCGGGTACCGCCGGATAATTACATAGTTGAGAAGGTATTTACTGGTAATTTTCTCTATTTTGTCTAATAATAAAAATAAAAATATCATTATAGATAACAATAATATTTCAATTCTATTACTAAAAAATTTGTTAATATATAAAAATTATTTTCTTCACAAAACTATTACCCTAACATATTTCCTCCATAGATTACGTAAATTATTTTTATTATTTCAATTCTACAAAAATTATTTTATTTTTATCCTTGAGAGCCAGGGACTGCCTATTACTAAAAGTTAGAGCTGTTAGGGGGCTCCCAACCCGTTAACCCGCCCGGGACCGGACCGGTAAGACCCGCCCGAGACCGGTCCGAATAACTTAGGGAGCGGGTTGGGAGCCAAATTTTTGGACCGACTCTTTTACCGGTCTGGACCGGTCCGCCCGGTAACCAACCCGATAAGAGAAATACATAAAAAATTTCATAATCTATGTATATTCTTAACTAAAACCCTAAAGAAAATTATGATGAACTAACAAACCCGCCCGTTAAGAGTCGGACCGGACCGACTCGATTCTTAACGAACCGGTCCCGGTCCATAATATCTGGCTCCCTTCGCTTAGCGGTCCGGCTCGACCCCCCCGATAGCTTATCGAGTCGGTCTCGGTCTCGTCCAAACCCGGACCGACCCGACCCGATAACAGCCCTACTAAAAGTTTTGGTCTACAAAAGTAAAGTATGTCCTTTTGACTATATTTTGTTGAAATTTTGAAAAACTATTAAAATATTTTCAATCTAAAATTATTTACAATATTATATAAATTACCGAAGAAATCAAACACTATTTTATACGTTGAAAAGTTATCATCTTAAAGTATTTTGAGTAAGTTAAGTTCAGATTCAGAATACATTCTAACAATGTACTTTACATAAGAAATTTTGATCGAAATATAACTTGTTTGACTTTTCTAATCCTTTTAGTTTTCAATCATAGGTGATTTGGGCCAAACAGAATGGACAACCTCAACACTGTCCCAACTACATGGTCAAGAGTACAACGTTTTTCTACTACCTGGAGATTTAGCATGCGCAAATTTCCTACAACCACTGTGGGACACGTTTGGCTGATTAGTCGAGTCATATGCAAGTCACCGGCCATGAACGGTCATCACATGTAACCACGACATCGAGTCGTTCCCTTTCTCCACCAGCCACATCCGTTCAAATCCGGCAATGAGAGCCGTGGCCTTCCAACTTGTACTACTCATTCGAGGTCGTGGGGACACATGTGCTGATCCGTACACGGATTTCAAAGAAGGTTTGATATGTAACCAAATTTTCGATAGTTTTGTTAGAGGTATGCTGCATCTCACATCATCACTCTAATGTGATATTTTTATTCTTGCAGGATCCGATAAGTGTATGGTTCGAGACGGATCTTAGAAATATTGATTGAGAAATAACACCGTGCGTTGTGGCTTTGGTGCACACACCGTGGTAATACTAATGAAGCGCATCAACGAAAAGGAGAGAGCATGAGAAAGGCTATGAAGAAGTTATTATATAACGGACGAGTTAGATGTTGTTTGATGTTGTTTTCGCAATTGATTTGTTTTTGTGACAAAGCAATTTTGCAATTTTTTCGCAAAAAGTTCGTTGCAACATCACCCAATACCAAAGGGCTGTTCTTCATTTTTTTTATAGTTCTTCATTTTTTTTCTACTCAATAATCTTGTTTTTTTTTGTTTTCGTATATTTTTTGTCGTGTTTTTAATTGATTTCGAAGTTTGACTTCGGATATTAGTTTAGATAAGTCGATTTGTATGTGGTTACTAATTTGTTTCTGACTCTTGGTATTTATCTAGTTTTTATGTTGATAATGTAATTTTATTTGTTGTATTTTAGTCAGTAGAGTACTTATAGATTAACTAATCGAAAAAATCTAAAAAAAAATCAATAGCAAATCAGATATTTGGCAAATAAAAAAACTAAAAAAAATATTAATCTAACTTTTTTAGTTTAACTAGTTTATTAGATATTTAATTCTTCATTGTAATTTTGTAAGTAATAAGTTTGTTATAGAATATATATTTTAAATTATAAAAAATATTTTAGATATTCTCAAATATTATATATTTTTAAAATTTTATTGGAATTCTCAATTAATATATTTACATGTTTTCAAAAATACAATTAAATTAACATAAAATAGAAACATAATATTTGAAGAACTATATATTTGAGTCAGGGATTAGGGAACTAGATATGTAGAAATAAATTTGTGATTTAAGAGATTTAGGAACTAGATATTTATATGAGATGATTTGAGAGATAAGTGAAGATTCGGCTAGTAGGTAGAGTATTTATAGATAAAATAATCGATAAATTAAATATAAAAAAATATCAATGCTAAATAAATCCTATTTGGGAAATCGGATTGAAAAAATAAACTAAAAGAAAAATTAACCTAATTTTTATAGTTTAAATAGTTTGTTAGATATTTAATTTTTTATTTAAATCTTGTAAGTAATAAATTAATTATTAGAAAAATATATTTTTTAAATTGATAGAAGATATTTATATATTTTCAAATATTATATAATATTTTTTAAATTTTATCGGATTTCTCGATTAATATTATATTAATCTAGATATTTGTGTAAGAGATTTGGTAGCACGTAGAAATAGATTTGTGATTTGAAAGATCTAGGAACTAGATATTTAAGATATGAGTCAAGATTAGGTTATAGTAGGTAGGATATTTATAGATTAAAAAAAAACTAAGAAAAAAATTAATCTTAAATTAAAAGTTTAAATATGATAACTAATAGGTTTATTATTAGATATTTAGAATATATACTTTAATTTGTTAGAAGATATTTTCAAATATTATATATTTTTTAAAGTTTATTAAATTTCTCAGTGAATATATTGAATTGTTTTATCTAAATAGTGGGCCACAAAATCGCATCTAACATGCATCTAAAATGCATCTAACGTCTATCATAGTGAGCCTAAATTCGCACAAAAATAAGGTTTTAAATTTATCAAAGTATTCCCATCTATCAAAACATAGAAGGTTTCGCATTTATCAAAATATAACATAGAAGGTTTCAAAACTTTACACTATAAATTTAAAAAAAAAAAAAAAGTCTGTATCTTTTAAACGTGGTGAGGATAATTATCGCCTAAGGGTAGGCTAGTAATTTGGTTGGTGTTTAATAGTAGTATGTGGGTGTTAAGTATTTAGTGTAGAGAGTATAGAGATAATTAAGCTGGCTGGTCGCAGTTAATTCTCATTACCCACATTTAATGCAGGTGGTTGGGTATTTATACCGTGATGTTTGGGCCCTTATGGGCTTTCGGGTCATGTTTAATGGACCCCGGTCATGTTCAAAGACCCATGAGCTCTCAATAGGAGAGCTAGTAGCTTAGTCAAAAAGTTTTTAGGTTTTTTAGTACTTTTGTCATACTTCGAACAGTCCTATGGTCAGAGTGTTCGAAGTAGTCTGTCCAGTCCGGAGGCCTTGGACCGATCTGTCCTTGTCCGGGGAGCATGCTGAATTTGGACTCATCAAGAGCCCCTTTTTTAGGTGTTTGTGCAAATATTCTTGTCAAAGACCTGAAAAAAAATCCGACATCAGGGGTAGTCTTAATCCAGACAGGTCTGTCAATTTGGGCTATGGGTTAATCCGGACAGATAAAGCTTCACGAATTCAAAACGGTTTTTGCCAGAGTTCGTGGGACACGTGTCGCTCTCTGATTGGTTGCTTCATCCGTTTTTTCACCTTGAATTTCGAATCCACCTTCTTCGAAAAGCAACCTCTTAATTACAGGTGGTGACATCAGCGCCGTCTTTAATCATTACTAATTATTTTCGAATTCTCCTAGGAATCAACTTTCTTTTTCAGGTTTACTATAAATACAAACTTACTTTCTACTGTTTTACCATCTCTTTCACATTTACTCTGCAAAATTTCTCAAAGCTCTCTCTCTCTCTAAAGCAGAAATTTTGTTTAACAGTTTATGTTTACAGCGAGGAACGCTCTTGTCAAAGGCGGGTGGCTCAATCTTTCTTAGTTAGAGAAGGCTCAAAAAGTCGAAAGAGAAAGACGAATTGCGGCAGGGTTACCCACTTCGCCTGTTGATAGACCAATCACCTCTGCTACAGAGTCAGATCGAGGCTCTTCTTCTTCCAAAGGCACAAAGCCTAGAAAACTATTTCAAACCAACCTCTCCCCCATTATCTCTGGTTCCTCAGTTCAGGAATCGGAGCCGGCTGTTGAGCCAGGAGTTACAGCTACTAGCCTCAAAAAACCCTCACCCTTCATTGCAATGGGGTCGGATACGGAACACTCCCCTGAGAAGCTAGTTGATAGGAGGAAAGGCCGGTTAGTTAAAGGCCAAGAGTCTATTAAAACTCCCTCAAAGTCGGGGACAAAAGACAGCAGCACCGGGTCAGAAATGCCCATTAGAGCCCCCAGGGATAGACTGTCCGGTCCGGAGGGCACCAGCTCAAGTCTCCAAAGAGAAACATCCGCTCCGGAAACTCTACCGGAGGCCAGAAACCAACAGAACACAGAGGCCCATCAGTCCGGAGACAAGACTGAGTCAAACTTGAACCCTCCACCCACTACAGTTGCTGAAATCCCTTCAACAATCATGGAGGAAGTAATAGAGGACTCTGTTGAAGAGGCTCCATTTGAGTCTGAGCCCTCCGGTAAGACCAGCAGTGCAATAGTTTCCAAGAAGGACAAAGGCAAAGAGAAAATGTGCTTGAGGCACCCGGACCTGCCGAAGAGCCTAGAAGGAAAGGTAGGGCCTTGCTTTCACAATGTTAACGTCAAATACCTCCTTGTCTTGCAGAAAATTAACTACGCATTCATCCACACAGCCGAGCTAGGCCGGATGCGTACAAAGTGGGGAATACCGGAGAACGTAAAGATCAGAATCCCCATAAACCCGGAGACTCATATGGATTGCAAACTGAGTGAAGTCGTTATCTTCACTGAGCTATTCAACTAGGGACTTAGGTTTCCCCTTGATCCAGAAATCGTCAGGTACTTCCACCTGATTAAACTCTGCCCAAGCCAGTTGAGCCCCAATGCCTGGTATGCTCTCATGGCCAGCATTATGGCCTCAAGACTCTCCAGGATTCCTCTGCCAATGGAGGAGTTCGCTGCTGTGGCCAGCCTTTGCAGAAATCATCACATCCCCTTCTACCACTTCAACATGGGGGATAATTTCAAGGCTATGGACGACTTGCTGGAGTCAGAGAGGAATTGGAAGACCCAGTTCCTCTTTGTTAGTGGTTCTTGGGAGAACGGAAAGAAGATCAAATCCGGAGAAAACCCAAGCCTCCTTAGAAGCAGGTGGAGGAGTGACCGTAAGTATCCTGACTTATATTTTTGTCTCTTTCCCTTTTCTTTTTAGACTTAGTTTATATTAACTGGTCTTACTTCTGTCTTAGCAGAACTGCCCAAAGAATTTAGTGACTACCTGAAAGCCGGGCAGGTTACTTGTGGCAAGATTAATGCATGGGCAGCTGAAAAGAGGGGGAATCGATTCCATGCTGCATTTACTGGAGGCAATTCGGCAAGGTCTCACTTGTGGAACACCACAGGTCGGAGAGACTTGACTTGGGAGGAGCTCACCACTCAGCCTCCTGGAGATGTTGTGCTTAAGAGGACTCATGAGCTGGATGGGACACTCTTCTTGCCAGGCCGGGCCAAAGCCCCGAGCAAGATGAAAGGCAAGAAGGTGGTTGGTGAGGCTAACCATGGGGAAGTGGAGGAGGATGCTTCAATAAATCCGGAGGGGGCAGTTCAAAATCAAATCGATGCTGCTCTTTTGGAAGTGGTGGAGCAGGAGACTGAAAGGCAGGAAGTGCCTTCCCCGAATCCTCCAAGAGCTACCAAAAGGGATCGCAAACGGGGAGGAGAAAGCAGAAACATAGAGGCCAAGAAGAAAAAGACTTCTAAGGGTGACGAGCTTTCCCTCCGGGCTCCGGAGCCTCCATCTCAAGCTGATCTTACTGACCCAACTCTAGCAGAGGAAATACCGGGCGAATTCTATACTGATGATGTCGAAGGGGTAGATATATATATTGACAGAGTGGACATCACCGGTCTGGGTGGGCTTGGTGAATACTTCATGAATCTTCCCAGAGATGACTTTGCTGGGCCTTACCTCCCTCCGAGTACCTCAAACACGGCCACTTTCAATGGTAAGACCTTTATCGTTTCTAGTGAAAGGGAGGCCATAGCCCATTCTTTGTTAAGAAATGTTCAACCTGTTCTTATGTTGGAGAAACAAGTCCGAAATCAGGCTGACATTATCAAAGATCTTAAATCTGACAAAGAGAGGATGTCCGATGACCTTCGCACTGTCACCTCTAATGCTGCTATGTTAAAGGAAGAAACTGAGGAATTGAAGAGAAACCAAGAGGCAAGCGCCACAAAAGTCTCCACTTTAGAGGACACCATCAGAGTGCTCCAGGGGAAGCTGTCCGGTCTGGAGAAAGACCTTGCCACCTCAAAAGGAGAATCCAAGGCCAAGGACCTAATCATCACCAACTTGACCAATGACAAGATCACTCTTGAGAATACAGTATCCAAAGCTGCCGAGGAGAAAGCCACTCTGTTAAGGGAGCAGGAGGCCAAGATTGATGGTTATGCCAACAGTGTGATCGACACCCAGGAGGACATGTATGCCAAGGTAAGGTCTGCCATGGTTCTCCTTTTCTACGAGAAATTTCCGAAGAGGAACCTAGGGGATTTATGGCTTTATGTAGAGGATGATGACCTTCCTCATCATACAATGGCCGAAGGTGATCGATATGGAGTATCCAGTGCATCCTCATCCGACGCCGAAGAACACACCGGAGAGAGTCCCAATGATGGGAAGGATGACCCAAAGGGAAAAAAGACGGTAGATAAAGGTGAGCCATCTTCAAAGGCTCAACCTTAACTTACGATTTAATTTTTACTTGTTTTTCCAAACTAAAGTCCTTGGAAGGCCAAGGCATTCTGTTTTGTAATTGTGTCCGACATCTGACCGGATAGGTTTTTGTTTTATCTTTGACAATTTTAAAAGTCCTTGGAGGGCCAAGGCACTTTAAGTTATTTCAATGAATACTTCTACTTTGTGCAATCCTCATCTTCTTTCATTGTTTGTTCCAATTTTGATAGCTAGAGTTTAAATAGCCTTTAGTTATTTCATAGTAAATGTGTTTAAGTTCTCCGGCTAGAGTTTAAATAGCCCTTAGTTATTTCATGGTGAGAGTGTTTAAGTTCTCCAGCTAGAGTTTAAATAGCCCTTAGTTATTTCAATCCGGACAGTGTGACAAAGGACAAAACTTAAAACACTTAGAAATTTTTTAAGAAGGCATCAAATTTTATTCAAAAGCCTGGACACCTCATTCAAACCTCCCCGTGCCACCAGGGAGGAAAGAATATGCCCCCAAATATTTACATGGATGTTTAAACAAGTAAATATTTACACAATTGCTACTCTAAGTACATCCGGAGATGCTCGATATTCCAAGGATGAGTCAAAACTCTTCCTTCTTTGTCTTCCAACCAATACGTTCCAGGTTTAATTCTTTCAACCACCATATACGGACCTTCCCAAGCTGGGGCCAGCTTTCCGAACAGCTTTACTTTAGTGTGTAAGAAGACTTTCCTTAATACCTTGTCTCCTGGTTAGAAATCTCTTCTTTTAACCTTGGAAGCAAACCTGCTTCTCATCAAACCTTGATAGTGTGTAACTCAAAGGTGAGCTTTAACTCGTCTTTCTTCTATTAAATCAAGTTGACCTCTGATTGCCACCTCGTTAGCGTGTTCGGAGAAGTTTTGAACGCGAAATGATGGGAGAGTTGCCTCTATGGGAGCTACTGCATCCATCCCATAGACCAAAGCAAAGGGTGACTCTTGTGTTGCAGCCCCAGGTGTTGTCCGGCAGGCCCATAAGACCTCTTGTAAATAACTAGACCACTTCCCAGCAGCCCCTTCCAAATTCTTCTTTAAACCGGACAGTATAGTTCTATTAGCCACTTCAACCTGCCTATTTGCTTGTGGGTGGAAAGGTGAAGAGAAGCAATGTTGTATACCCCTTGAGGCACAGAAGCTCTCCATTTCCCTATTATCGAACTGTGGCCCATTATCTGTTGTTATCTTTTGTGGGACACCAAATCTGCAACAGATGTTGGATATAATGAATTTTATAACAGCTTTTGATGTTGTCCCTGCTAGAGGGGCTGCTTCAATCCACTTTGAAAAGTAGTCTATGGCCACAATTATAGTTTTGCGTCCTCCGGACGCCACAAGGAGAGGCCCTACTAAATCCAATCCCCATCGAGCAAAAGGAATAGGCTTAGAAATTGACTCTAAAGGAATGGTTGGGACATGAATTTCATTGTTGTACCTCTGGCATGGGTCACATCTTCTTACCAATTCCTTAGCATCTTTCATGATAGATGGCCAATAGTAACCGGACAGTAAAACTCTTCTTGTTAAAGCTCTGAACCCACAATGGGCTGATCCCTCACCATCATGCAATTCGGAGAGGACTACTTGAGACTCTTCATCCCCCAAACAGCGCATGAGAGGTTTACTATAAGATTTTTTATACAACACTTCTCTCAATATGATGAAACCACGAGCTTTGTGTTTCAGTGTTCTGGCTAGTGACTTATCCGGAGGCACGACACCATCGGAGAGATATTGCAGGAGATGAAACCTCCAGTCTTGAGGTTGTTTCACTTGAACTTCAAAAATTTCCTCTTCTTTACCCTTACTAAGTTAAATGGAGGGGCTTTCGAGCATATGGATCCATGTATGACTCTGTATATGCTATGGTTGCCAATGAGTCTGCTATCTCATTTTCTGCTCGGGGTATGTGCTCATAGACAACACCTTTAAACTTAAGTGCTTCATTTTTGAGGAGGAGTAAATATTTCACAAGCTGCTCCTTCTTAGCCTCAGATTGGCCTTGGGCATGATGGATTAGAAGCTGGGAATCGCTTAGTAGCTTGACCCTCTTAGCCCCATAAATGTAGGCTAACTTTAAACCAGCTATAGCTGCTCGAAATGTCTACCTTTTGGAGGACATTCTTCAGGGGAAAAGAAGTCCAGACGATGATGGGATGAGCCTGGAAATAAGGCCTCATCTTCCTGGCAGCTATCACCAGGGCTAACGCTAATTTTTCGAGTTTCAAGTAACGCTTTTTTGCATCTATCAAACTTTTGCTGATATAGTACACTGGATGGGGATGACCATCGACCTCCCTTACCAACACAGCACTGATGGCACAACTTGAAACTGCCAAATATACGAAGAGTGTCTCCCCATCAACTGGCTTAAACAAAGTTTTGGGGGAGGACACGTGCTTATTGATCTCATTGAAAGCCTCATCACACTGTGGGGTCCAATCGAATCCCTTTGCACCCTTCAAGGTTTGAAAGAAAGGAGCGCACCTGTCTGAAGACCTTGAGATAAATCTGTTTAAGGCAGCTAATCTCCCCGTTAACCGTTGTACTTCTTTAATATTTCTGGGTGGCTCCATTTGGAATAGAGCATCGAGATGGTCCAGATCGGGCTGGATTCCATGCTCACTTATAACATAGCCTAGAAAATTCCCGAACTGCACTCCGAACACATATTTTTCTGGGTTTAATTTCAAATTCACTTTTACCAAGTCGGCAAAAGTTTCCTGGAGATCGGACAAGTGCAGTTGCTCATCCACACTCTTCACCATCATGTCATCAATGTACACTTCCATATTTCTTCCAATTTGATCAGCAAATGCCTTGTTTACCAATCTCTGATAAGTAGCCCCATCATTTTTCAACCCAAACAGCATTACCTTATAGCAATGAAGGCCTCTGTCAGTGACAAACGTGGTATGCTCTTGATCCTTCGGATCTACTTGAATCTGATTGTATCCGGAGAAGGCATCCATAAAGGAAAGCAGCTTGTTCCCAGATGTGGAGTCTACTAACTGATCAATTCGGGGGACCGGATACAAATCTTTTGGGCAAGCTCTATTGAGATCTGTGAAGTCAATGCACATGCGCCACTTGCCATTTTTCTTCTTTACCAGAACCGGATTGGCAGTCCACAAAGGATATTGAGACTCCTTGATGTGCCCCATCTTTGTGAGCCTGTCAATTTCTTGCACAATGACATCAGCCTTCTCTTTAGAAAAAGCTCTTCTTTTTTGAACCACTGGTGCTACGTCTTTCCGAATGGATAGGTGATGTGATATTACTTCTGATGGAACCCCAGTAACATCAGCATTGCACCAAGCAAAAACGTGCTGATGGTTCTTCAAAAACTTTAACATTTCTCTTTTTAAAACGGGTGACATCTTAGACCCTATCTTGACACTTTTTCCATCTTCGACACAGTGTGTTTCTACCTCTTCGACCAATATTAATACTCCAGGGGTCTCTCTGGGGTCATCAATTTCACCCTCACCCCCAGAAAGGCCCTCAAATTGCTATTGTTCGTTAATACGGACTGCCCCCAGCGTTCGAGGAGCCAGGGCGGTAGCATAACATTCTCTTGCAATCTTTTGGTTGCTCCGGACGACTCCAACCTGTCGCTGAACAGCATATTTCAAGCACTGGTGGACTATTGAAGCCACTGGATGCATCCTAGAGAGCCAAGACCTCCCTAGAATAGCATTATAGCAAGTGGGACAATCCACCACAATAAAGAGTATTCTGACCATTTTCTTGAAAGGGCCCTTGCCCAATAGAACTTCCTCTTCGAACTCTCCGATCACATCTGCTGAGCTGCCAGTAAAGCCCACAATTGATTTGTCCGAGCTCTGAATTACAGCTGAATTTTTCATTCTTTTGTATGTGGTTAAGAAAAGGATATTGGCTGAGCTCCCAATATCCACCAGAATTCGTCTTATGTCGTTGCCCCCAATAGACGCGCCTATGACAACAACATCCTCATGAGGGCCAGCAATGTCTCTTAAATCATCCTCATCGAAAACAATGAAGGGGAATGAGTTTTGTGACTGATAGGAAGTCATGCCTCCTTCTAGCTGGGATGCTAAAGTATGAACGTGCCTCTTTCTTGATGAAGTAGTAGGAGCTGTCATAGTATCCCCTCCGAAAATTGTAAGTGACTCAAAAAACTTAATGAGTCCGGAGACCGACCTAGAACATTCCTCTATTGTACCCACTCTGTTTCGAGTTGGATCAGGATCCAAGTACTCAGATTCCACATCAAACCTCTCAATTATAACCATGGCTCCCTCCAGAGCAACATTACTTGGACCAATCCTGTGAGTGTTGTCAGGCCTGTTACCTCCTCTTCTTTTGACGTAAGCCCCCAGCTTCCCCCTCTCAATCAAGTTCTGAACTTCTTGTTTCAATGCTATGCAGTCATTAGTGGTATGACCAATATCATTGTGATATTGGCAAAAAGAATTATTACGATGCTCTCTGGGAGACTGCAATGTGGCTGGTCTCCGATAATGCACATCTTCCTTTGTTTTATCAAAAATGGTGGCCACACTTTCTTTCAATTCTGCGAACCACTCCAGTTGGACCCATGGCCCTCTCTTGTTTCTGGATTGCTGACTTTGAGCAGGAGCAACTGGCTGAGACTGAGCTTTTGCCCTACCATGCCCCTGTCCGGTCTCTCTTGCTTTGTTCCCGGACTGATTTTGATTGGGATTTGGTGCCACCGAGGTAGACCTCACCTTCCTGTGCACTCTGGTTTTCTTTGTTTCATCAACGTTTATTTTTTTTCCAACCTGATTCAGCAATCCTCCCCATGTCATGGCCTTCTTTCTGGTCACTGAATCAACTAGATTGCCTGGGTTCAAACCCTGTCTTAGGGATGCTATTGCTACCTGTTCGAAGCAATCAGCCAACCCATTCTTGGTATTCACAAAACGGCTTATATATTCTTTCAAGGACTCATTTGGTTCCTGGGCACAATGGATTATTGTGTCTCCATTGCCCTTTAGCTCTTTACTTCCTACAAACTGCCTTCGAAAGGCTACCCAAAAAGTATCAAAATCTTTAATACAACCCTGAGGCAGGCTGTTGTACCATTTTAGAGCACTCCCCGTAAATGATTGGGAGAATGCCCTACAAAGTAGTTTATCATCGTCGTCAAAGTTCATCATGAAGTTTTTAAATTGTTCCAAATGGTTGTCCGGATCAGTACTGCCATCGTACTTTTCTATCTTGGTGCTGTCAAACCTCTTAAGGAGGTTTCCGGACAGAATTTTAGAAGATAATGGAGATTGCCTCCAATTTCTTCCACGACTGAACACAGTATCCTCATTGGGAGTTGCAAAGATACCTGGTTCATCGTGAAAAGCAAAGGGATCCATCAGCATCCGGTCCACATGCCTCCGGCTGTGAGATGACCCTTTCCCAATATTCTTCTTCATCCTTCCATGTCTATCCCTTTTTCTTGAATATTTTTTGATCTGCTTTTGCTTCTTTCTAGTTCGACCCTCATCACTGCTAGAGGATAAAGATTTTTAAATTCCTTCACTGTCCGAAGAGCTATCAGAAGATTCTGAGCTTGAGTCAGAACTCTCCACTGGCTTAGACCGGTGAGACTTTTTGGAGCTGGCATGAGTCTTTTTTGTGCTCACATGAGTCTTCGAAGAGTCATGCTCTCTGGGGTTGTCGGTGTGATGAGCAACTGATGCTTTGGACTTTTCTTTCATGCCCATCTTAGCCTTTTCTTCCATCAGAGCTCCTATTTCACCCTTTAGCCTATCGCGCTTTTCGATAGTGTACTCATCGTTCTCTCCCACCACTTCGAGTAGAGCTGGTGGTACTTCTGGATTGTCCGGATTCATTCGGACAGACTTTTTTCTGGTTTTGAATGCTTGATTCAGGCACTTTCTTCTCCCACTGTGGTCGCCAATTTGGTGAGGATAATTATCGCCTAAGGGTAGGCTAGTAATTTGGTTGGTGTTTAATAGTAGTATGTGGGTGTTAAGTATTTAGTGTAGAGAGTAGAGAGATAATTAAGCTTGCTGGTCGCAGTTAATTCTCATTACCCACACTTAATGCAGGTGGTTGGGTATTTATACCCTGATGTTTGGGCCCTTATGGGCTTTCGGGTCATGTTTAATGGACCCGGGTCATGTTCAAAGACCCATGAGCTCTAAGTAGGAGAGCTAGTAGCTTAGTCAAAAAGTGTTTAGGTTTTTTAGTACTTTTGTCATACTTCGAACAGTCCTATGGTCAGAGTGTTCGAAGTGATCTGTCCGGTCCGGAGGCCTTGGACCGATCTGTCCTTGTCCGGGGAGCATGCTGAATTCAGACTCATCAAAACGCAACTAAAAAAATCCGAAAATACAATTAATTTTCATTTTTTAAAAGGAACAAAGTTAGTATCATTCATGATATATTTTGAATTTTGTAAAAAAAAATATTTTACACCAACCTTTCTCATCTATAAAAAATATGTATTGCATATACCATTCGAGAAGAATTAGCACGTACTTCTTCTTTTTCGGAGGGAACCCGCAGCCGCTACTCAGAGTGCAATGAGTGCGCACAGGGTAAACCCTCAGTCTGACGCGATAGCCTGCAAACCAACGCCAGAAGGTAAACCACACAAGGTGACAGGCTCAGCCGAGAAAGCGTATGTAGAGGGACTCGAACTCATGACCTTTTGGTCATAAGAATGCCATACTCAACCAATTCAGCACAGAATTAGCACGTACTGAACAACAAGTTTCGCATCTTCTCGTCTTAAACCTGAACCCTTACTCGAACATAAATTTTCAGAAACACACAAACACACTAAAATCGACGAAAACCTAACTCAAATACAACAATTATGCTATATTAGTAACGTAATACTAGATGAATAAAAACACAGATCTTGAGTACCATAATATTTTGAAATAAAAAATGGCCAAAGCTATTTCCTCCATGAGAATTTTTATTTCCTCCATAATTTGAAAAAAAAATCTCATGTCTTTATTTCCTCCATAAAGAAAATTACACATCTTTCTACCCATTTATTCTACCTCTTTTGGCTATGACTGTTCTTGTTAGGTTAGAGTTCTTATTTGGTAGATTTAGGGTTCGATTAGGGTTCTTACTTTGTAGATTTAGGGTTTGATTAGGGTTCTTATTTGGTATATTTAGGGTTCGATTAAGGTTTATGCTATTTGTTTGGATCTATTTTCGAGTTTGGTTCGGTTTTGTGTCTATATGGCTGTTCTACATGGCTCTTCTACTGTATTATGTTTTTTTAACGATATCATACGATTCTGAGATTCATACGATTCTGAGAGGCCATCTCAGAATCATATGCTTTTTTTAATTGTAAAACACCTGACTCCGAGTGGCCATCTCGGAATCAGGTGCAAATTGTTTTTGAAAAATTACATCTGATTCCGAGTGGCCATCTTGGAATCAGAAGTAATTTGTGAAAATTTTTTGCACCTGATTCTGAGATGACCACTCGGAATCAGGTGCAATGTCTATGTCTCTTTATTAAGGTTGTAATTTGTTTAAAACAAATGATTCCAAGATTCGACCTCATAATCAGTTGCGTTTTGCCCAGAAATGCAGAAATTGGGAATGCAGTATAAAAACCAACATTTTCGAAGTGATAATCTCAAATTACAAAACGAAAAAACGAGATTAAATTACTTTATTCGTTGCTTGAGTGATGTTCTCCTCATTGGTATGAGTTTCTTGATTCTCCATGGTCAATCTTCAATCAATCTTCAATAAAACTGATCTTTTTTGGGTTTAGGGTTAATTTTAGTTGCAAAAATCAGATATGTAGGATTAAAAACAGGTTAATGATATGTTTTTTTTGCAGTAGACTATCTATTTCAATAATGGCACGTAATATTAAATTTGAAAACAAAATAAGGGGTAAACTAGTAATATCATGTTTCAAGTGTTTTAAATATTTCAAATTATGGAGGAAATAAAAATACTCATAAGGAAATAACTTTGGCCATAAAAAATTGAGTTACCACTGATGAGGGAGAATAAAAGACAAGGGCCAAAATGCATAGAAATAAATGTATAAGGGCCGAAATGCATAGAAATAAATGTATAAGGGCCGAAATGCATAGAAACAAATGTATAAGGGCCGAAATGCATAGAAATAAGTGTATAAGGGCTGAAATGCGTTAATCGCAAAGATATAGCCAAAATAGGAAGGAACCTTAGAGCAGGGACCAAAAGATGTAATTAAACCGAATTAAAGCGTGTGGGGTCCGCAATTGTACTATAAAAGGACCACACACGCTTCACGAATTTCAAGATGAATAGTACGACTTTCTCTCTCTACCTTTTTAGCATTTTCTCTCTCTAGATTTAACACTCAAACATTCTTCTACTTCTTAATCCTCTCTCAACAAATCTTCTCATAACAAAATCACCCTCGGACCATCTTTTAACTCTTCAGTGGCGCCGTCTGTGGGAAACGAAAATCGCTCCGACGATAATCGCTTCCTAGAAATAATTCCTGTTCCGAGGAGAACCATGGAAGGCCGAGGGGACGATTTAGTTGATCACTGTGAGGAAAATATGGAGGCGGATGACTTTCGAAATGACTTGGAGTCCGAAGGAGAAGGAGGTCGGCGAGTTGAAAATATTTTCGATGACTCCGCTCTTTTGGCTCAGAGGAATGAACTATTGCTGGAGATCGAAAGGTTGAAGGAGGAAAAGGAAGCTGCGCAAGGAAATGTTCGATCGAAGATAAGAAGAGAACCCGTCGAACAAAAGGAGCGCGAAGTTGAAATTCGACCCAAGAGGAGAGATGACAAACATCGGAGTCGTGAGCGACGGTCTCCGAGGAGGAGAGAAAGATACCGTTCGGACTCGGCTACTTCAAGCGACTACTCGCGATATAGCACTTCTGAATCATCCCCTCGGAGATATCGCAGAAGGAGAAAGCGTTACCAGAGGCGAACTGGCGCCCGAAGGGGAAGGAGTTCGGAGAGGAAATCTTCGCGGGAAAAGAGTCGCCATGACCGAGCCGGTGATCGCTCTCATGAGCAGGCAAAGTGCCTTGGGAAGGAGGATACGGGCCCTCGAAATTCAGAATGGCAGCAGCAGTACACTTTGCCCTCCGAGGAGGGTCTGTACTTTTCAAACAACGATAATTTGAGGTCTAACATTTATCGTACAGGGCATAACTGGAGAGCCTCTCCTCTATCATCGGAGATTTTAGTAGGAAATCTCCCAAAGCATTTTGACATTTCGAAGCTTGAAAAGTTCGACGGGACTCAGGATCCGGACAACCACATCGAGCAGTTTAAGAACTTTATGATAAACTTCGACGACGATGATAAGCTCTTGTGCAGAGCATTCTCTCAAACCTTCAAATGAGTGGCATCCAAATGGTACAACAGGCTACCTCAGGGTTCTATCAAGAATTTTGACATGTTCTGGAATATTTTTAGACAACACTTCGTGGGGAGTAAGAAATTTCGAGCCAACGGAGACACCATAATCTACTGTCGGCAAAAAGTGGGGGAGAGCCTCAAAAACTATACCAATCGCTTTGTCAAGACCAAAACAGATATGGAGTACTGTAAGGATTCAGTAGCGCTTGCAGCGTTCAGGATGGGTTTGCTCCCCGGGTTGTTGAAAGACACGGTGGCAGAAAGTCAGGCAATGACCTTCGGAGCATTGCTAGATCAAGTAGAGAAGAGAATCTTGGTGGAAGAAACGCAAGCCTCAGAGAAAGGTTCCGGAGAGCAATTGGACCATAATCAATTTCAGAGGGCTGAGCCAAGCTCTCAGGGCCCCCGATCAACCGTTCAAGCTAAAAGCACGGGTCAGTATCCTCCAAGGCAAAAATCAAACCCGCAGTACTATGGCAATCAACCAAACCATAATCAAGGGGGGAGATACATGTCAAACAAATGGACTCGGCCCGACTACTATGCAGAGTTAACAGAAAATGTCGCTGCAATATTTGATAAAGCTAAATCTTCGGTCACGTTCAGGAAGCCTTTTCCCATACAAACACCGAGGGAGAGCAGAAGCGTTAACAAATATTGCAAGTATCACGAGGATGTGGGCCACGATACCAAGGATTGCATAGCCTTGAAGAAGGAGGTGCAGGCTCTCATCGAAAATGGAATGCTGTTGGAGTATGTCAAGAAACACTCCCAGAAAAACGCCGTGGTAAAAACTGTCTCGAAGAACACTGACACAGCCATGGTAATTTCCGAAGGGGTTGACGATTTTGACATCGAGCAAGAGTATTTGGACCCGAAAGTCGGGAGGAACAATGTAAACTTGGTCGAAGAGGAAATTCCAAGGGGGAAGGTGGATAGTCTTTGTGCATTTTTTGAGTCTTTAGCAATCTTTGGCGGAGACACTATCGCCGGGAATTCGAACGGCTCTCGCAAAAGGCACATGGTGAATTTGACCACCCAGATTGAAGCTGGAGTCTCCGCACAAATGCATCGATCGCCTTCTCCTATTATTTGCTTTGATGATGATGATATGCGTAATGTTGCAGGCCCTCATGAGGACGCTGTAGTGATCGCGGCGGGCATTGCCGGGGATCAGATTCAAAAAATACTCATCGACACAGGAAGCTCTGCGAACATCCTGTTTATGAGCACCTATCGCCGCATTTCCGACCCACCGGTCATCCGAAGATCTGATAGAACGATAGTGAGCTTCACTGGTGCCACATCGGTTCTCGTGGGAGAGTTCCAATGTATGGTGGAGTTGGGTCGTGGACCGTTCAAAAAAGAAGTGGAGGTACTCTTTGATAAGGAAAGATATTCCTTAGGGACTTGAGTGTAATTAATAAGGGCTAAAATGACAAATTCTGTAATTATAGGATTTAATTACGCTTTAGTAGAAACCTAGGGGTTAAATTGTAAATATATTAATATGTAACCGTTTTCCTAACTAATTCACCCTGCCTATTTAAGGAGGCTGAAAAGGTTATTTTGACTTATGAAATATTCAGAGGCACTGAACACTTCTAAAAATTCTCTTTGAAGACTCTTTGTTCTTAATTCTCTCTTTACAACTTAAATTCACACCAAATTGGCGCTAGAAAGAGGGGCGAGGATACCTTGATCAACAGATCAAAAATCGACGCTCGATTTCTCGTTTTCAAAGGTTTTTCGTTCGAATTTTCACTTCTCGTTTGATTTTTCGCTGTTTGAAGATGAATCCGGAGGAAGGTGACAATCCATCCGTTCGCAAGGCGATAGAAACGCTGAAATCTGATCTGCAAGAGGCAGGTAAATTTGTTCCAGTTCAACCTGTTCAATTTGACTTTGAAGGAAAAATGAATGAAATGATTAGGAAGGTGGCTGAGCTTGACGAATTGGTAAAGAAGAAGGGAGATAATAATGACGGTGCTAGACTTAGATCTAAGATAGCAGGTGGCGATCGTAATGATCAGTCTGATCAGTCGATGGATGAAGCTGATGATCATTATGAGCAGCGTAGGGTACGATCTGAACAAAAAAAAGAGTATAGCGGGATAAAGAAGAGGAAGGAAAAGTTGCAAAGGCGACTGTATGAAAATTTTAGTGATGAGGAGGATTTTGAAGATTCTGAATCTGATGAAACACCGAGGTATGAGCGTTCTCGAGGCCGTTCAGGAGGGGCAGAGCGTGAGCTTCGGCCATCTAAAATGTATAGGGAAGGAAGGAAAAAGAAAGAAAGGCGAGTATATTCACCTCGGAAATACTCGCCTCGGAGGTGTTCGCCTCGGAGGTATGAAGGTGAGTCCAGCTTGTATGCAACTGTGGGAATGAGAAATGAGGACCAGTATGTTCAGGGGGTTGATTGGAGGGACTCACCATTGGTGAAGGAGATCAGATCAGTGCCATTACCGAGGCGTTTTGATATTTCTAAAGTTGAAAAGTTTGATGGGACTCAAGATCCCGATGACCACATCGAACAATTTAAGAACTACATGACTAATTTTGAAGATGATGATAGATTGGTGTGCAGAGCCTTTTCTCAAACGTTTAAGGGAACTGCGCTAAAATGGTTTAATAAGATTCCTAAGGAATCGATTGCAAATTTCAGAAGTTTCTACACTGCTTTTCGCAGACAATTTGTGGGAAGCAAGGAGATGAGAGCCAATGGAGACACGATAATACAGTGCAAGCAGGCTGTAGGAGAGAAGCTGAAGGATTATACCAAGAGGTTTGTGTCAACAAAGGCTGAGCTGGATGACTGTGAGGAAAGTGTGGCTATGGCAGCGTTCAGGCAGGGGCTGTTGCCTGGGGATTTAGCCGATGAGACTACGAGGCGTAGAGCGTTAACGTTTGGAGCTCTTATGGCTCAGGTAGAGGACCAGATTAAGGTCGAAGAATCAACAAGGGTTCGAGGAGGTGCTAGTATTGTTCAAAAAGGGAGTGGACAATCTAACGTCTCAAACAACAATCCCTCGCGTCCGAAGAACAATCCAAATGTTTCTAACCGAGGAACCTCGAACTCGTATCAAGGGGGATATAATCAACATAATTCTAACAATCAACAGCAGTATAGGTCCAGGTCGAATGTGTGGGTGAGGCCGGATTACTATGCAGATTTAACTGAGAGTGTGGCTTCAATATATGAAAAAACAAGAGGAACAATCAATTTTAGAAAGCCACCAGCTATCAACAGGCCAAGAGAGGAGCGCAATAATAAATTTTGTAGGTATCATGAGGACATCGGCCATGATACAAATGATTGCATTGCTCTGAAGAAGGAGATGCAAGTTCTGATCGAAAATGGAAAGCTGTTGGAGTATGTCAGGAAGAATGCCAAAGCAACAGCTCCCAAAGGAGGTAATCCCAATTCTAAGCAGGAAACTGCGTTAATGATTTTAGATGTTGCAGGTGAGGCAGATGGTTTCGATGTAGCCTCGGAATATGTCGAACCAGACCCCAGTCGACTTTTGTTAATGTCGATAGATGAGCCGATGCGTCAGGGACGTGTTCGAGATCTGTGTGCCTTTTTCGAATCATTAACCATATTTGGAGGGGATTCGATGACCAACAACACCAATAATTCGAGGAAGATGCATATAGTAAATTTAACACGACAAATTGAGGGAGGTGCATCGGCACATCTAGGCGGCAGAAAGGATGTGCCCTTTATAATATTCGATGGAGATGATTTGAGGGGCATTACAGGGCCACATGAGGATGCGGTGGTCATTGGAGCAGAAGTATGTGGGGTGGAGATTCGACGCGTGCTGATCGACACAGGGAGTTCTGCCAATGTGCTTTTTAAATCGACATATGATAGGTTGACAGCTCCACCTCGAATAGAAAAGTCTGAGAGGACTATCATTGGGTTTACTGGCGCATCAGCAATTGTGATAGGTGAATTCGAAGGTGAAATTTCTTTGGGGAAAGGGCCTTTCAAGAAGAAAGTGCAGGTACTTTTTGTGGTGGTGGACTGTCCATCAAGTTACAACGCTATTCTTGGGAGATCATGGTTGGCCAAAATGTACGCTGTAGTTTCTACAGTTCATCAGTGTCTAAAGTATGTGGTCGAGGACAGAGTTGGTGTAGTCCGAAGTGACCAAAAGGTGGCAAGAGAATGTTATGCTGCTGCATTTAGGTTACGTGGTAAAGGTTCTGATGATCTCATGGAGAGTTAGCAGTTTGGGGGGTTGTCTTGTGGTGAAACAGACGAGGGAATTGATGATCCGAGGTCAACCCCGAGTTCTGTAGTGGTCAATGAAGAAATAGAGGAATATATTTTTAATAATGGCAGGGTACTTCGAATTGGCACTCTGTTATCTTTGACGATTCGAGAAAAGTTATTGAATTTTTTGTCTGAAAATTTGGATGTGTTTGCCTGGAAATCCGAAGATGTAGTAGGAGTCCCTAGCAACATTATATGTCACAGCCTAGCGGTTGATCCGAAGGTCAAACCAATTATCCAAAAAAGAAGAGCCTTCTCATTGGAGAAATCTGAGGCCATAGTTGCCGAAGTGGATCGGTTATACAAGATGGGACATATTAGGGAGGCCAATTATCCGAGGTGGACGGCTAATCCGGTGGTAGTAAAAAAGAAGAATGGAAAATGGCGAATGTGTGTGGACTTCACAGATTTGAATAGAGCCTGTCCAAAAGATCCTTTTCCGGTGCCTCGGATAGATCAGTTAGTGGATTCCACTTCGGGAAATAAAATTCTGACTTTCATGGATGCATTTTCGGGGTATAATCAAATTCAAATGAATCCAGATGATGAAGAAAGCACGACTTTTATTACTGATAGAGGTTTGCATTGCTATAAAGTAATGCCTTTTGGGTTGAAAAATGCTGGATCAACATATCAGAGGCTGATGAATAAGGCGTTTGCTTCACAGATTGGGAGAAATATTGAAGTATACATCGATGACATGCTTGTTAAAAGCAAAGGTGATGATGAACATATTGATGATTTGGAAGAAACGTTTTTGAATCTTAGAGCCATTCAATTGAAGTTGAATCCGGAAAAATGCACATTTGGAGTCCGATCTGGCAAATTTTTGGGGTATATGATTAGTGAAAGAGGAATTGAGGTGGACCCAGAACAGTTGAAGGCTTTGATATCGATGTCTTCACCTCGGAATATCAAAGAAGTGCAAATGTTAACAGGCAGGTTAGCAGCCCTGAACAGATTCATTTCTCGTTTTTCAGATAAGTGCTTGCCTTTTTTCCAGGTGTTGCGAAGGCCTAATAATTTTGAGTGGACTTCGGATTGTGAAGAAGCCTTTCTGAAGATCAAAAATCTTTTATCCTCTCCTGAAATATTATCGAAGCCTCGAAAGGGTGAACAGTTGTTTTTGTATATAGCAGTATCGGATTATGCAGTAAGTGCAGTTTTGATCAGCGAGGATACTAAAATTTCGAAGCCTGTTTACTATGTCAGCAAAAGTTTGGTTGATGCTGAGAAACGTTATTTGAAGCTCGAAAAATTGGCACTGTGTATAGTAGTGGCAGCAAGAAAGATGCGCCCTTACTTCCAGGCACATACGATTGTAGTTCGAACTTCATATCCATTAAAGAATGTTTTACAAAAACCAGACATTTCAGGAAGGATGACAAAGTGGTCTGTGGAATTGGGAGATTTCGATGTGTTATTTTCTCCTCGGACAGCTATCAAAGCTCAAGCCTTAGCAGATTTTTTGGTGGAGTTTCACTCGAGCAGACCCGAGGAGAAAGATACAGAAAAGGTGAATGAGAATCCGACGTGGACAATTCGAACTGATGGGGGATCCAGTAGTAAAGGGTCAAGTGCAGGAGTGGAATTGGTGGCACCAACGGGGGAATTTATGTTTCAAGCTATAAAATTTGGCTTTCATGCTTCAAATAACGAAGCTGAATATGAGGCTGTGCTAGCAGGATTAAGGTTGGCGAAGATTTGTGGAGCAATGTTTGTACGCTTGGAAACAGATTCACAGTTGGTAGTTAACCACGTTAAAGGGGTATCAGAAGCTAAAAAGGAGCGTTTGGTTTTGTACCTACAAGAACTTCGGGGGATGATGGCGCAATTTGAAAATGTCGAAATGGAGCATATTCGAAGAGGAAACAACACTATGGCTGATTCTTTGGCAACGATGGCTTACTCAGAAGAATATCCATGGATTGTAACACAACCATCGCCTTCGATTATATCAAATTCTGAGCAATGTGAAGTGGTCGATGAGGTGGTAAATAATCCGACGTGCGCTCGAGGAGATTGGAGGTTTAACTTGTTAAACTTTATTTCAAATGGAATATTACCTATGGATAAACACTTGCTCAAGAAAATAAAGTACAAATCCCTTGGCTATGTGGTACTGGATGGGGTGCTGTACAAAAGGTCTGCTTCGAAACCTTTACTACGATGTTTAGGCAAGGATGAATCTCAGAATGTTTTGTCCGAACTGCATGATGGAGATGGGTCAGCTCATTGTGGGTTTAGAGCTTTAACGCGTAGGGTATTGTTGGCAGGATATTATTGGCCTACCATTTTACAAGATGCCAAGTCATTAGTTCGAAGTTGTGACACTTGCCAAAGGTATGCAAATTTAATACACAAACCAGCAGTACCACTAATGACAATTTCAGAGGCGGTTCCTTTTGATAGGTGGGGCATTGATTTGGTGGGACCATTACCTATGGCTTCTGGTGGAAGACAAATGATTATTGTTGCGGTTGATTATTTTTCGAAGTGGGCAGAAGCAGAACCCTTAGCTGGGACAAAAGCTAAGGATGTAATCAAGTTTATTCAAAGCAATATTTGCTACCGTTTTGGAGTACCTCGAAAAATAACAACTGATAATGGTCCTCAATTTAATAACAAGGAAATGGACTCTTTTTGCTCTTCGAAAGGGATACAGCAATGTTTTTCCACTCCTTTTCATCCTCAGGCAAATGGACAAGTGGAAGTAACAAATAGATCTATCTTGGATGGCTTAAAGAAAAATTTGGCTGGAGCAGCAGGGAAGTGGCCAAATTTTCTTCAAGAAGTATTATGGGCATATAGGACAACCCCTAGAGAGGCTACAAAAGAGACTCCTTTTTCTCTAGTATATGGGATGGATGCTGTGTGCCCTGCTGAATCTACACTACCTTCTTACAGACTATTACGATATTCCGATGCAGATAACGATGAGGCCAGAAGAGTGGAACTTGATTTGTTGGAAGAAAAAAGGGTCAAGGCACATTTAAATGTGATCCATTATCAAACGTTAATGAGAAGCAGGTACGATGCCAAAGTTAAGAGAAGGGAATTCAAAATTGGCGATCTAGTATTGCGAAAAGTGTTTCTTCACACCAAGGATAAACACCTCGGAAAATTGGCCCCGAATTGGGAAGGTCCTTACAAAGTTACAGTGAGAGTCAAACCAGGTTCCTACAGGTTATCAGATCGAGAAGGGAGGATGCTCAAGCACCCTTGGAACATAGAGCACTTGAAATTGTACTGTGAGTAAAACTGAACTTCGAATTTTTGTAAAACAGACATACTCTTTCCTTATCTGTTGGCCCAGAAAGGTTTTAACGAGGTGTCTGATTGATATTGAATTTTTTAATAAAATTTCTTTTGGCCATTGGTTGTTTGTTATGATGTGTGATTTATTATTTTGGTAATTTGGCAAAGATTGATCATCTTTGGAAGTTGACCAAGAATAATTTTCCGAAGCGAAAGCTTTGAAGAAACAACCAAATTTTTCGAGGTGCCACGTTTTATGAGTGCATCTATTTTTCGAGGTGCCACGTCTTATGAGTGCATCTATTTTTCGAGGTGCCACGTCTTATGAGTGCATCTATTTTTCGAGGTGCCACGTCTTATGAGTGCATCTATTTTTCGAGGTGCCACGTCTTATGAGTGCATCTATTTTTCGAGGTGCCACGTCTTATGAGTGCATCTATTTTTCGAAGTGCCACGACTTATGAGTGCTTCCATGATTAATAATAATCAGCTCAAACAAGTGTACCAGAAAATTTAAGATAAAAAAAAGATAACTAGTTTGTTCGTGGGATAACATACGAAGTTTACAAAAAAGAACTGAAGTACTTAGTCACATACACAAAAAACGAAAGCAAACTACTTGGTCTATCAAGCATCATTTTCTTGTTCTTCATCTTCCGATGACGCCTCTTCGGAGGAGGAGCTTGGTGGAGCTTCGAAAGCTTCTTTTGGGCGTTGTTCTTCTGGAACTCGTCTCCAAAGGTTTGATAAGTCTAGCCTTGGACAAGCGGCATGAACTTCTCGAAGGATCTGAATGGATGTATCAATTTGAGTTTTCTTAATGCCTTCAAGCATCACAGAGCTAACTTTGTTTTTCGCCTCTTTAACCGCAGCTTCCTTTTCCTCTTCGAATCCTGCTCGAAGTGTAGTAATTTCAGTCTGGTTTTTTTCCAATTTCTCTTTAGTCTCTTTGATAAGCTCCGTCGCATCGGAAATAGCAGTAGAATGTTCGGCCTTTAGACTTTTAAGAGCTTCCAGATGAGTAGTCTTAAGAGCTTCAACTTCCTCCTTGTGCTTTTTAAGAAGCTGTTCTTTCTCAGCTTCAAATTTTTGGAGTGCTTCATTTTTAGAAGTCTTTTCAGACTCTGTTTCTTTTCTACTCCTAGCTAGCTCTTGGGCAAGACGCTCCAGTTGGGTTTGAGATTTGCTCACTTCTTCGTATAATTTGGTGACTGCAGAAATTAGATTGGGGAAAGGTTGAAGAATTGAAATTACCTCATCAGATTTCTCTGGCTGATGAATGGGAGCAAAAGGATTGGATGTGGAAGTTGTAGCAGCATCGGTAGAAATTGGAGGAGCAACATTGGCATGTTGAGAACCAGGAAGTACAAAATCTCCACTTGAGTTGAAGTCCTCGAAGTTTAGATAGTCATCTATTTGTTTGTCTCCAAGGGTTATACCTCCCTCAGGATTCACCTCGACAAAAGTTTTACCTCGTGCCTCGGAAGCTAGCACATCCTCTAAGAGATCAGCCTCATTCTTTTCATTGGGCTTGTTAGACTTGTTATCTTTCTTTTTTGGAGAAGTTTGTTTTTTCTTTGTCTTTTTCAGGATGGGCTGGTCTTCTTCGGATATGGTGGGAAGCGAAGGTGCAGACGTTTTTCTCTTCCTTACACTCTTCGAAGTAGAGGGAGGTTTAGTTTTGCTGGTGGTGGTTTTCTTCTTTCCTTTCTTCTTTAAAGGAAGATGGCTGTCACTCCGGTTCCGAAGAGGAAGATAACATTTCCCATCTGGTGCAAGAATCCTCTCAACTGCTAGAAGGGGATCTGGTGGCGTCATCGGATCCAGAGGGAAGTCTGCCCCTAGGGATATGCGCCAGAGGTGGCTATTAACAAAGTTTATGGGCTCGAATGCTGAATGAAAGCCATTGCCCCAAGATTTTTCAGCCCACTCAGCCATCTTTTGAAAGATAAGCTTGGCTTCTTTTCGACGACCCTTAAACCGCCTCGGAATTTCTAAAGAGAGAAAAATAGTTAGCTAAATAATTTGATTCAAAAACAACTAGATAAGCAAGGAAAGGTATCACTTACTACTGTCTCTCCAGGTAAGGGTGAGTTTAGAAGGGTTGGCATCGGAGATTTCATGTCCATTTTCCCAGGCGCCTGACAGAAAGACGAATCGTTGTTTCCAGAATTTATCGGCTTCGAGGAGATCGTCGATAATTTTCAAGTCATCTTCAAGGGTTAAATAATAAAATGGTAGAACAGGGCCATTTGACACTTTGGTTACTGAGATGAAGTCCTCGATTTCGAGGGGAATACCTCCAAGTCTTGATACCATGATTGCTGAAAATAAAGTGAAGAGCAAGTTTGGAGTAACCTGGGTTGGGCACAGTCTGTGGATTTCGAAGAACTTTACGATCATCGGATCCAGGGGAAACCGAAGTCCCCAATTAAAAAGCTCAGGATACACTACCAGCTCATCTTTTTGGCAGTTCAAGGGTGTCTCTCCTTCCACTGGTAGCCGAAGTGTCATATTATCAGTTAACCCCCATAGCTTTCTGAGGTGCTCCTTCTCCGATTCGAGGTAGTAGCTGTAGGGTACATTCTTCAAGGCAAGAATGTACCAAGCAGAAAGAGGCTTGAGATTTTCCTGAACTAATGAGGCAACGTTCTCAGGCAATGAAATGAGACCTTTTTTCCCTCGAGGTTTCTTTGGAGGAGCTACATCATCAGCCTCGGACTCCTCCTCGGCATCAGATTCAGTAGCTTCTGAATCGTCTTTTTTCTGACCGTCCTCGGAATGGCTTCGAATTTGTGTCTCTTGTTGAGTCACAAGAATTGGCTGACTACACTCTGGTGTAGTGTCATCCACTTCTAATGGGGGAGGAGGAGAGTGTTGAGGAGTAGAAGAGGTTTTTGTTTCTTCACCCATTACTAAGAAAGATGATTTTTTGGAACGCTTAGCTCTAATAACCTCGAATTGAGGAGGAAGTGTTTTGGTTTGAGGGCTTTTTGTCTCTTTGAATTGAAGGACAGGTGATTTGAGTTGTGATTTGTTATAAGTGGGTGGTTTGTCTAAAGTAACTACTTTAGGTTTCCGATGAGGTCTTAGTATTGAAGGTTTGGTTGGATTTTGGAAAGAAGAGGTCGTTGAGCTACTTTCTGGGTTAGAAGCTAGAGGTGAAGACGAAGTGGCAAGGTTTGGATTAAAGTTGCCATATTTAAAAGTGGTGCAGGAAGAGTGAGGACCGTTATAGATCAACCCAGCAGCTTTGTATTCTTTGGCTCTTCGAGAAATACAAAGATAATCGTAGGCCCCAAATACTTGGTTACTGGAACCAGGAAAAAGATTTTTCTTTGATCTTACTGGTCTTCTGGGTTTAAATCTATTGTATCTAGGGTATCTTCTCATACAATGGTTTTTGGTATGAAAGGTTGAAGATAAACAAAGAAGATGAACAGGTTGGAGATGAGAAGGTTGAAGATGAAGAACAGTCTGGAGATGTTTCAAGGGTGATTTCTCTAAAAGTTCTGAATGAATGAGTAACTGGGTATTTATAGAGTAAAGAGTGACGTTGAGTATGTAAAGAAGTAGGGCAAGTAAGTTGTTTTCATTGGTTGGAATATGAAACGAAAAGGGAATATGCAGTGTTGCAGGTCTACTGCTAGGTGTCTAATCAATCTCTTAGGCAGGGGTCAGAGACTTCGAAGTGTCATTAAACTATGTTTGAAGTGATAATATTCGAAGAAGAAGTAAAGCTATACCACAATGCTTGAAAATTCGAAGAGAAGCGATAAAAATAGTGTTGATCCGAGGAAGAATCCGATGAGCCAATAGTTCTTATAAATGTCTATATAAGAACTAGGGGGACTACTGATAAGGAAAGATATTCCTTAGGGACTTGAGTGTAATTAATAAGGGCTAAAATGACAAATTCTGTAATTATAGGATTTAATTACGCTTTAGTAGAAACCTAGGGGTTAAATTGTAAATATATTAATATGTAACCGTTTTCCTAACTAATTCACCCTGCCTATTTAAGGAGGCTGAAAAGGTTATTTTGACTTATGAAATATTCAGAGGCACTGAACACTTCTAAAAATTCTCTTTGAAGACTCTTTGTTCTTAATTCTCTCTTTACAACTTAAATTCACACCACTCTTCATCGTGGTTGACGCACCCACCTCATATAATGCTATCCTGGGACGCTCTTGGTTGTCTCGGATGCACGGCGTCATTTCCACGGTGCATCAATGTCTAAAGTACGTTATCGGGAACAATATTGGTACGGTCAGAAGCAGCCAGAAGATGGCACGAGAATGCTACCAAATCGCCCTGTCCTCCAAGGGAGTTCGAGGGGGGCCCTCTGACTCAGTATAGCAATTAAAGGGGCTACCCTCCGAGGTCATCCCTTGTGATGATCCGAGGGAGGCCCCCGGATTTCAGGTCCCGGAGGAGGATTCTGCAACACATGAGTTCGCGGCTGGCAAAGTTCTGAAAATAGAGGTCCATCTCTCCCCCAAATTTAAAGGGAAGTTAATTGCTTTTTTATCTGATAAGCTCGATATGTTCGCTTGGTGTGCGCAGGATGTCACTGGGGTGCCGACGGAGATTCACCAACTTGCCTTGCGATCGGATGTCCGACCAATAGTCCAAAAAAGGAGGCCTGTCTCCCCGGAAAAGGCCTCAGCAATTTTGTTGGAGGTCGAGCGACTTTTAAGTATTGGTCATATTCGTGAGTCGCACTATCCCCTATGGGCATCAAATCCGGTGTTGGTGAGGAAGAAGAACGGCAAGTGGAGGATGTGTATCGACTTCACAGATTTAAACCGCGCTTGTCCTAAGGATCCTTTTCCTGTCCCGCGCATTGATCAATTAGTAGACTCGACCTCCGGAAATCGATTGCTATCTTTCATGGATGCTTACTCGGGCTACAATCAAATCCGATTGGCTGCTAACGATGAGGAGAGCACTTCTTTTATTACCGGGCGGGGTCTATACTGTTACAAGGTCATGCCGTTCGGGTTAAAAAACACGGGGGCCACTTATCAGCGCCTGATTAATAAAACTTTCGAGGAGCAGATTGGGAAGAATATGGAAGCTTATATCGACGATATGTTGGTGAAGAGTGAGAAAGACGACGACCATTTCGCTGACCTCACAGAGACGTTCCACAACTTGCGGAGGGTCAACCTCAAGCTCAATCCAGAAAAGTGTATTTTTGGAGTACGGTCGGGTAAATTTCTTGGCTACATGATCAGTGAAAAAGGCATTGAGGCGGACCCAGAGCAGTTAAGAGCGTTGATCACCATGAGCCCTCCTCGAAATATTAAAGAGGTGCAAATCCTAACGGGGCGATTGGCGGCCCTAAATCGATTCATTTCCCGCTCATCGGACAAGTGTGCCCCGTTCTTTAAAGTATTGCGGAATGCCAAGCAATTTTGTTGGACTGAAGAATGTTCGACGGCATTTCGACAAATTCAGGAGTATCTAACCTCTCCGGAAGTTTTATCTAAACCCTTAGCGGGGGAGACACTGATTGTTTACGTAGCGGTATCAACGTGTGATGTCAGTGTTGTTCTCCTCCGCGAAACCGACTCTCTTCTGAGGCCAATTTATTATGTCAGCAAGAGTTTGCTGGACGCCGAAAAGCGATATCTTACCTTGGAGAAGGTGGCTTTGGCGTTAGTCACCGCGGCGCGGAAGATGAGGCCTTACTTTCAAGCCCATCCCATTGTGGTTCGAACAACGTTTCCCCTAAAAAGTCTATTACAAAGACCCGACATCTCTGGCAGGATGACTAAGTGGTCCGTAGAGTTGGGAGACTTTGACATAACGTTTGAGCCTCGCACAGCGATAAAGGAACAGGTTTTGGCAGATTTTCTGGTTGAATTCCACTCCGACAGGGACGAGCAGGAGGTATCTGACATAGTTGCCGAGGAACAGTGGGTAGTACGAACGGATGGGGGGTCGAACGTCCCAGGCTGCGGGGCAGGTGTTCAGTTAATATCCCCGCAAGGGGTCGCTATGTTCTAAGCCATCCGTTTCGCTTTCAAAGCTACTAATAATGAGGCTGAATATGAAGCAGCTTTAGCCGGCCTACGCTTAGCTCAGATATGCGGGGCTCGACGGATAAAGCTGGTCAGTGATTCTCAGTTAGTAATAAATCAGGTTTCGGGGGAGTCCGAGGCAAGAAAGGAAACACTGGTACAATACTTGAAACTGATGAAAGGTTTGGCGTCGGGTTTTGAGGACGTTAAGCTCGAACATGTCCGACGAGAATTGAATGTTGTCCCGGATTCTCTTGCTTCTGCTTCGCGGACAGAAGGCTATCCTTGGGTTTTAGTCCAGACATGCCCGTCGATCTCAATCGGTAAAGACCATGTGATGAACGTCTCGGAGGGAAATCGTGCGATCACACCTGACTGGAGAGCAGTCCTCATTGATTTTTTGGCTCATGACATTTTGCCCGCCGACAAATATGAAGCCAGAAAAGTTAGATTTAAGTCGCACGGTTACATTTTGCTGGACGGGTCGCTGTATAAGAAATCTCTGAGTCGGCCATTACTGAGGTGCTTGAGCGGATACGAGTCACAAGTTATCCTCTCCGAGTTACACGACGGCGAAGGATCCACTCATTGCGGATATAAAGCTTTGACACGCAGGGTATTCTTGGTAGGTTATTATTGGCCAACTATTTCGGCTGATGCAAAAGATCTGGTTAAACGTTGTGACACGTGCCAGCGGTATGCTAATGTAATCCACAAGCCAGGAGCGTTGATGGAAAGCATCCCAGAGGTAGTTCCTTTTGACAGATGGGGCATTGACTTGGTTGGACCTCTACCAATGGCTTCTGGGGGCAGACAGACGATAATTGTGGCCGTTGATTATTTTTCTAAGTGGGTGGAAGCTGAGCCACTTGCGGGCACGAAAGCCAAGGATGTGATCAAATTCGTTTTGTCTAATATCTGTTGTCGTTTTGGTGTACCATTGCAGATTACAACAGACAATGGACCACAGTTTGATAACAAAGAATTTCAGAGCTTTTGCGTGTCAAGGGGCATACGACAATGTTTCTCGGCCCCATTTCACCCTCAGGCAAATGGCCAGGTGGAAGTAACTAATCGCACAATCCTCGACGGTCTGAGAAAGAACTTAGAAGGTAAGGCAGGAAAATGGCCCGACTATTTACAGGAGGTTTTGTGGGCATATCGAACGACCCCGCGAATAGCCACCGCTGTGACCCCTTTCGCTTTAGTTTATGGAATGGATGCAATGGTCCCTCCAGATATCCTCTTCCCTTCACATCGAATAGCAACTTATGACTCAGACACCAATAAAGAGCACAGAGCGTTGGCTTTAGACTTGGTGGAGGAAAAGAGGCAACGGGCGCAGCTGACTTCCCTTCATTATCAAACTCTTATGCGGAGCCGATATGCATCCAAAGTCAACCATAGGGATTTTCAGGTGGGAGACAAGGTCCTACGGAAAATCTTCTTACACACTAAGGATAAGAGTTTGGGGAAGCTGGGCCCTAATTGGGAAGGTCCATATACGGTCACCGAAAGGATAAAACCAGGCACTTATCGGTTGAAAGATAAAGATGGACGATATCTCCGCTTACCTTGGAATATTGAGCATTTAAAGCTGTACCTCGATTAGCAAGAGCTCGGAGAAAATATTGTATTTCTTTTCACTTTCTATGTATCCCTCGGGAAAAAATTTGGTGAGGACACACTCTTTCCTACCCTGTTAGGCACAGGAAGGTTTTAATGAGGTGTTTCGGTGATCCCATTAATACAAAGTTTATTTGCCTTTAACTATTTTTTGGGTCACAGTAACATGTGCCTCGAATTGTTGTCCCTCACATTATTTTTTGAGTCACAGTCGCATGTGCCTCGAATTGTTGTCCCTCACACTATTTTTTGAGTCACAGTCACATGTGCCTCGAATTGTTGTCCCTCACACTATTTTTTGAGTCACAGTCACATGTGCCTTGAATTTCCGTTCTTCGAATTATTTTTTGGGACTATCAAACTATTCGTCGGGTCACATTAAAGTGTGCCACGATGTTTTGGGACCTTCAAACTATTCTTCGGGTTACATTAAGGTGTACCTCGAAGCAATTCTCAGTTATGAGTTAGAATATTTTCTCTTTCCAATTGTTTTCGGAGACCTTACAATTAGTCGACGGTCAATAAATTGGAATTCGATGGCCACTCAGTTTGAAGTCCGATGGCCTTATTACAAACATAAAACTTTATTGCAGAGATCCTGCGCGTTATCCGAAGCCCAAATAAGTTGGAATTCGAAGGTTTTATTGCAACGATAAAACTTGCTAAATTCATCTAAGTAATAATTGTTCGAAGACCAAGCGGGTTGAAATTCGAAGGCCTTATTGTAAGTATAAAACTTGCTAAAAATATCTAAGTTAAATTCTGTCGAAGGCCGAAAGAATTTGTGAATTTATCCAAGTGTTCATTGTTCGAAGGGCTAGTGCAATAATAAGTTCGAAGAATAATACATTGATGAGTTAAATATCCAAGTACTCGTTGAAACAGCACAACAGCTTCCAACCATTACAAAAAGAGGCCTTTTAGGCCATACAAAAACTACCTACAACACTTTCGCCTAGTCGGCATTCTTCGAACTATCACTCCCCTCGCTTTCTGAGTCTTCACTCTCACTTACAACTACTTGGGGTGGGCGAAGTTCGGGGGGACAAGCTTCCAGAAAGGCCCCAGTTCATAGTCAGGATGATCGGTGAATATCTGGGTTAATAAGCCGGCTCGAGTGGCAGCATCTCGAGCTTGTAAAGTCTTCGAACAGGTGGCAGCATAAGCATCTGCACCCTTCTCCTTTGCCTCTTCGATTTCTGCTGGGAAACATCTGATCTTCCTCTCCAAATTATCGCGCTCTTCGACTACTTTTCGAAGAGACTCAGTACACTGCTCAAATCCATCGCAGGCCTTGCGATGCCCTTTCTTGTATTCAGATATCATCATCTCTTGGGCATCAGTCTTTTTGTTGTATAAGTCCCTCTCTTTCTGGCAACAATGCTCTAGTATTGTCACATAATGTTCAGCAGTCGAAAGACGCTCATACAACGCATCAGCCTGGCCTTCGACCACTGCGCACTCTTTTTTGGCTTCCTCGAGCTGGGAGGCAGCAACTGAAGCCTTGAACTTATAGTAGTTCTTACGCTTTTCCAGATGGCGCATCTTTTTTCCCTGATTCACCGAGGTGTGTAAGATTCTTCGAAGACTCATTGAGAATTCGTCGTCCAGGGGAACCTCGAAGGAGCTTGAAGGAGATCCTAAGGCCGCAGAGTCGAATTCAGAAAAATTACCACAAGCAATGTCTGGATGGACAAGTAGTGGAGGGTCTGTTCGAGGAGCAAGGACAGGAGCCATCCTTGGGCTATTTTCCATAGAAACTGGGTGAGAAGCCTCAGTAAGAGGCGACTGCAAGGACTGGTAGGAAGCCTCCCTGGGTGACTGGCCACCCCTGTTTTCGACATCTTTTGCGATATTGTGGACTTCTCCTTCGAAATTCGTCTCCTCGTTGTTCTTAGGGGTTTCTCCCCCTTCGGATTGTTCTTCAATGGGTTCGAGAAGAATCCCTTTTCCCTTTAAGTCTTTTTTCTTGCTGTCTTTCCTTGATGGGAGGATGGGAGCAGAGAGAGGGGCAGTAGACTTTGATGGAACAATGATATTTGTTCGAAGGACCTCACTTGTTCGAGGGACCTCACTTGGTCGCGCGACCTCATTTGTTCGAGGAACTTCGCCTGTTCGAGGAACTTTTGACCTTGATGTTCCAGGATTATCTGAGGAGGGAGGTTGTTGTTTGTTAGTCACCACTTGGGGATTTAATGATTGAGCTGGTGCTACATCCTCTTCTGAGGGTTCTTCCAAGTGACTTTGCGACCGAGAGCGTTTGGGTAGGTAAATTGTCACATCTCGTTGGCTACACCGCTCTAGTACCTCCCTCTCCGAAGGCGGCGTCATTAACTTATTCATGCTAAGGCGATCGAGGGGATTCAGCCTCCACAATCGACTCCTCGCCAGATTGTCGTCGGTAAAACACTGCCGAAATCGATTGTCCCATTTATCTTTTGCCCACAGGCGAAGATTGGTGAAAATGGCTGTGGCCCCCTCGACGTACTCTGTGTAGGGTTTGGATACGCCGGTCATAGCTGGAACAAATAACAAAGGACAAGAATGGTTACACAGAGCATGCTGTTCGAAGGACTTATAAAGTTCGAAGGACTTATATCAGGAGTACATAGTGAGTCGAGGAAGTCACATTCGAGGAGTAAAAAGCAGAGCTAGTACTTACATTTCATGGTCCATTTCAAGGATAGCTTGTGTGGATTCGAAGGACTGGCTTCTGATCCGGTCTCCCAGCAACCAGAGAAGAAGAGGAACTGTTGCCTCCATTTTTTATCAGCCTCCAAAAGATCTTTCAACACTTTTTGCCCCCGGTTGAATGTCAACGAGTAGAAGGGGAAGTACGGGTTTCGAGCAAGACCAACCAGACCAATGATTTGTTCCAATGAAAATTCTTGGCCTGAGAGCCTTGAGGCCATTATGCAAGCCATTAGGGTGAACCACATATTGGGCCCAACCTGTGAGGGACAGAGATCTATCTTCGAGAGGTATTCAATAAAGAAGGGGTCTAAGGGATACCTTAGCCCCCAATTCATGATCTCGGTATAAACCACCACCTCATGGTCCCTCACAGACAAGGGCGTCTCTCCCTCCGAGGGAAATCGAATGTTGACATATTGAGGAATGCCCCATCGAGCCCTAAGCATTGTTTCCTCTGCCTTCGAAAAATACTTATACTTAATATTGGCAAGGGCCACCATGTGCTTATTCTCAATGCCCCTGATATTGTTGCCGGAAATATTATCTAACTCCAAGGGCAAAGTCACATCCCCCTTAGATTTTGGCGCAATCCGGCGAGCTTGTTCCTCGGATATTGCCGAAGAGGAGGTACCACCATTTGCAGGGCCTGACGAGGAGGTAATAGGCTTCCTCTGACCGAGGAGCTTGTTGAAAGGTTTCATAACTATGGGGTCTAATGTTTCTTCATGCCTAATCCGCATATCTTCCTCGGTGATAAGTGTTCTTGAGGGGGAGAATTGAGTACCATGGATGGTCATGGACGGTGTGGAGGGCAGACTAGACACATCCGTTCCTGGTCTTCGAGGAGGACTCTCAGTATTGTGCTCTAAGTTTTGCCTTCGAGGAGGACTTTCAGTATTATGTTCCAAGTTTTGCCTTCGAGGAGGACTTGCAGTATTTTGCTCCATATTTTGCCTTCGAGGAGGACTTTCAGTATTGCGTTCCAAGTCTTGCCTTCGAGGAAGACTATCAGTGTTCTGATGCAAGGCTGGCCTGCGAAGCGGACTTTCTGGGTTTCGAGGAGGACTCCTCGAAGTCCTTCGAGGACTTGGAGATCTTTGGGGGAGATTTTCAACATTAATTGGGGCAGTGGGTTCTCGAATTGTTAGGGCAGTCTCCTTGGCCCGCTTTCGTTCGTGAGAACTTTTTCTATCTCTATGGGATTTTTTCCTCTTCGAACCTGATGAATGCTTATGAGACCTTTCTTTGCCCATTTCTCTTGGAGGATTTGTTTCGCTGAGCAAGCTTTGACGAGCTACTTCTCGAGGGATAATGGCGGTCGAGTTGTGCGAAGGAGGCCAAGCACCAAAAAAAGTTGTAGTCGGTGGTGGGGGACGAGGCCGTACGTCTTCACCAGCAGCAACCCTCTCTTCGAATCGTTTACTGATCAACAACCACTCAGGAATTCGACGGGGCTTGTTCGCCAGCTTTATCTCTCTAGAATTAATTGAACAGAAGTTGCAGTAATGAAGGAAAAGGTTGGTATTTATAGAATGCTAGTGGGCTTTCTTGACAGATGAGGCCCGGGGACATTTTTGTGTTGTTTGCCTAGGGGTACGACGGTCAATATAGGTGGACATTGTTCGGTCACCTAGCTATAGAAAAAGGTGAAGAGTTTTGTGTCAGAAATTGTCAGGGAAGGGGAAGAGTTTTCTGACAAAAGAATTGGTACCGTTTCTCCAAAATCATGCTGACATCGCTGTTGGTACAGTGACATCATCAATCCTAGCAACATTTTTTCGCCTAAGTACCTAATTATCCGATGACGACCCGGCTGAAAAAGTTGCGAGGATTGGGGGGGGGGGGGGGGCTACTCAGTATAACAGAAATTCGAAGGGATCTTTGTAGATATTCGAGGAGGCCTTCAAGCCATTCGAAGACAGAAATTCGAGGAGGCTTACAAGTTATTCAAAGAGGTTTCGTGGAGCAACCTTTTGCCTAAGAAGTCCATGGTTTTCAAGTTATTCAAAGAGGTTTCGTGGAGCAACATTTTTGCCTAAGGGACTTATGAAGTTCGAAGGAGCAACTTTTCGAAGAGATTTTGGCCGGTCAGAAGAATTATTCAGTCTTAGCAAAACAATTTTTTACTAAGACTGGGGGGCTACTGATGAGGGAGAATAAAAGACAAGGGCCAAAATGCATAGAAATAAATGTATAAGGGCCGAAATGCATAGAAATAAATGTATAAGGGCCGAAATGCATAGAAACAAATGTATAAGGGCCGAAATGCATAGAAATAAGTGTATAAGGGCTGAAATGCGTTAATCGCAAAAATATAGCCAAAATAGGAAGGAACCTTAGAGCAGGGACCAAAAGATGTAATTAAACCGAATTAAAGCGTGTGGGGTCCGCAATTGTACTATAAAAGGACCACACACACTTCACGAATTTCAAGATGAATAGTACGACTTTCTCTCTCTACCTTTTTAGCATTTTCTCTCTCTAGATTTAACACTCAAACATTCTTCTACTTCTTAATCCTCTCTCAACAAATCTTCTCATAACAAAATCACCCTCGGACCATCTTTTAACTCTTCAACCACAAACACAAATCGAAACAAAAAAGCCATAAAAGCCATAATTCGAATATTGTTTTTTTTTCGGAGGGAACCCGCAGACGCTACTCAGAGTGCAATGAGTGCGCACAGGGTAAACCCTCAGTCTGGCGCGATAGCCTGCAAACCAACGCCAGAAGGTAAACCACACAAGGTGACAGGCTCAGCCGAGAAAGCGTATGTAGAGGGACTCGAACTCATGACCTTTTGGTTATAAGAATGTCATACTCAACCAACTCCCAATTCGAATATTGTTCTATTCCCGTATTGAGGATGAAGTACGAATCTCAAACTTTTATATAATTGACTAAAAATTTATACTAATATATATGAAACTATGAATCTTCGGTGAATAAATATTATAGCTTTTATATCTTTAATATTACTTAACCATAAATTGAATATTTTAATACATTGATTAAAGTTTAAAAACAAAATCACGTTTGAATGATTAAATATTATTAATTAATATTTTGACTTAATCCGAGCTAACTTAATAAAACTAATTCCCTAAATATAACGTTGGGATGTTTTATGAACATACGACTGTATTCATATATTTTTCTTATATAATTATAAATACTGAAATAATAACTATCCAATTATAAATAAGAAATATTAATTAAATTATAATATAGTATTAAATATCATATTTATTTTATTTAGATATTTATCCATTTAATCCTATTTATAAATTCAAGTCAAATTAGAAACTCTATAACCGTTCTTATTTATTAATATAATATATATCCTATTTAATAATATATTAGAAATTAGTATTTAAAAAGTATTCGTTACCTATTACTTAATAAATAATTATCTCAATCAATACTATTGATTTTGATCTTACAATTTTCTTATTTGGTTCTTCTAATTTCTAAATGTTCCTCCAACTTAATCAGATACGTTTACAATATTAACGACCCATTAATTAATATTTGCAAACCATTCGAAAGTTTTTGTTTCTATTAATGTTTCTAAGCCATTTTTTTTTATTTTGTTGGCAAAGATAAAAATTTAAAATTGAAAATTGAGTGATGGAACGCTAGGTAAGTGTCATGGTATTAGGTGATAATTTTTTTTAAAACATCTACTTCTTTCTTCTTCCTCATAGATGAGAAGACGCCAAATATAAGTGATTTGTACGTTGTCAATCTAGTTTCCAAATAAGTCACATCCAAATTAAATGGATGTTGGCCTCGTGAATGATTGCAACCCCCAAGGGGGTAGCCGAGTTGGTTGAGTATGGCATTCTTATGACCAAAAGGTCATGAGTTCGAGTCCCTCTACATACGCTTTCTCGGCTGAGCCTGTCACTTTGTGTGGTTTACCTTCTGGCGTTGGTTTGCAGGCTATCGCGTCAGACTGAGGGTTTACCCTGTGCGCACTCATTGCACTCTGAGTAGCGGCTGCGGGTTCCCTCCGAAAAAAAAATAAAAAAAAATAACGTAATACAATTAGTTTTAAAATTAAATTTTAATTTTAAAAAACGTTTTAAAAAAAACTTTCAATGTAATGTATCTTATTCACTCACCTTACTCATATTATTAATAAGAGACCGTCCATAACCAATATCAGCCTTTTTTGTCAATTTACTACTTTAGTAAAAGTTTGTTAAAAAAAAGGTATTTGAGACTTGAAAAGTTCGCATTAGCTATATTGGGGGGTGCTAGGAAAATGCGTCTTTATTTTCAAGCTCACACCATTGAAGTTTGAACTTCATATCTGATGAGTCCTGAATTATTCACCATCACTCACTATGAAAACCGGACAAGGGTAATCCGGACAATAATTACCCACTGAAGTGTCCGGACATGACAAAAGTATTAAAACACTAAACACTTTTTGACTAAGCTAATTGCTAATCTGATTAATAAACTAATGGGTCTTCGAACTCGACACAATTTCATAATTTGACCCAAAAGTCCATGTGTCCATAATTAAGGGTATAAATACCCAACCATTTTCATTAATGAGGGTAATAAACATTTAATACAACCAGACAGCTTAAATCTCTCACTACAAATCACCCAAATATTTAATCCCCTTAATATACCCCAAAACATTTGACAAAATTACCCTCAGTCTAATATAATCCACACCAAATTGGGGACCACAGTGAGAGGAGAAGGTTCCTGAATCTAGCATTCAAAACCAGCAAGAAAAACCAGTTTGGATGAATACGGACGAGCAAGAAGTGTCACCACCTTTGATAGAGGTGGTGGGATAGAACGATGAGTACACGATCGAAGAACGAGACATGCTAAAAGCTGAAATAGAAGCGTTGGGGGTCACTAAAAAGGCAGAGATGGGTTTAAAGGAAAAGTCGAAAGTGTCAGCCATTCACCATACTGACAACCCAAAGGAGAATGACCCATCAGCGAATACTCACTTGAGTACAAAAAAGACTCGTGTCAGTTCCAAGAAATCTCACTGGTCCAAGCCGGTGGAGAGCTCAGAGTCTGAGTCCTCTAGTAGCTTCTCGAATGAGGATGGGCTTAAGGAGTGCTTGTCATCTAGTAGTGATGAGGGGAGATCCAAGAAGAAACAAAAGTTGGTTAAAAAAATTCAAGAAAGAGGGATAGGCATGGGAGATTAACGAGGCATCTAGGAAAAGGGTCGTCTCACAGCCACAACCATAGTCGAAGGCATGTGGATCAGCTGTTGATGGATCCCTTTGCTTTCCATGATGAGCCATGTATTTTCGCAACACCTAATGAAGACACAGTTTTTAGTCGTGGTCGGAATTAGAGGCAATCACCATTGTCATCCAAGATACTCTCCGGAAACCTTCCTAAGAGGTTTGACAGTAGTAAAATGGAGAAGTATGATAGGAGCAAAGTTCCGGACCACTATCTGGAACAGTTTAAAAAATTTATGATGAATTTTGATGATGATGACAAACTTCTTTGTAGAGCCTTCTCTCAATCCTTTACGGGAAGTGCTTTGAAATGGTACATAAGCTTACCACAGGGTTGTATCATAAACTTTGACATGTTTTAGGTGGCCTTCCGAAGGCAGTTTGTGGGGATTAAGGAGATGAAGGAAATGAAGATACTATCATCCATTGTGCCCAAGAGCCAAACGAATCACTGAAATACTACATAAGCCGGTTCGTAAACACAAAGAATGGGTAAGCTGATTGCTTTGAGTAGGTAGCAATAGCTTATTTGAGACAAGAATTAAACCCTGGGAATCTGGTGGATTAGGTAACCAGGAACAAGGTCATGAATTTGGGTGGTTTGCTAAACCAGGTGGGAAAGCAAATCAATGTAGATGAAACAAAGAAGACTATGGTACACAGGCAAGTGAGATCTACCCCAGCTGCACCAAACCAGACCCAGTCCGGATACAAGGCCAAAGAAGCCGGACAGGGGCCCAACAGGGCCAAACAGACTTAATCCCACCAAGCTCCAGCTCAGCGCCAGCAATCCAGAAATAAAGGAGGACCTTGGGTCTAAACAGAGTGGTTTTCTGAATTGAAAGAGAATATGGCAACCATCTATGACAATACAAAAGATGAGGTACATTTCAGGAAGCCGACAACGCTTCAATCTCCTAGGGAAAGTCGCAATACTTGTTTTTGCCAATATCATCATGATATTGGCCATAACACTGAGGATTGCATCGCTTTGAAACAAGAGGTGCAACATCTGATTGAAAGGCGGAATCTAGGAGCTTCTGTCAAGATAAGAAGTGGAAGCAGACCTAACAATGCTCACCGGACTGACCTAACGAACAATGCAGGAGCATCTGCTCCTGACGGGGCCATGGTAATCATTGAAAGATTTGATGTCGAATCAGAGAAATTTTGGATCCTGATCCAACCCGAAATAAAGTGGGGGTTATAACTAGAACATACCAAGACAGTGTCTGGACTCATAAACTTTTTTGAGTCACTTACTATATTCGGTGGAGACACTATGACAGCGCCAACTCATTCTTCAAGAAAGAGGCATGTTCACACTCTAGCTACTCAGTTGGAGGGAGTCATGTCTTCCTATCAGTCTCAAATTCCTTTTCCCTTCATTTTTTTTATGAAGGTGATCTAAGGGACATAGCTGGGTCTCATGAGGATGCTGTGGTGATATGAGCATCGATTGGGGGCAACAACATCAGGCGAATTTTGATTGACACTGGCAGCTCAGCCAATATTCTATTTTTAATTTCCTATAAACAGATGAAGAATCCAGCAGTGATTCAGCATTCGAACAGATCCATTGTGGGCTTCACAAGGAGCTCTGCGGATGTGATCGGAGAATTTGATGAGGAGGTATTGTTGGGAAAAGGCCCTTTCAAGAAGATGGACAAGGTACTTTTTATTGTGGTAGATTACCTCACATGTTACAATGCGATTTTAGGAGATCCTAGCTCTCCAGGATGCATGTTGTGGCTTCAACAGTTTACCAATGTTTAAAGTACGCAGTTCAAGGACAAGTGGGAGTTGTCTGGAGTAGTAAAAAAATAGCAAGAGAATATTATACAACTCCACTTGCCCCTAAAACTCTGAGGGCAGTCCGGATAAATGAAGATTAGCAGTTGTTGGGGCCCTCTGAGTGTGAGAGTGAAATTTATTACCCTAGAGAGACCCCTGGTGTTTTGATATCAATCGAAGAAGTTGAAACCCACTCTCTGGCTGAAGGAAGAAGTGTTAAAATTGACTCTAAGATGGCACAAGAATTTAAGAAAAATTGTTGTCCTTTTTGGCAGACCACGAACATGTTTTTGCTTGGTGCAATGATGATGTGGCCGCAGTACATGCGAATGTTATATCATACCAGTTATCTATCCGAAGAGATGTTGCGCCTATTGTGCAAAGAAGGAGAGTTTTTCTAAGGAGAAAGTTGATGTCATTGTTCAAGAAGTTGACCGACTTACCAAGATGGGACACATAAAGGAGTCTCAATATCCTTTATGGACAGCCAACCCAGTATTAGTAAAGAAAAAGAATGGGAAATGGCGTATGTGTATCGACTTTACATACTCAACAGAGCTTTCCCAAAAGATCTCTATCCAGTCCCTTGGATAGATCAGTTGGTAGAATCCACATCTGGGAACAAGTTATTGTTCTTCATGGATGCTTTTTCCGGTTATAACCAGATACAGGTGGAACTGAAGGACCAGGAACACACTACTTTTGTTACAGATAGGGGCCTCCGTTGTTACAAGGTGATGCATTTTGGGTTGAAAAATGTTGGGGCTACCTATCAGAGGTTGGTGAACAAAGAATTTGCTGATCAGATTGGAAGAAATATGGAAGTATATATTAATAACATGATGGTAAAAATCTTGGAAGAAGAGTTGCACCTAGCTGATCTTCAAGAAACTTTTGCCAATTTGGAAAAGGTTAATTTAAAATTGAATCCAGAAAAATGTGTGTTTGGGGTGCAATCCAGAAATGTTTTGGGGTATGTGATAAGTGAGAAAGGGATATAATCTGATCCGGGCCAGCTTGATACCTTGTTAAAAATGGATCCTCCTCGAAGTGTTAAAGAAGTACAAAGGTTGGCAGGTTGGTTGACTGCATTAAATCGTTTTATTTCAAGGACTTCGGACAGGTGTTCCCCGTTTTTTCAGACTTTAAAGGGTGCTAAAGACTTTAACTGGTCTCCACAGTGTGGCCATGCGTTTAATGAAATACAGAAGCATTTATCTTCCCCCAAAACCTTTTTCAAACCTGTTGACGGTGCAGTGCTGGTAAAAGAGGTGGACAATTATGCTCGTCCGGTGTACTACATCAGCAAGAGTCTGACGGATGCTGAAAAGAGGTCCCTGAAACTTGAAAAACTGGCACTAGCCTTGGTGATTGCTGTCAGAAAGATGAGGCCGTATTTTCAGTCTTATTCTATCATCGTTTGGACGTATTTCTTTTGAAAAATGTTCTTCAGAAGGCAGACATATCAAACAGGATGACCAAATGGTCAGTAGAATTGGGTGATTATGATATTGATTTTTCCCCACGAACTGCAATCAAATCTCAATCTATTTCTGATTTCCTAGTAGAGTTCCATTTGGACAGAAGTACTAAGCAAGCTGCAGATGAGAAAAATAAGAAAGTATGAGTTGTCTTGACAGATGGCGGATCAAGTACCATGGTTTGTGGTGCTGGGATATGTTTAATTTCTCTGTATGGCGATAAGTTATACCAGACTATATGTTTTGCTTTTAGGGATTCTAACAATAAGTCCGAATATGAGGCTGCTATAGCTGGTCTGAAGCTAGCTTTTCTGTGTGGGGCTAAAAGAGTCAGGTTGATGAGTAATTCTCAACTTCTTATCAATCATGCCTAAGGTCAATCTGAGGCAAAAAAGGAGAAGATGATTAAATACTTGTTTATCCTTAAAGAAGTGGCAGTTAACTTCAAAAATGTTAGCTATGAGCATATACCTAGATCGGAGAACACACTAGCAGACTCTTTGGCAACCATATTATACTCTGAGTCCTACCCATGGATTCATGTGCAAGAATGTCCATCTATACAACCCAATCAGAGCAAGGAAGAGGAGGAAAGTTTAAGTATACAAGTGGTTCAACCCAAAGACTGGAGATATCCCTTCTTCAATACATTTCTGATGGCATTTTACCTCCAGAGAAAGTTGTGGCAAGGAAAGTGAAGCATAAAGCTCGTGGTTTCTTAATCAGAAGAGATTTCCTTTATAAGAAGTCATTTAGTAGACCTCTCCTGCGTTGTTTGGGGGTTGAAGAGTCCCAAATTGTACTATCTGAACTACATGATGGAGAATGATCAGCATATTGTGGCTATAGAGCTTTAACCCGGAGGGTTTTGTTGGCCGGATACTATTGGTCATCCATAATGACAGATGCCAAGGAATTGGTGAAGAAATGTGACCCATGCCAAATATATGGTAATTAAATTCATATCCCAGTTGTTCCTATGCAATCGATTTATGAGCCAGTGTCTTTTGCTCGTTGGGGACTGGATTTAGTTGGGCCTCTACCAATGGCATCCGGAGGGTGCATGATTATTATTGTAGCCATTGATTATTTCTCAAAATGGATAGAAGCGGCCCCACTAGAAGGAGCTACTTCGAAAGTTGTTATAAAATTTATCTTATCTAACATTTGTTGCAGATTTGGGGTTCCACAAAAGATAACCACAGATAATGGTCCACAATTCGATAACAAAGATATGAAGAATTTTTATGCCTTCCGGGGCATTCAGCATTGTTTTTCTTCTCCTTTCCACCCACAAGCAAATGGTCAAGTTGAAGTGGCAAACAGGACCATCATGTCCGGTTTAAAAAATAATTTAGAAGGGGCTACAGGAAAGTGGCCAAACTATTTGCAAGAAGTGTTATGGGCATACCGGACTACTCATGAAGCTGCTACACATGAATCTCCTTTTGCCTTGGTATATGGGATGGATGTTATTGCTCCTATAGAGGCGACTCTTCCATCATACAGAGTCCACAATTATTCCGAACAGGCTAATGAATTGGCAATCAGAAGCCAGTTCGACTTGATTAGAAAATAAAAAAGTTAAGGCTCATCTTAGAACCACCCATTACCAAGGCTTGATGAGGAGCAGATTTGCTTCCAAGATTAAAAGAAGGGATTTTCGGTCAGGGGATAAAGTATTGAGAAATGTTTTCTTGCATATTAAGGAGAAGCAGTTCGGCAAGCTAGCTCCAAACTGGGAAGGGCCTTATGAGGTCTCCAAAAAACTCAAGCCTAGAACATGCAGGCTTCAAGACAAAAATGGAAGAACCTTAAAGCACCCTTGGAATATTGAACACCTCCGGTTATATCTGGAATGAAAGTTGTGTAAATATTTACTTGTTTAAAGTCCATGTAAATAATAGAGGGCATACTTTTTCCCACCCTGGTGGCGCGGGGAGGTTTTAATGAGGTGTCTGGTTTTTTTAATAAAATTTGATGCCTTCTTAAAATATTCAGAGTGGTTTGATTACAATTTCTTTAAAGTCTTCAAATTACTAAGGATCTTTGGCAGATCGGATTAATTTGGTTGAATGATGACCATTAAACACATGTCATCAGAGATTTTAAACAATCTCATCTTAAATACTTGTAAAATAAATAAGGACTCTTTAAACATTAGCCATTAAATTCTAGCAAGTATGAAACTGAGCAAAAATTGAGCAAGGTAAGCCTGTCCGACTAAAAACTGGATGATGATATTAGAACATAAAATATGCCTTGGCCATCGAGGACTTTAATTTTTAAGAAAGGATTAACCGGACTCAAGCCGGACATGGTTACAAAAATGTCTTGGCCATCTAAGGACTTTAGTAGTTCACAAGATTAAGAAAAATAAGTAAGAAAAGATAGTTAAAACCTCAGGGCTTATTCTCTTCGGATGTTCCTACATCATCTTTTTTCTGGGGATCTTTGAGCTCAGCAGTTGAACTCTCCCCGGTTCCTTATTCCTCATCGGTAGTGTCATTAACTCCACTAGAGTAGTTCTTCTTATCACCATCCACCATCGTATGGAATGGGATATCTTCATATTCAACATATTGCCACAATGTACCAAGCGTTCTATTCGGAAACATTTGGTGGAAAAGCAAAACCATATCAGACTTAACTTCGGCATACCTTTTTTCTAGGGAATGTATCAACCCGTTGGTGTATGTATCGATGCGGGCCTGAATTCTCTGATCCTGCTCTTTTACCAAGTCTTCTTTCTCATTAGTTACATTGGACACAGCCTCCTCAAGGGAAATCTTGTCACCAGACAGGGACTGAAGGACATTATCTTTAGTCTTCACATCTTCATTCAAGGTGGAAAGATCTTTTTCCAAACCGGAGCACTTAGTTTGGAGCTCTGTGTTAACCTTCTCCGAAGTGACCAGCTTGGTTGACAGATTTTCCTTCTCCTTCTTCAACTACTCAAGCTCCTTGTTCATTGCCTCAATGCTCTCGTTGGCATTGAGGAGATCAGTTGACAAAGTCTCATTGTCTGTGTTGAGGGTGTTGATGAGGGAAGACTTATTTTTTACTTGACTTTCCAAGTTGAGTACTGGCTGAATGTGGCCCAAAAGAGAATGGGACACCACATCATGTTCCCCGGAGACTGTAAAGAATTTACCATTGTAAGTCACCATATTAGAATAGCTTGGAGGAAGGTAAGGGCCATCGAAGTCATCTTTCTCAAAATCTTTGAAATAGAAACCAATATTTTGGAGGCCACTGATGTCTACTACATCAATATCCCATCTTGTACCTTCCCTGGATTATAGATCGGTGGGAATCTGCTCTGTTAAGGTGGGATCAGTTGGGTCTGCTAGAGGTAGAGGTTCCGAAAGGCGAAGAATTACTTCTTCACCCAAGGTGACATTTTTCTTCTTAGCAGTTTTCTCATTGCTGCTTGCTCCCCTCTTTCGGTCCTTTTTAGGAGACCTTAGTGGATTTTGTGATTCACCTACCTCTTTAATAGTCTCATCCTCAACTACCTTGAGCAAAGTAGCATCAATCCCTTTTTGGTTCTTCCCTCCTTGATTATCTGGACCAGTCTCTTTTACAACACCTCGATCTGCCTCTGTTGTAGCCTTCTTTTTATTGCCCTTTCCTTTCATTTTTCTAGGGGCTTTGGCTCTGGAGGGCAAGTCCAGTTTGCCATCATTTTCCTCTTTTCTCTTAAGAATGACAGCTAGGGGAGGGAGAGTGGTCAATTCCTCCCAGGTGAGGTCCCTCCGACCCGTGTATTCCATAAGTGAGATCTCACTAAGTTGCCAGAAGTGAAACAGTTGTGGAAAACATTCCCCCAATGTTCAGCAGCCCATGCATTTAGCTTGGCACATGTGGTCTGCCCCTCCTCCAAATAGCCGATGAACTCCTTCGGCAATATTGACAAGGGAAAATGGGTGACTCAGGAGTGGAATGTTTGTGAAAATAAGAAAGAGAAAATAAAAAACAAAACTGAATACTTACTTGTACTCTTCCACCTGTTGGTGAGCATGCTAGGGTTAACATTAGCCTTGATCTTTTTCACATTCTCCTATGTCCCACTGATGAATAAGAACTGAGTTTTCCAGTTATTCTCTGATTCCAACAAATCATCCACCACTTTGAAGTTGTCCCCCATGTTGTAGTGGTAGAATGGGATGTGATGGTTTTTGCACAGGCTGGCCACAATGGAAAATTACTCCATGGGGAGAGGAATGTCGGACAGCCTCGATGCCATTATACAGGCAAGGAGGGTATACTAAGCATTTGGACTTAGCTGCCTTGGACAAAGCTTGATCAGGTGAAAATACCTGACGATTTCTGGGTCTAAGGGGAATCTGAGCCCCCAGTTGAACAGCTCGGTATAAATGACAATCTCGTTGAGTTTGCAGTCTAGCGGAGTTTCCGGTGTGACTGGTATTCTCACTTTCACTGATTCTGGGATCCCCCACTTAGTTCGGATCCGGCCCAGCTCAACAGTGTGAGTATAAACGTAGTTAATATTCTGCATGACCAATAGATACTTCATATTGACCTTCTGAAAGCAAGGTCCCACCTTTCCCTCTAAGCACTCTGGTAGCTCCGGATGAGCCAGTCCCACCTTCACTTTGCCTTTCCCTTTTCTAGTCAGAGGCAGCATCCTCAGTTTAACCAGAGGTTTCAGTCTCGAAGAGGGCCTCTTCGATGTTATCTTCCATCATTGTGGAAGGTTTGTCAATTGTTGAGGATGGAAGAGTGTCAGCTTGTGGGTCAATGGTCTGTCCGGATGGTTGAGCACCAGTTTATACTAGAGATCTGGTGTCCGGTTGGGGCTCAGCTCACGAGGACTCGGTGTGAAAAGCCACTTTGGACACCTCTGATCCGAAGGGTTTTTTTAGAGGAGCTCTTATGGAAATCTTTGACCAGGAGGGTTTGTCTTTACTTGCTGATTTAGAGACCCTTGGCTTGGAGGACTTTGATTGAGAGCCAGTCGCTTGGCCTTTCACCAAGCGTGTTGTCCGGCGAGGATTGGTTTTCTCTAGGGACTTTTCGATGTCAGATCTCATGGCTATAAAAGGAAAAGGTTTCCTAACACTTGATAGCGCTTTTTCTTGAGCAGTAGAAGGTTGAGACTGCTGAACAGAGGAGCCTGATGGGATTGGCGAAAGATTTGGCTTGAATAGACGTTTAGGTTTTGCATTTTTTGTAGAAGACGATCCTTGATCAACTTCTAAAGATGGTTTATCAGACTTATTGCTCGGAGAGACTAGAGGACCAACATCAATGCGTCTCTCTCGTTTGACTTTCGTCACCTTCTCTAGTTCAGAAATATTCAACCAACCGCCTTTTACACGAGTGTTTCTCGCTGTGAACATAAACTATCCAAGAAAGGTTTTGAAAGAAAAGGTGAAATCTCTGAAAAAAGAATTGTAGAGTGATGAAGATGGTGAAACAGTAAAAGAAAGTAATTTATATATTAGTAAGGGAAAAAGCTATTGATACCTAGGAGAAGACGAAAAGATTCAAATAATTATTGAAAATGGCACTGACGTAGGAAACATTAAATGTAGAGGTTACTTTTCAAGCTTAGTGGGAGCGCCATTCTAGGGAGAAAACGGCTGGTAGAACAAATCAAAATGCGACACGTGTCCCGCGATCCAAAGAAAAACTTTTAGAATTTTGAGAAGAAATCAGTCTGGACAAACGTAGAACCAAGCACATGAACGGGTCGGAAAATATTGTTACTGACTAAATGAGTTTTTTAGTCCTGCCAAGATTTTTGACAAAGCCTAAAAAAGGGGCTACTGATGAGTCCAGATTTGTTCACCACTACTCACTGAGAAAACCGGACAGGGGTAATTCGGACAATAAGTGCCCACTGAACTATCCGGATAGGACAAAAGTATTAAAACACTAAACACCTTTTGACTAATCTAGGTGTTAATTAGCTTATTGAGTAAACGGGTCCTTAAACTTGACCCGGTTTTATAAGTTGACCTGAAAGCCCATGGGTTCATAATTAAGAGTATAAATACCCAACTACTTTCATTAATGAGGGTAATGAACATTTAATACAACCAGGCAGCTTAAATCCCTCACTACAAAACACCCAAACATTTAATACCCTTAAAACTCTCCAAAACACTTGACGAAATTACCCTCGGTTTAAAATAAACCACACTAGGCTTATTGGCTACAAATAAGTTAGGTGATACGTTTGTCTCACATAGAGAAACTACATAAAAGACTTCAACAAAAAAATATCCTATTTTCGTTGCTCATCATGCGACGAATGAAGCAGAAACCATAGTCATTTATGATATAAAACATAAGTCAGAGGGAAATATTACACATCACTACAAAGCTCATAATATAGTTTCGGATACACCAATTGATGGTTCCCCATGTGATTATGATTCAATAAATCTTCAAGGGGAAATAAATTTGAATGTGATGATACATAGTGACTTAGAAATTTAAGATGATTGGTTAGAAACATTAGAAGAAATTGATCAATATAGCATTAGTCAATTCGGGAAAATGGATTTTTGTATGTATTGTCATTGCTATGTATCATAAGTGTTAGACAGTGGTTGGCTAGAATAATTTATGTTTAAAAAATTATTCATAATGCTTATTATTCTCTCATTGATAAAACATATCATTTAATTTACATTAAAAAACAATTTTTCATTTCGGGTCTTGTGGAAGACGTTACGATAAAAACATGTGTCTTAAAAGGTTTATATCAACGTGTTGTACCAGCTCGTGATATAAAAAGTTATTTCTATGTGATTGGTTTCATACCGCTCATACTAGGCTTCCAGAGTGATATGAATGACAGTGGAGCTGCAACTGCAAGAGCCATTATGTATTAGCAGTAGTATACAATTTATAGAGATAAAACTTCAGTATTACATAATCTGAATACACTTCTTGCCTTTTCAACACGAGACTACATCAATTTATATAGTTTGAGGTTATATGATGGACCTTTTGAACAAGTAAAGCGTGCATTTTTTGTTCACTAACAACTAATTAACTTGAATGATGAAGTCGTCCTCACATATGATTTCTCAGATCTTTCACATGGCCTTAAGGAAAAAATTTAGGTTGTAATCAAAACAGGTGTTTGTCCATGACGTATGGAACTTCTAAGTCATTCATCTTAAAAGTCCATTCTAACTGCCGGAAACATTGTCACAAGTGATGATACTCGAAGTCAGTTTATAATTGAAAACGGAGTGGTGCAGTATCTTTATAAATTTCTCTTAAAAACTGTTATAACTACCAAGAAATATCATATGAATCTAACTCTAAGGAACATGTTTGGGAAAAACACAGAAGTTTGATGTAAGCTTTGCCAAAGAATGAGATTTTTCTCGCAAAATCTCATACCTTCTACATCACTAAAAACTGATGGTACCTTTTTTGTTAGAAATGATGTGAACCAAAAACCTACTTCTCATCCGGAAGCTACAAATACCATTGGTGATGAATAACCAAAATACAAGGATGGCAAAATTTGCATATTGCTGAGACTTAGCTTGTTGAGGTTAGTGAGCGGGCTATATGGTATTACACAATAAATTTTACCTGAAATATTCCGACTCAACTTCTTTAAGTTAAAAGGATATTCAGGGTGATATCTAAAATATGATTGTGATATCTACAAGCAAACATATATGTCATTCTGGTAAGTGATAAAGTAGTGGCCACCCCGATATCTTTGGCACTTGTTCTCGTTGCAAAATCCAAGCTGTCTATTGACAACATGATATCCCAAAAATTAAAGGTGGGGCTATGGGTTGGTCAAAGTGCTGCAAATTTCATGAAACTTTTAAAAAAACACGAGCATTGGCACTTGTAATTATATTTATGATAAATTTTTCCTTTTCGTCAAAATTTCATGGTGAATTCATCCATCCTAAACAGTAAGATCATGAAGTTTTTATACACCACCTCCATGTGGAACTCGATGGTTTTGAAAAACAAGATTTTGGTGCACACATGAAAGATAATGATATGAAATTGATTGTAGAAATAAGGCAAATTTAAGGGTGAATTCTTTCCAACTAAGAGATGGTGATGTAGCCCACTATTTAAATTTAAATATTTAAATGTTTTTATATATATTTATTTTATTTTACTTTGAGAGTATATATTAATTAGTGAATCAAATCGGATTATGTTCATATTTGATAGGATTTGATTTTGGTACATTTGTTTTATTTTCTTATTTTGTATTAGAGTTTCATACGATTCTTATTTAAGGCTTCCAAACCCTAATTGAATGGATATTTGTTATTTTTTTTAGATAATAAAAATTTAGACTTTGAGTCTTAGAGAATCGTGTGTTATTGAAACCCAAGATTATGATTTTTTATATATTCCACTTCATCACATGAACTATAAATAAATGAAAATAAGTAATAAAAAGATAAAATATCCAATACACTTAATTTAGGAAATCCAAATGCGAGAAAAACATAGTTTTTCAATTTCCTCATAGTCTCCTAGTAGCCCGAGACAAAAACAAATAATTTATTCCATATCTTATTATAATCCATAAGGTTTCAAGGATCATCACACCATTATCCATTGTAAAAAAATCTAACCCTTTTGACCAAATATCTTATTCATCGCCAATAATTTCCGACGTTAATATGCTTAAAAACTCGTAATGAAAGTATGAGGGGCGTCGTTAAAATCCTTGAAGCATTTGTTAATAACTTGCTTAGATAAATACGAGTCTTCTTAAAAAAAAGTTTAACAAGTCTCGATTGAAAAGGAACCAAAACCCCATTTCTAAAATATATGTATAAACATAACTTCATGAGCCGACACATCTAAATAGGTTTATTCGATATTGGAAACTAAATATTAAGTTTATGAGGAATTTCTCATCCATCTATCTTTATGTTGTACTATTACATTTTGATGTATATATACCCATGATAAGACACTCAAAACCTCGGCATAACTCATCAAAATTTTCACAAAAGTTAGATTTGAACTCCTATCAACCTCGGTTGGGGTTAATGATTAATCATAACCAAAAGGAACAGCCTTAATGGGTGCATTTACAGTCCTAGAAAACACATAAAAATAAGCTGAATATGAATATGATGCGTGTAAATGAGAAACATCAATAGCTTATGAGTCATTGGGTTTCATATGAGGAACACATGAATAAACATTCTCCTTAAATCGATTGGGTGGAAGAGTCACATATGAAGCACTTGTGCTTTGATTATGGATATCTACATCATCATTCTTTATGTTAGTCATTTATTTTAAGCTTCTCGTTCTTGCAATTTGAAGAGAAAATATAGTATAAACAACAAAGCTTTTAAAAATGAAAAGTAAAGTCCAAAATTAAAATTGAAGGCTTTAAAAAAGAATAAATTAAGAAGAATACAAAGCTTCAGACTATGACAGTAAGGCGTTTAAAATAAATGAATGTGAATACATTTTTTATATGATATGTTAGTTAATCCACACGTTTTAGTTGTTTACATTAACAATTAAGATTCTTTTATAGATGAAAGGTTTAGGTCTAAAAGTTTTGGGAAGCTGAGATGCAAGAATGGCAATCAGCTACACGCATGGTAATAAAATTAAAAACATGTATACGACATCTCTCTCTCAATTAAGTTTTTTCAACTTTTTATAAATCTAAAGAATAAACTTTTTCTTACGAGATCACCGAGTACTAGTAATCAATATAACGTGTCTTATTCAAACCTATAGAATTCACCAACAATAACATATGTTATCATTATATAAATCCACATGAATATTCGATCTTCTAACTATTTTATGTACAAATGGCCAAAGCTATTTCCTCCATGAGAATTTTTATTTCCTCCATAATTTGAAAAAAAATCTCATGTCGTTATTTCCTCCATAAAGAAAATTACACATTTGTCCTTCTACCCATTTACTCTACCTCTTTTTCATTTTCAAGAACGCCATTATTCTACCCATTTATTCTATTATCATACCCATTAACAAATTCAAAACCATACTTATCAATTTATTCAGTTTTCTACTTTTTGTTTTTCTTCTTTTTTCGGTACTGTCTTTTGGCTATGACTGTTCTTGTTAGGTTAGATTTCTTATTTGGTAGATTTAGGGTTCGATTAGGGTTCTTACTTGGTAGATTTAGGGTTCGATTAGGGTTCTTATTTGGTATATTTAGGGTTCGATTAAGGTTTATGCTATTTGTTTGGATCTATTTTCGAGTTTGGTTCGGTTTTGTGTCTATATGGTTGTTCTACATGGCTGTTCTACTGTATTATGTTTTTTTTAACGATAACATACTATTCCGAGAGGCCATCTCAGAATCATATGCAAATTGTTTTTGAAAAATTACATCTGATTCCGAGTGGCCATCTTGGAATCAGAAGTAATTTGTGAAATTTTTTTGCAACTGATTCCGAGATGGTCACTCAGAATCATGTGCAATGTCTCTGTCTCTTTATTAAGGTAGTAATTTGTTCAAAACAAATGATTCCAAGATTCGGCCTCATAATCAGTTGTGTTTTGCCCAGAAATGCAGAAATTGGGAATGCAGTATAAAAACCAACATTTTCGAAGTGATAATCTTAAATTACAAAACGAAAAAACGAGATTAAATTAATTTATTCGTTTATTGAGTGTTGTTCTCCTCATTGGTATGAGTTTCTTATACTCCATGGTCAATCTTCAATCAATCTTCAAAAAAGCTGATGTTTTTTGGGTTTAAGGTTAATTTTAGTTGCAAAAATCAGATATGTAGGATTAAAATCAGGTTAATGATATGTTTTTTTTGCAGTAGGCTATCTATTTCAATAATGGCACGTAATATTAAATTTGAAAACAAAATAAGGGGTAAACTAGTAATATCATGTTTCAAGTGTTTTAGATATTTCAAATTATGGAGGAAATAAAAATTCTCATGAGGAAATAGCTTTGGCCATAAAAAATTGAGTTACCACAAACACAAATCGAAACAAAAAAGCCAGAATTCGAATATTGTTCTATTCCCGTATTGAGGATGAAGTACGATGAAGTACGAATCTCAAACTTTTATACAATTGACTAAGTATTTATACTAATATACATGAAACTATGAATCTTCGTCGGTGGATAAATATTATAGCTTTTATATCTTTAATAGCACTTAACCCTAAAATGAATATTTTAATACATTGATTAAAATTTTAAAAAAAATATCACGTTTGAATGATTAAATATTATTAATTAATATTTTTGACTTAATCGGAGCTAACTTAATAAAACTCGTTGGGATGTTTTATGAATATACGACTGTATTCATATTTTTTTTTATATAATTATAAATACTGAAATAATAACTATCCAATTATAAATAAGGAATATTAATTAAATTATAATATAGTATTAAATATCATGTTAGTTTTATTTAGATATTTAGATATTTATCCATTTAATCCTATTTATAAATTCAAGTCAAATTAGAAACTCTATAACCGTTCTTATTTATTAATATAATATTTATCCTATTTAATAATATATTAGAAATTAATATTTAAAAATTATTCGTTATCTATTATTTAATAAATAATTATCTCAATCAATACTTATCAATTGTTTTTATTCGTTAAAGAAATAAAAAATTATTCACGTTTGAATGATTAAATATTATTAATTAATATTTTTAATAAACCTAATTCCCTAAATATAATGTTGGGATGTTTTATGAACATACGATTGTATTCATATATTTTTATTATATAATTATAAATAATAATATTAAATTTAAACACGAATTTATTTTGATTTAAAAGTAATTATAAACATTATTTAAATCAAATACTAAATATAAGATATTTTTATTATATAATTATAAATAATAATATAAATTTTGGCCACGAATTTATTTTTATTTAAAACTAATTATAAACATTACTTAAATCTAATATTAAGTATAATATATAGGTTTTAGTATTTATTTAATTTTAGATTAAACTTAATATTAAAACTAAATTTATTTGAACAAAAGAAATTATACCTCATAATTATAAATTTATTTTACAACTTGATTTAAAAAATAAAAAATATAACTCATTTTGAATGATAAAATATATATGATCAAGTTATTGATATTATAAAAATAAATGTTTACTATATTAGTAACAAAAACATTCTGTGGCTTTTGTGACGAATTACTAAATACAATTTTTTCGCCACAACAAGTTGTTCATAGTATCTATCAAGGATATTCGTTTGTAATACCCAAAAGCTAACACAAATCTCATGTTATGATGCGAAATCATTATAAGTAGCCCTTACCGCACGGTCAACGACAACCAATGTCGTTGACTTGTTCGGCATAGGATCTAAATCGTGTCGGCAGAGATCATTAAAATCATCCTCCGACATGTTCTCCAAAGACCGTTGTATTATAGAATCGTAATATACATTATCAATTTCATTTAAAAATGTCTGTGAAACTTGAGTGTAAATACCATCAACAAAAACATCGGGTAAACCTATTGTGTTATCGTGGGACTCTAGAGCTTGTAGTACTGTGTTATCGTGGGACTCTGGAGCTTGCAGTTGATTTCTCACAACAAACATATATACATGTATACCATTAGAGAGATCTTTAAAAAATCATTTAGATCTTTAAAAAATCATTTAAAGGCGAATGAATCACCTTAAAAAAATCATTTAATGGCACTCAAGAGACACTGTATAAGTAAAACAAAATCCTATGTGTTACGGAACACACGTGATTTTCTTTCCATTAAAAAAAATTAAACCACTAAAAAAACAAATTCTTTTTTTCTTTTCAATATTTTATTTTCCAAAACACAATGACATATATTCACATCTATATAATATCACAACAAACAATAAGTCAAGAAAAACAAAACATAAACTAAAATATTAATTTAATTCTTTTTATTATTATCGATTAAAGAATTTTTTTTTTAAATAGTTAGATTGGTGGAAATAAAATTTTGGAATCCATAATCAAATATCATGTATAATATTTTTCATAAATAAAACATAAATAATTTGTATAAAATAATTTGTCTTGAATTACTAAATCTCACATAAAAATGGGAAACGAAACAAAATAAAAATAAAAGGTAGAAAAGACAATGATAAAAGGTACAAAAAAAATAAGAGACCTCAGGGATGCAGGAATTCGTAGACGGTTGATGAGCATGGTAACCTTCGTGGCCTCCTCCGTAATTGCTGAGAACGGTAACTTCCATTGCCTCCAAGGTAACCTCCATGTTGATAAGCTTGGTAATCAACACCAAAATCATTAGGAATATCACCGCCACAATCATTAGGATCACTGCCATCATTATTATCTTGGTAATCAACACCAAAATCATTAGGAATATCACCGCCGCAATTATTAGGATCACTGCCATCATTATTAGCTTGGTAATCACCGCCACCATCATTACGACGATCACCGCCGCCTTTTATCACAGCTTGCTTTCCAGTGATTTCCTCAAATTTCTTGAGTAAATATTCTGAGTTTAATATCTTCCCCGTCACAACAAGGGTAAAACAGTCCATATCGTCCATATCGATCCTTGGGACAGGCGGAAAAATGGTATTATCGGGAAAATCCGTCTCCACAGACTCAACTCCTGGCAAAAACAATGAAAAATAAAAAAAAAAATCGGTTAAAAAAATACATTAAATAAAAATAAGAAGAGTTTTTACAAATACAGGAATGACCTAAAAACTATTAAAAAAGAAAAAAAAATGACCTAAACTCGACCAAACAAGTATAAAGACCAGACCAAATAAGTTACTCCAACTCGGATCAACTTTTACCTTCGAGCCTCTTAAACACTCTCTTCACCTTTCTAATGTTCATCTGACAATCTCCGCAATCACACAGGTCTGTAAATTTTATCTGTGTTTCTCTAACCAAATCAGACATATTGTTAATCAGCTTTAAAACAAAGAGATCAGAAATTGATTGTAATAGCCCTTTAGCTATCTTTTTATATAGAAGCGGAAACTAAATAAGTTCTTTTTATTTTGTATATGCCCAAGGCTTATGGGCCTTTGTATCAGTTATGAACCTTTCGATTAATATAATAATATCTTTTACCTAAAAAAAAAAACCAGAGAAGTAGAGTAAAAAAGATTTCTAATATTTCCAAAGGAGTTACGTACGTGAACAATTAAAAGTCTTTAATGTTAAATAAAGGGTTTTCGGAATGTTTTAGAAATATATGAGTTTTTGGTATTAAGATTGTTCTAAATTTTTATGTTGACTGTTAAGGTTATTCATATATATATATATATGGTTTTGCTAACACTTAGTCTACTAAGTGTACAAACAATATTCGATGGATAAAAAAATATTGTAATATTTTATTAATATTTTAAATATAATAATATTGTTATAATTGTATTAAATTTAAATTTTATTAGATGAATTTGGATAATATTAGTAATTTATTTTTATTTTAGGTAATTTTAAACTATCAAATCAAATTAGGTTGTTATTTCTTTTTTATCGTAATTGTTATCATATTTTATGGACGATAATAATATTAAAAATCTATAATTATAAAAAATAATATTAATATTTTATTTTTAAAATTAAAGTTTATAAATGTAAATATATTTTTTTCAATGTCATTCAACATGTAATATTTTTTATTTAATTATTAATATACTATTTATTAAACTAATAATAAAAATAAAAATATCATACTATTACTTTATTGTAATCTCTTTCATATTTTATAGATAACAATAATATTTCAATTCTATTATTATAGAAAGACACTAATAACCTTTTAGTTTTAATTTTTTTAAATAGTGACGAGGGTGGAATTTACCACTATAAATAATAAGGACTTAATTGTAATAAAAGGTACTTGGTGTAGTTATTAAGGTCCGAAATATTCTTCCAAACAATTACTGACTCATCAAATAGTATTTTATTTTTCTTGAAGTAAAGTAAAAAAAATAGAAACACTTATTTGTTGTAAAATTGGTTTTTTAAACTGATTTTTAAATTTTAAATTTGAAAAAATAAAAATGGTTTTTAAAAATTAAAATTGATTTTGAAATATATTTTTAACAAAAATATATATAAATCATTTTACAAATATTTGGAAACTTTTTTTTAATTTATATTACAATATTAACACATATATAAAATTTAATAGACAATATTTACAATTAATAAAATATTACAATATTTATTAATAACAAAATCATAAATTAATATTGAATAAAAGGTTACTTCCACTATTTAATGTATATAATATATTTAGTATTAAATAAATAATGAATAAATTTTCTAATGGAAATAATTAAAACCCACAACTCAATTATATCATATATATATATATATATATATATATATATATATAATACGTTTAAACAGATTAATCCAAAATAATAAATTTGATTAATCCAAAATAATAAATGATATAATAAATTTGATTAATCCAAAATAATAAATGATATATTTGTTTATAAGAAAAACAAATAAATTTAATTATTAAGGAAGGGATGAAGTTCATTGCAAGCAACAGCACCCAATACCCAAAGTAATTTCCACAAAACCTATATTTTGATATATCTCCAAGAAAGGTCCGTTTTTTGAAATATTTACTATCTAAAACTCATTAATACCCTAAATACCCCTACTCTATAATATATATAAAATCCATACTTCACATTTTTCCAATTGTTTTTTTCTCTCTCCCTCTACGTGAAAGGCTGTTCTTCATTTTTAAAGGCTGTTCTTCATTTTTTTCTCCCTCTACGTGAAAGGGTTGTTCTTCATTTTTTTTTTCTACTCAATAATCTTGTTTTTCTTTTGTTTTCGTATGTTTTTTTGTCGTGTTTTTAATTGATTTCGAAGTTTGATTATAGATATTTGTTTAGATAAGTCGATTTTTTTTTATTTTTTTTATTCGGAGGGACCCGCAGCCGCAATGAGTGCGCACAGGGTAAACCCTCAATCTGACGCGACAGCGCCAGAAGGTAAACCACACAAGGTGACAGGCTCAGCCGAGAAAGCGTATCTAGAGGGACTCGAACTCATGACCTTTAGGTCATAAGAATGTCATACTCAACCAACTCGGCTACCCCCTTAGGGGCTAGATAAGTCTTTTTTTTTTCGGAGGGAACCCGCATCCGCTACTCAGAGTGCAATGAGTGCGCACAGGGTAAACCCTCAGTCTGACGCGATAGCCTGCAAACCAACGCCAGAAGGTAAACCACACAAGGTGACAGGCTCAGCCGAGAAAGCGTATGTAGAGGGACTCGAACTCGTGACCTTTTTGGTCATAAGAATGCCATACTCAACCAACTCGGCTACCCCCTTGGGGCTAGATAAGTCTATTTGTATGTGGTAAGTTTTGATTTGGTAATACAAATTTTTTTCTCACTCTCTCGGTATTTATCTAGTTTTTACTTTGATAATGTATTTTATTTGTTGTATTTTAGTCAATTTTGAGTTTCAGATATTTGGATGTACTTATAGATTAACTAATGGGAAAAATCTAAAAAAAAATCAATAGCAAATCAGATATTTGGCAAATAAAAAAACTAAAAAAATATTAATCTAACTTTTTTAGTTTAACTAGTTTATTAGATATTTAATTCTTTATTGAAATTTTGTAAGTAATAAGTTTGTTATTAGATATATAGAATATATATTTTAAATTATAGAAAATACTTTAGATATTCTCAAATATTATACATTTTTAAAATTTTATTGAATTTCTCAATTAATATATTTACATGTTTTCAAAAATTTAATTAAATTAACATAAAATAGAAACATAATATTTGAAGAACTATACATTTGAGTCAGGGATTATGGAACTAGATATGTAGAAATAAATTTGTGATTTAAGAGATTTAGGAACTAGATATTTATATGAGATGATTTGAGAGATAAGTGAAGATTAGGTTAGTAGGTAGAGTATTTATAGATAAAATAATCGATAAATTAAAAAAAAAATCAATGCTAAATAAATCCTATTTGGAAATCGGATTGAAAAAAAACTAAAAGAAAAATTAACCTACTTTTTATATTTTAAATAGTTTGTTAGATATTTAATTTTTTTATTTAAATCTTGTAAGTAATAAATTTATTATTAGAAGAATATATATTTTAAATTGATAGAAGATATTTATATATTTTCAAATATTATATAATATTTTTTAAATTTTATCGGATTTCTATAGTAATATTTAAATCCAAATTGTACTTATATATAATATTTTAACTATCAAAAATATATATTTAATATATAAATATGATATTTAACTATCACTCGGTATTCTGTTTCATCACTATTCTCTCTATCTTGTCTTTTTTTTTTAAGTATGTATATTTCAAATCGTGATTCGGTAAAAAAAAAGGTATCATCGATTTTTTTTCTTAAACGAACAAAACTAGATCTATAAATGACATATTTTTAAAACAATTCCAGATCTGGTAATCGTGGTCTCGTATTACGTTTGTTTGGTCTGTTTGGTCTCGCATCTCGTACTTCATTTTTTCATGGTCTCGCGTGATGTAATGGAGAGATAGAAGACTATACATGATGAAATGGAGCAATGTGAGATATTGGATGATGAAGTGGAGAGACAAATTATAATAAACTGAAAAGACCATGAATTATGAAGTGGAGAGACCATATATGATGCAGTGGATTGATCTTGCATGATGAAGAGAGATCATACATAGCGAAATGGAAAGACTAGGCATGATGAATTGGAGAGACCAAACATAATGAAGTAGATAAACCAAACATGATAAAATAGAGAAATGCGAGACAATGTATGAGGAAGTTGGCAGACCGTGCCTGATTAAGTGGAGATATGCAAGACAAGGCATGATGAAATGGAGATATACGAGATCATACATGATGAAGTGGAGAGATCATGCATGATGAATTAGAGAGATCATGCATGATGAATTGGAGAGATCAGACATGATGAAGTGGAGAGACCAAACATAATAACATAGATAGAGTAGACATGATGAAGTGAAAAGACTATGCATGATAAAGTGGAGAGACCATGCATGATGAAATGGAAAGATACAAGATAAGGCATGATGAAATTGAGAGATCTGAGACAAGGCATGATGTAATGAAGAGACTAAACATGATGAAAACGGAAAGACTATGAATGATAAAGTAGAGACACTAGACATGATGAAATTGAGAGATGCGAGATAATGAATGATGAAATGGAGAGATGCGAGATATGTATCACTTGATGATACGAGATGCGAGACCAACCTAACTGGGTTTGGTAAAAAATAATATATAAAAAATGTCATTCATTGATCTAGTTTTATTCTACTTAAAGAAAAGTCGATGACACGTTTGGATTTGTTTTTTTAGCTACGATTTCAAGGATACATACATTTTCTTTTTAAAATGTTGGAAATAGAAGGTTTAGTTTAAATAATGACAAAAGGGTTATTTTTGGTTCTCCCCTCATTGAGAAACATTTTTTTATATTGATTATGGTTTAGAAATTTGGCCGAGTACCTTTGGATAACTGAATCTAAATAAAATGATCGAAATTACGGAATATAGTACAGTGGCGTATAATTTAATTTATTTTTTACCAAACGTATAATAAAAATAAAATATAAAAAATAAATTTATTCTCGTCAAAATGACAAAATAAATACTCGAATTTAACCGATCATTTAGTAAAAAAATCAAATTTCATCAACTAGTATATAGAATATATTTTCTCATATTTGTTAAGAGCTCTATAATATTTTACTTGTCTATTTTTATTATTTATAAATTATATATGTTTCGGTATTGTAAATATTATGATAGTTACCGTTATAAAACTTTCACAAGTTAAATAATATTTTTTAAAATACATTTATAGTGCTTTTTTATATTAGGGTGAAACTATTTCTCCCATAAGATTTATTATTTCCTCCATTTTAAATTTCTAAAAAAACAATTCAACATTTGCTTTTACTTTTTTACTTTCTAATTTATATTTTGATGCCACGATGAAATATCCAACCTTTATTCCAACAAACACATCATTAAGTCAAATCATAGCCAACATATATTATTTGACTTCTAAAATTAAACCTTGATAACAAAAAAAACTCAATTTAAAAAAAAAATAATCATAAAAAAAGAAACCAAAGATTCAACACCTCAGAACATCACTCAATCAACCAACAAGATAATTTATTCTTGTTAAAATGGAAACAAACAAAAATGAGAGAGTAAGAATAAAAAACAAGTCAAGTTTTATTTTTTAGATAAACAAATCAAAAATATATTTCCAGATTTTTATAAAAGTAATTTCAATACTAAAAAAACCAGAAATCTGCTCTTGGAACCAATATACATGAAAAATAATTTTTAAAAAAATCATAGGAAGAGAGTTCCGGGAACTGCAAATTTTTCTGCATCTATGCAGAGTACAACCACCTTCCTGGAACTCTTGCCAACAGATAGATTAAAATAAGATTTATGAGAGATTTTTACCTTTGATAGATTACTTCAATCGAAAGTGATGACTAGGTCTTCAGGGTTAAAAGAGTCGATGGCTGTGTAATCATATTGATAGGATTCGAGTTTATGATGGAAGTAAATATGGTGGGTAGAAGGTTGCTCGAATCAAATTAAAGTAGATATGGTGTTTGGGTGGTTGCTAGAGAAGAACGTAAATATGAGTCTTCGGAGTAAAATTAGAAAAAAGATAAATTAGTAATTTCAATTATGGAGGAAATAACAAAGTGGAGTCTTTTTTAAAATATGGGAGAACTAAAAAATCTTATGGAGGAAATAACTCCACCCTTCACATTATATAAGAGTCGCTGACATATATATAAGGGAAATCAAGGGCAACGAGCCATGTTTGTCCCTATACGTCGGTCATTCAATTTTCCAATTAGATCTTGTAACTAAATTCACTTATTTACGGTTGTGTAGACTGTTTTGTTAAGGGGATTATAATTTCGGGTTAATGGTTATTTTTAAGAAACTTTTTAAGTTAAGATAATTATAAAATGTAACCTGCAGTATGCATTTCAATTTTCAAAAGACTACAACCACCAATAAAATGCACTCAGTTTGATTTTGTATTGATAAGGGCGTAAATAATTTAGTCATTAATCTAGAAATTAAAAGAGTTGCAAATAATATATAGGTGATATTTAGTGTTAAAAAAAGTTTAAAGGACTGAAAATGTAATATGCTATAAGTGTGAGTAGATTAGGTATAAAAATGGGGTAAGATATCTAATGTAACAAACATTAGTCTCTTATTTGTATCAAATCATTTATAAATAAGTTTACTTTTCTTAGAAAAATGAATAAGATCTAATACTTTGAGACTTGACACTTGATGATTTTTTCTCTCTAAAAAATGCACTAGCTACTTTCACTCTCTAGAAATTCATCAATCAATCTAGAAATATTCTTAAACCGATTTTTACGAAAATATCTGTAGCGATCGCTGGCGACCACAACGGAAGTACATTGTTCATGCATATTAACATTTTTTTGAAATTGATAAAAAAAGTTAAGTAATAAATAAATATTTTAATAAAATTTTAATAGCATTAATTTAGTTAGGACTATGATATATATCATTAATTTAACTATTGTAATTTAGTTAATTTATTTGTGGCTCTAATTACCCTCTGGTTTTAGTTTTAGTAGCTGAAAGCAATTTTTAAGCTTAGTGAAGAATTAATTACAGAACGCAACAAATGAAACTTTGCCATGGCACGATTTTTTTTGATGAAATGTTCCTTATATGGATTCGTTGTATCCAGTCGACACTAAACCTAAGCTACACAAATATTGGGCCAAATATGAAAGTGAAGCCCAACCCAACTAATCTTAGACCCAGGCTAAAGCTGTCTTTCTCCTCTAATGGGTTTTATCAAAAATATATTTCATGTGAAATAATCCTTCAAATTCTTTTATTCAATATTATTTTTCTCTCAATTTTCCTTTAGACACGGTTCAGTCATATTTTATGTAAAAAATATTTTTACAATTTAAAAAAAAATAGTGGCTAAGTTAATTATTAGGGTCAAACTATATATATCAAAACGTGGTTTAATTATATCCAATTTTGAGTTTACTTAAAGGTGACATAAGTTTACCCAAATTTCGATAAAAAAATTTTTTATGGGTATATAAGGTTTTTTTTTACTAATCCTCATCCACCTCATTTTTTCTCTTACACTCTCTAACTTCTCTATAAAACCTCTAAGTTCTCTCTAATTTATCCGGCAAACTAAAATATGAAAACTCAGTGCTAATATCAAAATTAGAGTTAGGGTTGAATTAGGTGAAAAAAATTCATAATTTTAGGGGTGTTTGGAGACCATTTTCCAGCCGGTCATTTTCTGGATGGTACACATCCCTTGTACCTATGGTGCGCTCAGCCTTCGCTGCCGGCCATTTTCCGACCCGGCTAGAAAAATGGCCTCCAAACACCCTAAAATTATGACTTTTTTAATAATTAAGTCCTTAATTTTTTTACAAAAAACTTCCAAAAAAATAAGTTTTTATCTTAATTTCGGTTGATTCATGTTTGATTTTGTGTTTTTATTTAGAAGAGGTTTAAAAAAAATTGAAAAGAGTTTGAATGTTCTTGAGACAACTTTGAATGTTCAAGAACAATTTGAAGAACTTCACAAAATTGTAGTAATAAGGGGTTTGATCTAGTAGGGAGTTGTGTTTTTGGGGGTATACATAGTCAAATAGATTGTTTTGTGAATTGGGTATATCTAGGATATACTTAGTGTTTTTTTTCACTTAGTGGCAATTCAAATATTAAATGAAAATTCAAGGTTTTTTTCATCCTAAAAAGTCAAACAAAAGTCAACTGCATTTTTTGGGTAAAATTAAACCATATTTGGATATATATAGTCATACCCTAATTATTATTAAGTAAAAATAGACAATACTAGTTTGGTAAAAAAAATTAAACTTGTAAATAAGAATGCTAAGATCTGCCTCTTAGATGAACTAAGTGATCTTAAATAAAAAAAATTACAAACGAAATTGCTAATATCCGCAATTATATAATATAGTTTGAATAAAATGATGAAATTTTTCATAAAAAATATTTGTAATATAAATCTATTAGTCAATTTGTAATAAGGTATTTTCAACAAAAATAAACCTATAAAAATATCAATCATTAAATGCTTAAATTAATAAGAATAAGTTTCTATCCTCCAATCTTATAATATAACAACAATATTTATGCATTTATACTATAATTAAATACGAACCAATAGTTATCCTAATTTATTTTATCATTTATAAACTAATTATAATATAACAATTTACCCAACCATCAAACTATTACAATTATTTTATCGGTGATCAAAATATAACAATGTTCATAGTAATTATACTCAAACTATAATAACCAAACTATAATAATAAAACTACAATAACTTTATAATATTTTTAAATTATAATATATAAATTTATAATTAAATTATAAAATCTATAACAATTTTTTTTATCGAATAATTACAACATTATTTTATACCTTATAAATTAAAAAGTTATACATTAAATATAATAATCTCGGTTCTTAAAAATCCACCGATATAAAATGAAAATTATTACAAATTTTGACAAAATAAAATAAAACATCACATCAACTGTGATTAACTATTTCTGTATTAGTGACACGGCGAAAATCATGATTTATATTACCAACCATAATGGGATGAAGTGAGAAACCAGTTGTCTAAACCACCGTGTTTTATCCTTCAAGTAAAGCTACCATGATCGTAATACTGCAATAACAAACACTCTCGAATTCTGTCGGACGCATTTGCCACCATTACTTAGTAAAGTCATGGTGAATCCAGCAAAATTATGAAGAATTTCCTTAGTGAAGTTTAACTGAATCCAACAAAATTAGGGAGAGGAAAGTAGTTTTATGATACAATAATAGAGATTTCCATGTAAAAAATATTGTTATTTCCTACCAAAAGTTAAAGTAGAACAACACGAACAATTTCTTTCTGTAAGGAAAATATACTAATTTTTTGGCAAATCACCTCTAAATTTTCTTGAGGTAAAGAGGGGTTTTGAAAAAATACACAATTTTCCTACAATCAACACAAAAGAAAAGAAACACAAAACAAAAGTGAAATTAAACACACAATTGTTAACGGAGTTCAGCAAATTATGTCTACGTCTCCGGACCTGCTCCAGATCGATTTTATTAGAAAGACACGGTGTTTCTGCTGTTTCTGATGCATACACAAAAACCATAACTATTGGTTTTGTAGAGACCGTAACACATAAAAGGAAAAAATATTTACAGTCCTTAATGTGTAATTTATGACCTACTAAATTACACTCTCTTTTCAATTCATTCCAGCTCTCTTTAATGTGATTAACACTTGCATCATCTTCACTGTCTTTTCATCTAGTATCTCTTCTATCCAATAACATGAATGTTGAATAAGGCTGAACTATTATGTCAAAATAGCACTTTCAAAACAAATATTTTAGTTTCAAAAGTTTTAAATTGTGTTTTGACGTATAATCTATTAACCTATTTTTTTTATTAAAATAAATATTTCTTACTATTATTATAATAAGTTTGTACGATTAATGATTCATCATTTTTCATATAATATCATAATTTTATATATTTATGATTATCAATTTTATAAACTAAAACTAAGGTATTTTATTCAATTTTTTAATTTTATAAACTAAAACTAATTATACATTGAAAAATACTTAAAATTAAAAATGATATTCAGAATCCAAAACACAAAATATTTTATAAATTAATCAACCAAAATAAAATAAAATTATATTATATACAATTATTATTGAAATGAAAATTAGATAGTTGTTTATCAAAAGCAAGCGAACCAAAATAAATTTAAAAAGTTGATTAATGGAAAAAAAAAATTGAGAATGGGTAAAGCTTAAGTTATGCTGGTGAAGAATATTAAACTCCAAACACATTCTATAGTATTTTCATATAAAAATATCAATAATTATATATCAAAGTGTTTAGGTGTTCATATATATATATACATGAGATTTTAGTTAAATATGACAACTGCATGTGTGTTAATCTTACAGTTGAATACCTAATATTTAATTGATTAGCTGCTGACGTGTAAATGGTTTGCAATGACAATTAAGTGATAGCTAAATGTTTGTATACATTCTCTTAGGCAAAAAAATCTAAATATATAAGTAACATATGAATACACAATATTTATCTATTTATCTGATGACAATAAAATGTTTACAATGACTAATTTTGATAGGTGAATGCGCGTTAACTTACAAAAGAACAAATAAATTTTAGAAGTTATGCTAGTAGAAGATAAATGTTTTACAATAGTAGTTAAGTGACAAGTAAATATTTGTATGCATTCTCTTTTATACAATGACAACTAAATATTTAAGTAACAGGTCAATACACATCATTTAGATATTTAGTTGATAGAACGAAATATTTACAATCACTTATAGTTGACATCTAAATATGCGTTGAACTTACAGTTGAATGCATAAAATTTATATGGTAAACTGGTGGCATGTAAGAGTTTTTCACTAGACGTAAGTGACACCTAAATCTATGTGTACACATTATTTCAAAGAAGACAAAACATCTAAATGTTTTATTTAACAAATGAATACATAATATTTAGTTTTTTAACTGATACTAACTAAATGTTTACATTTATTAATATTTGACAACTAAATATGTGTTAAACTTACAATCGAATGCAAAACATTCAACTAATAAACTAGCAACAAGTGCATGTTTTCCACTATGAGGTAAGTGATAACTAAATTTATGTGTACACACTCTGTTAGACAAAAATGACATATAAATGTTTAAGTAACAGGTGAATACACAATATTTAGTTGTTTAGCTAACGAAAGTTTAAATGCACAACATTCAATTCAAAATTTAATGGTATGTAATATTTTATAACAAAAATTAAATGATGGCTAAATCTATATGTACACATTCTCTGAAAATACAAAAGACGTATAAATATTTAAGTAATACGTAAATACACAACATTTAATTATTTAGTTGATGTTAAGTAAATATTTACAGTCACTTATACTTAAGAGTTGAATGTGTGTTGAACTTACAACTGAAGACACAATATTCAGTTGGTAAGTTAGTGGCATGTAAATATTTCATAGTGACAATTTACAGATAGATAAATATATGTATCCATTATTTTATATAAAAGGACACTAATTGATTATATAAATATACGATACATGATATTTACCTTCTTATTTAATGATAATTAAATGTATACATTCATGTATACTTAACAACTAAATCATATTAAACTTATAGCTAGATATACAATATTTAGTTGGTAAGTTGGTTTTAAGAAAATGTCTTGCATTGGAAGATAAGTGATTGTTATATCTATGTGTACACATACTTTTAGACAAAAATAACAACTAACTGTTTAAGTAACAACTTAATACACACCTTATAATTGTTTAGTTGATGAAAGTTAAATGTTTACAATCATTTATCCATGAAACCTATATTTGCAGCTGGTAAACTGGTAATACGTAAATATTTTACAGTATAAGGTAAGTGATAGGTAAATTTATGTGTATATATTTTTTTAGATAAAAAAAAGATAAATAATATTTAAATAACACATGAATACATAATATTTAGTTTTCTAGCTGATGACATTTAATGTTGACAGTCATTTATAGAAAAAAATGTTTATACTTGACAACGCATTGTGTGGTGAACTTACAGATAAATGTACAACATTAAACTTATAAATAATTGGTAGTTAAATATTTTATAATGGTTATTAAAGGATAGTTAAACAGTTAAAAAATTAAAATAACATGTAAATACATAACATTTATATTTTTTGATGATGATAGTTAAATGTTTACCTTCACTTATACCTTGATAGTTATGTATGTGTTGAGCTTACAACTTAATGCGAAACATTTAGATGGTAAGGTGGTGAAATGTAAAAGTTTTGCACTAAAAGTTAAGTGATAACTAATTATACATGTCTACATTCTCTTAAATAAACAATATAACTAAATGTTTAATTAACATGTGAGTGCACAAACATATAGATGTTTAGCTTCCCCCAAGGGGTAGCCGAGTTGGTTGACTAAGGCATGCTTGGGACCGGGTATAAATCCTTTGGGCAATCCCTATTGAGATCTGTAAAGTCAATGCACATACGCCACTTGCCATTTTTCTTTTTCACCAAGACCGGATTGGCTGTCCACAAAGGATATTGAGACTCCTTTATGTGCCCCATTTTAGTAAGCCTGTCAACTTCTTGAACGATGACATCAGCCTTTTCCTTGGAAAAAGCTCTTCTCTTTTGTACCATAGGTGTTATGTCTCTTCGGATGGATAGGTGGTGTGATATAATATTTGCTGGAACCCCGGTAACATCAGCATTGCACCAAGCAAAAACATGTTGATGGTCTTTTAAGAACTTCAACATCTTACTCTTTAGTTTGGATGTCATTTTAGACCCTATTAAAACTCCAAGGGTCTCTTTGGGGTCATTAATTTCACCCTCACCCCAAGAAAGCCCCTCAAATTGTTATTCCTCATTGATACGAACTGCCCCCAACGTCCGAGGAGCCAGTGCTGTTGCATAACACTCTCTAGCTACCTTTTGGCTGCTCGGAACAACTCCCACTTGTCCTTGCACAACATATTTCAAACATTGGTGGACTGTTGAGGCCACTGCATGCATCCTAGAGAGCCAAGACCTCCATAGAAAAGCATTATAACAAGTGGGACAATCCACCACAATAAAAAGTATTCTAACCATCTTCTTAAAAAGGCCATTGCCCAACAAAACTTCCTCTTCGAACTCCCCGATCACATCTGCTGAGCTTCCAGTGAAAACCACAATTGACCTGTCTGAACGCTGAATTACTGCTGGATTCTTCATCTTTTTGTAGGAAGTTAAAAAGAGGATATTGGCCGAACTCCCAGTATCCACCAAAATTCGTCTTATGTCATTGCCCCCAATGGATGCTCCTATGACAACAACATCTTTATGAGGACCTGATATATCCCTCAAGTCATCTTCATCGAAAACAATGAAGGGGAATAGAATCTACGATTGATAGGAAGTCATGCCACCCTCCAGCTGGGTAGCTAAAGTATGAACATGCCTCTTCCTTGAAGAAGCAGTGGGTGCTGTCATGGTATCCCCTCCGAAAATTGTGAGTGATTCAAAAAAGTTAATAAGCCCAGACACTGTTTTGCAACGTTCCTCAATGGCACCTACTCTTTTTCGAGTTGGATCAGGGTCCAAGTACTCTGACTCTACATCGAATCTCTCGATTATCACCATAGCTCCCTCCGGAGCGGATGTGCCTGCATTGTTTGGACCAGCCCGATGTGCATTATCAGACATATTTCCTCCTCTTCTTTTAACATATGCTCCCAACTTTCCTCTCTCAATTAAATTCTGGACTTCTTGTTTTAAAGAAATATAATCCTCGGTGGTATGGCCAGTATCATTATGATACTGACAAAAACAATTGTTACGATGCTCCCTAGAAGATTGTAGCGCAGCCGGCCTTCTATAGTGTACTTCTTCTTTTGTTTTGTCATAAATGGTGGCTACATTCTCTTTTAACTCAGCAAACCACTCTGGCTGAACCCAATATCCTCGCTTGTTTCTAGATTGCTGACTCTGGGCAGGCACAGTTGGCTGAGACTGTGCTTTAGCTCTGTTATGACCCTGCCCGGTCTCCCTTGCTTTGTTCCCAGACTGATTTTGGTTTGGATTTGGTGCAGCCGGAGCAGACCTCATTTGCCTGTGCACCCTAGTTTTCTTTGTTTCATCAACGTTAATTTGCTTTCCAACCTGATTCAGTAGACCTCCCCAAGTCATCGCTTTTTTTAGGTCACTAAATCAGCCAAATTTCCAGGGTTTAAGCCCTGCCTCAAAGATGCTATTGCTACTTGCTCAAAGCAATCAGTCAACTCATTTTTGGTGTTTACAAAGCGACTTATGTATTCTTTCAGAGATTCGTTTGGTTCTTGGGCACAATGGATAATTGTATCCCCATTGCCCTTCACCTCCTTACTTCCAACAAACTGTCTCCGGAAGGCCACCCAAAAGGTATCGAAATTTCTAATGCACCCCTGTGGTAGGCTGTTATACCACTTCAGAGCACTCCCCGTAAAGGATTGGGAGAATGCTCTACAAATCAACTTGTCTTCATCATCGAAATTCATCATGAAATTTTTGAATTGTTCAAAGTGATTGTCTGGATCTTTACTGCCATCGTATTTCTCCATTTTTCTACTATCAAACCTCTTAGGGAGGTTTCCGGACAAAATCTTGGATGACAATGGAGATTGTCTCCAATTCCGGCCACGACTGAAAACGGTATCCTCATTGGGAGTTGCAAAGATACCTGGTTCATCATGGAAGGCAAAAGGATCCACCAACATCCGGTCTAAGTGTCTCCGGCTATGAGATGACCCTTTGCCTATATGCCTCTATAACTTTCCATGCCTATCCCTTTTTCTTGAATAATTCTTAACCAACTTTTGTTTCTTTTGAGATCGGCCCTCATCACTGCTGGAGGACAAGGACTCTTTAAATCCATCTTCGCCCGAAGAGCTACTGGAAGATTTTGAGTCTGAATCAGAGCTCTCAACCGGCTTGGACCGGTGAGACTTTTTGGAGCTAGCATGAGTCTTCTTCGTACTCACATGGGTCTTTGAAGGCTCATGCTCTCTAGGGTTGTCAGTATGATGAGCAACTGATGCTTTTGACTTCTCTTTTATGCCCATCTTTGCCCTCTCTACCCTCAGAGCTTCTATCTCGCCCTTTAACCTATCACACTCCTCGATGGTATATTCATCATTTTCTCCCACCACTTCAAGCAAAGCTGGTGGTACTTCCGGCGTGTCTGGATTCATTCAGACTGGTTTTTCTGATGGTTTTGAATGCTAGATTCAGGCACCGTCGTGCTCCCACTGTGGTCGCCAATTTGGTGTGGTTTATTTTCGTCTGAGGGTAAGTTTGTAATTTTTGTTTAGAGTTTTGTGGAGTTTTGAGAGTATTTAATGTTTTGGTAGAATATAGAGGGAGAATTAAGCTGCCTGGTTGTATTTAATTTTCATTACCCTCATTTAATGTTGGTGGTTGGGTATTTATACCCTTATATTTGGGCCACATGAGCTTTCGGGTTGTGTTTAATGGATTCAGGTCAAGTTTAAAGACCCATTAGTTCTAAGTAAGTAAATAGACAGCTTAGTTAAAAAGTGATTAGGTTTTAAGTACTTTAGTTCTGTTCGGATAGTTCAGTGGATGATAGTTGTCCGAACTGCCCCTGTCCGGTAAGGTGGACATTGTCCGAATTGACCATGTCCGGTTCCCATAAAGTGTGGTGACTGAATCCAGACTCATCAAATATAATCTCATGTATTAAAAAGTAAAAAACTATATAATCAGATATTACGAATATAATATTTTTTATATTAAAAAAACTACAACTAATGTCGTTTTATTAAAAATATATTCTCGACCAAACTTTTTAACTCCTAAATATATTCTCCATTATGTTCCTATCGACTCAATGACACTTTATGATTTGTACAAAAATTTACATATTGATATTTAAAAACATATTGGATTATTAGTATCAGCTAAAATTAATGGCTAAATCAAATTTATAAATAAACTAAAAATGATTCGTATTTAATAATTGTTTCATAATATATATATATATATATAAAGTATGAAATTATCTGTTTAAAACTCAAATTTTAAAAGGCTTTTGTTAGAAGTAATTTTGTTTGTCATATTATGGGACTATACTGATTCACAATCAAACCGTTTATTTTATCAAATTATTAATATGATAACAGAATTTTAAATTACGGGATCGTACCGATTTTTTTTAGTAGGACATTAGTACTCAATATCAATCCCACGATAATGACGTATTGTATCGAAATTATAAATAATATTCTTTATACGTTAGTTTTAGACTTAACTATGAGCAAATAGGATTCACGAATTCTATGATGTCCATTGTTAAAAATAGAAGTAGTTTTCAATGGAAAAAAATATCTTATTAAAATAAAGTTTATAAAAAAAGTGACGGTATTTCTTCTAATAATTGTTTATAAAAGTTTAATATTGCACAATTTAAGAGTGTATAAAAATTAATCTCACATATATCAAAGATATATAAGTCTAGTTTGTAGTGAAAATAATATTAAAATTAAATTTGTTACAATAGTTTGTATCATATTCTTGCCAGTTGAAGCTGTAAAAAACCTATTATGCATCAACAATTTTTTTTATCAAATTAAAATTCAATTCTATATGAATTAGAATGTAATTTTTTTAATTCCTTATATGGTTATGAAGATTTATGATTATATTTTCTAATCAAACAAATATCATACAAAAATAATTTTTTTACACAAAGTTATCGTATATATCGTCGAACACGTGAAAACTCTTTTTTGCATCAATAAATTTTAGATCAAATTTTAATATGATTTAGAGTATTTAAAAATTAATTACATATATAGTTTCAATACGTAAGATCCTAGTTTCCAATTAAAAAAATATCATATTAAAATAAAATTTCTAAACAAAGTTATTGTATTTCTCATAATAGGTGACAAAACTATTGAAAATCAATTATACATCAACCAAAATTTAAATAAAATTATAATATGATTATGCAGTGATACAATATAATATATCGTCTAGATTGATAACAAAGAATATCCAAAGTAAGGTTCAGAAACACATACCGTTTACTTTGTAAAAGTAAAAATGACCAAAGAATACGTCCTTAAAGAGAGGTCATTGTGACCCTTCGTTTAGGCAAAAACACAAACCAATTACCTAAAGGGTGGTCACGCACATACGCGACCCCTCCCGATGGCCAACGAGCCGCCCGATCTACTTGGCCAACATACCAAATCCCCCTCCATTTAGCCTACTAGCCAAATATCCTTCCCCTTCACTTTATACCCAATATACACATAATAAGACACCATTGACCCTAAATCTCACATCATAGCTTTCTTTCTCTTTTGTCCAAGATCTCACATCATAAAAAATCGCTCACCTGAGAAATCCTTTCATTATTATTTCTCAAAGATCCCACATCTAAAAGGGTCGCTTTGGGAAACGATCCATCCATTCTCTTTTAACCAAAATTCTAATTCATAAATGGATTGCTCACCTGAGCGACCCGTCTTTCTCTTTTGCCCAAAGTTCTACATTATAAAAGGGTCGCTCACCTGAGCGACCCCATCCATCTGACATCATAAAAGGATCGCTATCCTGAGTGACCCTATCCATTTCACATAATAAAGAGGTCGTTAACCTGAGCGACCCCATCCATCCCACATCATAAATGGGTCGCTAACCCAAGAAACCTCTCCCATATTGTTTTGCCACAAATCCCACATCAGAAATGGGTCATTCAGGTGAGCGACCCCTCCTTTATCATTTTCCCAAAATACCACATCATAAAGAAGTCGCTCACTTGAGCGATCTCTTCAATATCCTATGCTCAAAATCCCACATCATAACCTTTTTTCTTTTTTGCTTAAGATCCTATAATATAAGATGGCCTCTCACCTGAGCGACACCCTCCATTATTCTTTGACAAAATACCACATAATATGAGAGTTGATATACTAAATAAAGCCTCCACACTATCCTTATTCAAAACCAAAATTATAGAGAGACAACTCACCTGAGAGACACCGCCCTCCTCTCCTGTATCAAAACCAGGATTAGAGAGTGATAGTTCATCTAAACGACCCTTTTACCCAATCATTGGCCATACACTAAATAATAGAGAGATAACTCATCTGAAAGACCCTTCTATCCCATTATTGGTCGACCCTCAAATTATAGAGGGATCGTTCACCCGAGCGACCCCTTCATCCTATAATTTTCTAAACCCCGGTTACAGATGAGTACCTCACCTAAGCACTACCTCCTTCCCATCTTAGTCGAACCCCAATTATAAAAGGGTCACTAATTTGAGCGGCCCCATTTTCTATTTTGGACAAACCTCGATTATAAAGGGATCTCTCACCTGAGTTGTCCCTCCTTCATATCTTGGCCAAAACCCAATTATAGGGGGAAACTCTCCTAAGCGACTCCTCTCCATTAACCTTGATCTACAAGCACCAACAAAAACTGGTTGCTCATCCAAGCGACCCCCTCTTCCCATGACCTCAAAACCATATATAAGAGGGATAAGAATGTGACCTTTCTTAGAAATCTAGTCTAAATCTCGCTAAATACCGTGTCACAACCCAAGTTGGATTGATCCACGTCGTTTTAGTCTTCACCACAACAATGGTAAAATAATGGTACATAAGCATATCTGACGTAGTATGAGCTGACCGGTACAAAATCTTTATCTGACAATGTAAACTATAATAAGGACATATGGGAAAACAAAAAGAGAAAATGACACCCGACCTAGGATGGTCTAATTGAAGACTAGTATATAATGAGTAATGAAATTATTTCTTATATGGGTGAAAATATAGTATAAACAAATAATCAAACTTGTTGTAATCCAAAATATCAAATAAAATCGAGTGTTCTTATTTAAAGTGTGTTAAATTTGATATCATTGTTGTGTCGATAGTGTTCGCGTTGTATTATCGTATCTAGTCTGTTAGGTGAGTTTTTATCTCACCATTTTGGTCCTGTTGTTAGGAACAAGTTCAACCTTGTATCATAGTCCATCAACCCAACGCTAAAAGAATAAATCTAAATCAGGAAAGATGCCAATCACTTAATTAAGATTGTTAATGTCTGAACTAATGTCACAACACATGTTAGAACGGTGGTCACAACACGTGCTAATGTTATGATGACATGATGATTATTCCCTTCGACAATGAAGAAGAGGACGGTGACCCAATAACAGACAAATATTTTGGTCCAGTTTATACAAAAACATAGTAACAACTTAAAAGGCTATTGGCCACCTAGTGTCTCCCACGTTCTATCCTGACGCACCAAAACCGTGGTAATGAAATTTGTTAGGTAGAAACACCATATAATCTCATTTTCAGAAATCTATAACTATACGATTAAAACAAAAACACTAAATAGACAGTGATGATTCTTAAGAGTCAAAACCAGATTTAATAACTAAGCATATGTAAAACCATATTCATCGATTGTCTATAATCTTTTTAATTATATTATATTAATTTTAAATTTCGTTATAACTCATTTGCTTTAAATGCAGGATTTAATCCGTCTTTTATTAAAATAACCTTTTTATAAATAGAAAATCTAAGTTTTTATCATCTTTTTTAGAAAAAAAAAAAAAAACATGACAGCAAACTAGTCTGAACTTATAAATAGAGGGACTTTTTGTGAGGAATGAGGATATTGATTTAGGAAAAAAGAAATCGTGAATATTGGCAGGAAAAGGGAAGGTTTTTGTTAGTAAATTTAAAAACCATATTTTCAAAGGGTGAAACTGTAATCCACAATCTAAAACGCGGAGAAAAGGTCTCTCTCACCTATCGAGAAGCTTCCGTCAATGCGTGACGTGCCAAACCCTTAAATATACACCTCGTCATCCACCGTCGATCTCTGAAAGAAATCATCGCAGCCGTTAAAGGTTTTCTGTATATAAATTACGATTATAATTACAAACAGACGATTCTCCCTTGAGGTTACGAACAGAGAAAATCCTAATTGATTCGTTTTTAGGTTTGATCTCAAATTCTCTGATTTCTTCTTCCAAGGTTCAGTAATCTTTCTCTCTCTCTCTCTCTCTCTCTCGATTATTGATTTGCGATTTGACTTTTATTCAATTCGTTTCGTTTTTTGTTTGTTCCGTTGCAAGGTTGGATTTGAATCCGTTGATTCCGTACATCTGGCGATGGAATCCCTCTTGGCTGCGGTGGTGGTGACTTCATCTTCTTTGCAGTCCGATGCGACTAGTTTGAATGATCGGTTTGCTTCCGATCCATCATTGAGGTTTGTGATATTTGGATTTGTTTCTTGGCTTGCGTTATTAAGTTTTGATGTTAAATTTGATGGTGATTCTTAAATTTGATGGTAATTAGTCTCTCAATTTGAGATAATACAGTTTTGATGTCGAATTTGAATCTATTTCTTTGTGTTGAAGCGATAGTCGAATCTGAATTTGTTTCTTTGTGTTCGAACCGTATTATGTATATAATATATAATATGAAGAATCTGTATCTGTTTCTTTGTGTTGAAACCATAATTTTATATATAGAAGATGTCGAATCTGAATCTGTTTCTTTGTGTTGAAACCGTATTTGTTTAAATCAGAATTATGTATGTATGTTTATACTTTTTTGTTCTTCTTTACGGTGGTCAGAATATCCAATCATTCTATTGAATTGGTTTTTGTATCTATAATTTGCAGATATTCTAGTTCCTACACCTGATGGAACCTATCGATTCTAGCTGATCTGTGAATATGTAGATCAGGCTGGGTCTTGCTTGCTGTTTTCAGAATCCTTAACTTATGTAGAAGGTGATGGAGAAACTATATATACTCTGGCAGAAAAGAATATGAGAGAAAAACATGAGGTGAAAAAAATGAAAAAAAAAATGTCAGATGTAACCCGACCTTTGCCATGACAGGTGCGCTTGCTTGGCAGGTCAAAAACCCTAATAAATTTATATTTTCTGGGTTTTGGGAGCTGGGAGATGGCACGGGGTATGGTATTTTACCCGGCTCTCCTGGCTTCCGCTGTGTGTGCTCTCTCTCTCTTTCTTCTTTACCACTTCGTTCCTTGCTTTGCTGTATGCTTCTTGCATATCTATCCTTACTCATTTGGTTAATCAACGAAACCCCAACAATGCAATACTAAGCAAACGAGGGACTGAGGTTCTGCTTCTAATTGGACTTCATCATGATATTGTCAAAGGTACTTTTGGGTTTCTTATTCACTTAATTCGGAATGGGTGGGAAGTTTAAGGGTTTAAAATGTCAGCTTGATAAGTAAAGGGAAACAAAAGAAGTTTAATTTTTGAAAGTATAACCATGTCACTCACTTTGATCTACTTTTGAAACTTTTCAGAACCCTGAAGCAGTATTGACTAAGAAGTTGCCTACTAAGTACGTCATTTAAACAAAAAATTAATTGGTTATGAAGTTGTGATGCTCAACAATAAGGTTAACTAAAGCCACGAAAATCAAAACGTCTATATCATTTAAGCCTCCAGCATCCCGACCTGTAACACCAACATGCTGACAATCCATCTTATATATTTGTGATTTCAATCTAGATCGTCTTGTTTTTTACCAAAACATAGTTTCTGCTGTTTGATTCCCACCTATGATTGCATTGTTTTACTGCACTAGACAGTTTCTTATCCTGGAGTGATTGATGTAATTTCAAAGGACTTGTTTTTCATTTTGTCCTTGGACATGTATAGTTTTGAGTCTGTACTTCAAGGTTCTTCAAGAGAGGGATGCCTTGCCATGCTGATATATATTATATTGGGTTTGGAGTACTTCAACTAGGCAATTTTAGATAATGTTTGTCAACAGAGCCAGCCTGCCTACCTGAGCTACGACTGATGAAATGCGGGACAAGCTGTTAGGAGGTTCTACAAAGCCAGCTGCCTACCTGAGCCAGGACTAAAAGAATGCGGAACAAGCTGGTAGAAGGATCTATGATGCAGTGGCAAGGCATGAAATGTTTGAAAGGTAAAATAAGTTGCTATTCAGATTTCGCCCTATTGAATTAGTTGGCTGCTTTCAGTTTTTTGATATTATGATTAATTTGAAGGAAGTTTCTACAAGCTGTTTATGTCAGATAACTGGATTGAAGAAAGTACTGCGTTTTTGTGAGTAATTGTGCAATCCCTTTACCTGTTTTCTTCAATTGGAGATGAACTTTGAAGCAGATTCTGTAATGAAATGCTTGACATGTATAATCTTCAGTTTTAGATAACAAGAATCTGCAAGAATGTCGAGAGCAAGTCAGCCTCGGTTCTGCTTATTCAATGCTCAGTCCAATGAATCTTATGGTGTTTCAACTCACGTTGCAGTACTCTCTCAGTATCTCAAATATATATTTCAAGAGACTTGGTTATTGAGATATATTTCAAATATGCCGTTAAAGAGATTATTGTGAAGAAAGATTTGGGAAAGGGATTTTCTTTATTTATAGTCTTCATTTTCTATTGAATGGTATCCTGATCGTTATGTAAAGTTAGTCTACCTCAACAAAATGAGACTTAGTCAATAGAAGGTTTATCCAGCCATGTTATGACCCCTGTTAGTGTGTACCGACATGAAACAAATAAAACATCTTCTATGTATATGGAGTTTTATCAATGACTTCTTAAAGCCTTTCAGATATGAGGGCACCAATCTTATGCTTGTTGCTAGGCTATGCTCATTCTTTACCTCTTAAGACAAGTTGAGGGTTATACATGTTCTGTCTTCTGTACAGCAGTGAATGAAGCAGCAGCGGTGTGAGTCAAAGGAGATGTGCAAAAGGTGCCCAACTTTATAGTCCTAGGTATGTCTTTGTATCATGTAAAGAATAATAATATTCAAGTATAGATTTAGCATCCGACTTTGCTAATGATTGCTGCTCTACCGTCGTTTGTTAGCACACTGACTTTAAAGATAACATGACAAAAATGAGGATTTAAGTAAAATAATGGTTATTGTCATGCTCGTTAAAATGATTAAGCTGTGAAATTCAAACTTAGAGTAGAGCTTGTTTACTGAATTTTTTTTGTTGCGAAAGTATTTGTTAGGATATTAAGACCTTAAAGAGAATATTATAAATGTTTTTAGTGTTGGGTTGCTTACAAATTGTTTAAGTTAGTTACAAGAAGGCTATACTAATTTTGTACCCATTGCAGATTCATTTGCTATTCTGGAATAAGCTTATTTCCCCAAGGTAGCAGTTCTATCATCTATAGCTGCTATTTGGTTTGGGAACTGGCAGACTCGGTTACTTGGTTGTTCTTTATACAGTTATTTTATATATAAACTTTTGAGTTTCTATTCTTCATAATTTTATATATAAACACAGGTAATTATGTGAATCAGAATGTTTAACAAAGAAAACAGATTTGAAACTTGAAAATTTTGGATTAGGCTACTGAAACTCGGATACCCATTTAACTTGAGCTGCCGCAGTGTCAAATCACCCCTTGGGACTTTCCATGAAAAATTTGCTGTTTATAAGCCAAATTTGATCTTTGGGTGTGCATGAAAACATGCAATTATCAGCCAAAGCAAGATTGTCAGTTAAATTTGATCTTTCGGTGTGCATGAGAATTTGCGATTATCAGCCAAATTTATTTGATCTTTCAATATACGGTCAGCAAAATTTGATCTCAAGTATTTACTAAAACTGCTTACTAGTTTAACGGGGTTAAAAGTATTAATTATGCCAGGTGTCTTTTGCGTCAAGTTTTTAAAAGGTTTAAAGATGTCTGACTATTATTCGAAGTTAGCTAGACTTTGTAGATTGATGGATCCATAGGCTCTAATCGGCATGAGCGTCCAAGCTTTTAATGCTTGGGAGGTTGGTGGTTCAAGTCCACCTGGATTCTTTGTTCTTACCCAAAACCAAACTAACTTTATCTATACGAATATAGTGTTTAAAAATGAGTGAGAGTATTTAAAAACCCTCTTTCTAATTTTTTTTTATTTATATTTAAAAACATTAGCCCCACAAGTGCCCAGTGATGTGCACTTACCGATGGTGCGTAAGCCTCTACTGTTGGTGCGTAAGATCCGCTCCGTCGGTGCACTCTGTACACAATATTTAAATATTTAACAACTATGCAGGTCATCATGGTGTTAGTGTTTTTTTTAATAAAAGAATTTAGATTTTTTAAAAAAAATTAGATTTTTTTAATAATAATTTGTTTTTTTATTTAAAAAATATAAATCTTGTCAGTTAATAGTATTTTTATATGTGCTAATTATAATGTGTCGAAATTTTATATGTGAATTTACGATACGCTTAGTTCATGACAACACTATAATTAAATGAAATTTTGGGATTAATTTGATAAAAAAAATAAAACATGAGTTTTTTTGTAAATTTAGATTGTTTTTTTTAGAAAAGTATCAAAAAATACATTTTCAAGTATGAAATCCCTAATAAGTATCCAAATATGAGACCCTTTAGATTATTATTAAGAAGCCATTTTTTCTACGAAATTACCCTTTTCAACTCGTCAAACGTCATATTACATTTACATCTCCCGTGATGTTGGCAAGTTCAACTCATCTAGCGTTGTAGTACACGTAAATCTTGCGTGCTTTGGACAAGTTCAACTCATCTAGCGTCATATTACGCGAACGTTTTGCATGATTTATGCAAGTGCAACTAATCTAGCATCATATTACACGAACATTTCGCGTGATGTTGGCAAGTGCAACTCATCTAGCGTTATAGTCAAGGAACATCTCGCGTTATTTAGGCAAATACAACTCGTCTAGCGTCATATTACACTTACATCTCCTGTGATGTTGGCAAGTTCAACTCATCTAGCGTTATAGTACACGTAATTATCACGTGCTTTGGACAAGTTCAACTCATCTAGCGTCATATTACACGAACATCTCGCGTGATTTTAGGCAAGTGCAAATCATATAGCGTCATATTACACGAACATATCGCGTGATGTTGGCAAGTGCAACTCATCTAGCGTCATAGTCATGGAACATCTCGCGTTATTTAGGCAAGTACAACTTGTCTAGCGTCATAAGTACTACTCGTCTAGCGTCATATTATTTAGGCAAGTACAACTCGTCTAGCGTCATAAGTACAACTCGTCTAGCGTTATAGTTAAATGTTGAGGGTATTTCAGGAATGAAAATATTAGTTGGGTATTAAAAAGGAATTAGTTTGCTGAGATAGGTATTTAGTAGACATAAAAAAAATTTCCGGTACTAAATGATAATAAGTTTGGTGAGAAGGTATTTAGTGTGACATTTCCTTTGTTTTTTTGGTATATAACTGTATTAAACTCAAATAGCCTACCTTTTATTTATTTATTTTTAAACAATAATCAATTCTTTTATTTAAATCGAAAGAAATACATGTATTAAATTGGAATGAGTACCCACGAACCTAGTAGAAGTGATTATAGGTATCCGAAAAATTAAAAGCGCCATATTTTGATTTTATTTCAATGAAGTGTGCCAAGTATTTTATCAAGAACTTTAATTCTGTAGGTTTATGAAGCGACACTTCTTTAGAGATTTTCTTTAGGTTACAAGTGATGAAGATTTTGAACAATTTTTAATGATGCATGAGTTTCTCATTTGTTTCATCTTAACTATAGAGTTTTTTTTAACTTTGTCTTCTTTAATTACGCTTTTCGGCTTTAATGAGTTATTTTAGATTTTTCATTTTTCTCGTATGTTCCGTGCACAAAATTTAAAATTTCGTTTTTTCTCACGTGTTTCCTACATAAAATTTAAAATTCTACAATTACACAAGAATCATACATGACTATTTGGTTTAAAAGATCATTATAAGTAAAAGTTATATTCAAATTTTATTAGATTAAATGTTTTGTAAATATATTTTGACCCATGTATATTGGTCACATTCACAAAGACTTCATCCATAGCAAAGTTGGATGAAGTTGAGATCTCAGATCTTATAAAAATTCATTTATGCATGTATATGTAATGAAAAATTATGAAAAATTGATAAGAAACTATATAATTCAGCAAGACACCATGTATCTTTTTAGTACTAATGGATCTATCTACTGTCTTGATAGATAGATAAATTTGTTATGATGGTTCTATCTTAGGTAATTTACTTTTGGGTTTTCAAGAAGAGCAATTATTCTTACTCGATGAGGAACTAGATTGTGATTGAAGTCTTGTTTCATTTTACATTTGTATGTCCATTTTTCAAGTCAATCAACTGCGTAGTTTTTCTCCATGTAGATATGAACTATTGTCATGCTAGATTTTCTACAACATTCAATAATATGAGCAAAAAACCAAAGAGTTTTGCCTTTCATTAACATTTTTATAAGCATAATTTAATCCGTTGTAAATTTCCTTTTCTTTGTACAATACGAGTCCTTGTAAGAGTGCCCTGCATTAAGCAACGATAGGAAATCGTTTTCAATAAATCCTACCATAAACTGCTAAGATATCTCATCGATTATCTCTTAAAATACCACTTTTACTTGGTTCATTAATTTAACTACAAGAGCCATCAGTATTAAGCTTGACCCTGTTGCTGATCATGTAGTTTTCACTTAAGAGTAATACCCCTTATAGGTTTGTTTAAATGTTGGAAACAACCAAGTTCATAGGCTACTTCAGATTTTGTTTCCAGAATGCTCTCTTAGGAGGTTATCACAATCTAGTCTTGTAATGATATGCTTAATATGGTCAATAATAACTTTGACAGATGTATTTTATATTGATGCTTTACTTTACTTCTAGAGGACCATATAACCCAACATATTATATGAGTTATAATTGTTTTAATGTCGACCTCTTTATTAGTTGACCAACACCAGCTTCTAATAATATGATTTAAGATCATGTGCCTTCCTATTATTAAACCAAATAGACCAAAACAATATTGTCAGACTTCCTTAGATATGTTGCATTGAACAAATAAATGATTTATTGATTCAATTTCTTCACAAATTTGGCATTTGTAGGCTAAAGATTTTTTTTTTGTAATATTATATCAATTTATATCCAGTTATTCAATAGTCTCCATAGTATGAATGAACACTTTTTAGGTGTAGTGTTGTTCCAAAGTCTCTTGAAAAAATTAGATTTAGTACATTTTTCTCTTATTTTGCTCCATGTGTTTTTTGTGTTGAATTCCCCATTTTTTATATAAACCATTTGATTGTGTCATAATCTGTTTCTTTAATTATAAAATTCTTTAATTTCTCAATATCTGAAGATAAAACAATACTCTTCAATTTATCTATATTCAAGCTCCATTTATACTAATAGTTTTTGATATTATATTTAGCATACTAATAGTTATTTTCATCACATTTGAGAAAAATGAATGCTTGTGTATCACACCACATCTCTAACCAGAATTCTATTTTGCCCCTACTTAATTGCCAGTAAATAAAACGTTCTATAATGTCTCTGATATTTACTAGTTTTCCCACGTTTTTTAACTTTAAATAGTAGTTTGAACTTGTAAAGGATGGTAAGTGGAACAATATAAAAAATGCATATATTTTGACCACAATGTCTTGTGTTCTCTGAACTTGTACCCTAGTTTACAAGAGAAGGTAATCTGAACCATTATGTCTAGCTTATTGCCTTTTTGGTTTTAGTTTTACCCCATAAAAATTTGTTGCAAATCCTTTCTATTCTTGTATGCACTTCTTTAGGTAACAACTTTGTAAATGGTAAATTTGGATAGTCACCAAAACTGATTGAATAAGAGTTAGCCTTCCACCAAATGATGGTAGCTTACTATCCCATTCAAGAATATTTTTTATGATTTTATTCACTATTTATTCAAAATAACATGTTTTATTACTTAAGTGAATAGAAATACCAAGGTATTTGATAGGTAAATTTCCATGTTTGAATCTAGTTTGGTTTTCAATTGCCCTGATTCTTGTTTGAAGCATTCTTGTATGAGTTATGGAACTGGTTTTGTCCTTATTGGTAATTTGGCATGGTGTGTTTTGGTAATGTTGTAAGAAGTTGCTGAGTTTATTGATATTTGAAGAAAAACCTTTAGCAAAGATGATGAAATCATCTAAAAAATCCAAGCAACGTATTATCAATTAACTACTAGTTTTATATCTCATTCTCGTGTTGTCTTTAAAAAGATTTTTAATATCCCTAATAAGGTACTCTTCAACAATTTTAAATAGACTAGGGAAATAGGATCCCACTGTCTAACTTATTTAGAGACTTGAAGTAACCTTTTAGTTCTCCATTTACTATTATTGAAAACCATAATGAGTTGATCCATTCCTTAACTCTGTCTAGAAACCTTTTATCAAATCCAAAATCTTCCAAGATTCTTAGTATAAAGTTGAAAAAGAGACTAAATACTTTGGACATATCGATTTTGATCATCACATTACTACCTTTACTTTTTATGTTTAGTTCACGAGTTATCTCTTGAGTCAACATTATATTGCCGTGTATGTTTTTTTATTTATTTATAAAATCACTTTGTTCCTTTGATATAATCTTAGGAAGAAGAACGGATAACCTTCAATCCAGAATCTTTGATATAATTCTGCTAAAAACTGTGCATAAGATATTTAATCTAGATTCATTCCAGTATTTTAGAGAATCCACATTGGGAATTAAATAAATTTTTGTGGCATATATGCCTCGAGGGACAAGTTGAATGCTACTATTTCATCACAAAGTTCCTTAGATATTATAGCCCAACAATGTCGAAAGAACTTTACATTAAAACCATCCACACTAGCAACACTGTTGGTGCTCAAAGTTTTTGACATATTTAAAGATCTCTTCTTCAGAAGGTATGCTCATAAGATTTTTGTTATCTAAATCCGTAATGATCTTAAGAATTATGTTATGAAGTTCTTCAAGTTTTATTGGGTTAAGTAGAGAAAATAAAAGACTTAAAATTCTCCTCCACATGTTTTCCTAAAGCATGTTGATTCTCAATATAAGTGTCTTCATCCACTATTCTGTGAATTTTGTTATTTTTCCTCTTCTTCTTGCATAAGTATGGAAGCATGAAGTATTCTTGTCACAATTCTTTAGCCAAATAGTGCTACTTTTCTACTCCCATTATGACTCTTCTCTGCCATGAGTTGAAGATGAATAGTTTGAGCTTTGGATAACTTAATTTTGTGTTATATACATTTGATTTCTTCTAAACAGTTTTCCAAAAGCTTAATTTCTTCTAATTGAGAAATGCAATAAAAAAACATTTATGAATACTTCCCAAATCTAGTTTTTGAATTTAAGGTTCAATCTTTTAAGTTTCTGCCAAAATACTTGAATAAGTAAACCATACAAATCATCTTTCTAGTTTTGCTCAACCATCTTTAAGATATCATGATGTAAAGTCCACATATTTTAAAAAATTCTATCCTTTAAAGTTGTCTTATATATAAATATAATGAACATCTTATAATACATATGTTAGATGTAATTTCAATCATCGAATTAAATTTTGATTTTTTTATATTTGTCATATCATAATTTTAATTAGTTTAATCTAGACAAAATTTTATTCTAATAATTTGATAACATTTCACCATAAAAAATATTTGTATTCTAGTTGCAGAATTACATGTGATTAGGTTGCTAAAAAATCATAACGTTCTAGTTGTTGAATCACTTACAAATGTTTTGCAAAAATAAGAAGAAAATAGTTACGAAAAAGAAATGTTGATTGCTAAATAAGTGACTGTATGAAAAAACAAAATACATTTTTCTGTGAAAATAAATGTTAATTGGGTGTAAAATAATTAACATTTTGTAGTTGCAAAAATATATACACTTTTATGTCAAAAAAACTTCTTAAAAAAATTAGAATGGGTTCAAGTTACCTAAATACGTGCAATTAGGTTGCGAAATTAATCTGGAACTTAAATATGTGATAGTTGCAAATTACATGTAATTTTATTGCTAAAAGTAATTGTGTTCTAGTTGCGCAATTACGTGTAATTTGGTTGCGAAAATAAGAAAATATAATGCTCTAAAAATATTACTCATGAATCTCGTCTTGTTGGTCTTAAAAGAATAGAAATATATGTATTTTAGATTTCTTTTGGAGTTTGGATTTGAAAGATATGGAGTTTTGAAGGTTAAAAATAACTAATTGTTCAAGGTTGTACATGTTTGCGTTTGTTTTAAGAATTTATGATGTCAAATTTAGATGGTTATTGGTAATTTAATTTCTAGTAGGATGTTAATTAGTTTCTTTATCAAAATTATATAACAAATTATATGTAATACTACTGATTTTTCGTTTGAATTCTAACTATGTTCTTTCGAAACTAATTTTTTTGTGAGAAATTACAAACCTCGCAACAAATACAGTAATGATGATAAGAAATGAGATTCTATAAAAATATTAAGCTCACCAAAAATGTCATGGTTATTTATGATAAGACCAACCACTCCTTCTATTTTTCTCACGCGGACAAAATTTCATCCTCAAATAACAACCACACTCCTAACAAATGATGAAAATACCATAACATGGGACATTGGACTTAGAATTACCATAAAATAAATCTATATTTTAATTGATGATGGCAAAATTATTAAATTTTTAAAAAAACTGTGTATGTTCCGAAATAAGACAAATATTTGGTGATTTGAAACCACTGTTGCGAACAAAGTCATTACAAATTGATGCTCTTTCCAAAGCACCTTAAGTTTTTAGAAACAATGTTTATCATGGATAAATTTAAAGATTAGTTCCTGGCGTGAACCACCAAATATTATTAACAACCGTTAAAGCTGAAACTGTGGTAGATGTCACTCATTTTCCATGTAAGAACCACATGGTTAACCTCGAAATCCAACAATACGGGAAATCTTTGGTATATCTTTGTCGGCATTCGTATCCAGTTTTGGTTCGGCAAAGATGATTTTCTAATGGTGTCTGGACCAAATGTAGATGCATTCATTATTACAAAGGTTTGCCGAACATAAGCTGTCAAGATTGAGGTGGTTGAAGTATGAAAAGTTATGATTGTCACATATATTTTGATAAACATATTTCAAAAGAAGTAATGATAAAATGCATGATATAAAACCTCTTAAACTGTTGAAAAATATCATGATTGGGTTCGAAGGCATTGCCTTGTCATGTCACAGGTGTATTAGAGTTGAGCGTGATATTTAGGAAATGAGCTCACTGGAAACATGTGTGTTGTATTTTCATGATAGTAGATGTTCCCTTACTTTATGAAATTTTTGACCCATCATTTCTCAATAAAATCGGCCCTATTGTTTCCACTTCCATCTATGTCTCTGTTATATATTCTGTGTCAGTATAATCTGAAGTAATCGACGCAAAAATAAAGTGCATCACAATGCTTCTTTGGCATTGTCAAGTAACAATAAACCGGGACTTAGGTATTTTTTTGTTTTATGAATGATACGCAAAAGGTCCCCGTTTGGTTGAGTTGGACGAAGCCTTTGAAACTACCACTATGATAGTGTTCGAACACTTCAAACATGAAAATAATTACGAGGTATCTTACACTTCAAACTCTTAGCATCTTTACCTGGAAATGTGGATATATTTTATTGGGAAGCACACGCGATCATCGATGTTTCTGTAAAGGTGATGTGTCATCAGTTACCTGTAGATAACACATTTCATCAAATTAGACATAGACATCATTTATTCTCTTCAAATAAGATAGAATTAATTTTCCCAGAGGTGGACCGTCTAAGCAATATAAACCACGTACGAGATACGTTTTATACTTTATAGAGCGTGAACCTCGTCGTCGACAGAAGACATAATGGTAAATGATGTATGTGCGTCGATTTTGATAATTTAAAGAAGGTTTGTTCAAAGGATTTGTTTCGAGTTTCACGAATTATTAGTTAATAAATACCATATTGAGTGTAAAATTTTATTATTTTATTATGGATGCTTAATCTGGTTACAACTAAATTTTCATGCATGATAAATAACCAAAGTTATAATGCATTCATGGCAGGATGAGGTTTACATTGTTACAAAATGATATCTTTTGGCCTAGAAATATTAGGGCAGCTTACCAATGTTTCATAAATAAAACATTTCCCACTACCTTGGACGTAATCTCTAAACATGTATGATGACATACTCGTCATATAGTGTTAACGGAATTGATCATTTCTCCGACCTTATATAGATAATTGGTATTCTTTGAACAATCAATCTAAAATTAAATCCTGAAATATATAATTTTGATATTTGGTTCGATAATATTTTGGGATACTTGTTCAGTTATAAGGGTATTGAAGCTCATCCAATCCAGCTCTCTACTTAGGAAGTCGCTGGAGCCTCATCATTCTACCAAGATATTTAGACTCTTACATGTCGTATTCTCGCACATAAACGCTTCATCTCTTAATCTTCTAATAAATATGTTCACTACTTCCAAATTTAAAAACAAATAGTAGTTTAATTCGATTCCCAAATATAATACAGCGTTTCAAAAAAATTAAAGGAACATCTTGCTTCTCCCGAGGTTTTATCTAAACCTCATTATTAAAAACCTATTTTGTCTTACAATTTGGATAATATCGCGTATAATTTTGATTAAAAAAGAAGGATATGTCTCTCATATCATGCATTATGCTAGCAAAAAACATTTTGAAGGTAAACCCGATATATGCAGTTATAAAATCTTGTTTTGGCTCTAGTAGCGTCAGCACACAAGATGCAACCATCTTTTCAAGGGCATTATTATATCATCATCCAAATATCATTAACACTGAAAGGTCAAACTATGAAATTTTGACATAAGGTTTGACCCACACAATATTATGAAAGCCCAACATTTAACCAATTTCTTAACAAAGTTTGAGCCAAGCGATACCATACTTAAGAAAACATATCCAATCTTGGGTGAATTGCCTGAAGGTGGTTCTAATTATAACGACGTGGAGGTAGTATACATGTCACATCTTATTTTTAGGGTACACTTCACCAATCCATTAAATTTGGTTTTTAATGTTTCCAACAACAAAGTTGAGTATAAATCCATTATTGCAGGTTTCGACTTCTCCACATTTGTGATGCTAAAATCCTGAGTGATTCACAAACTTGTGATTAATAACGCATTTGGCCAAGTCGAGAAAAAAATAGTAATTTCATTAAATATTTACAAAAGTTTTATCACTGTGTTACTTTTCTATATGTAGCATTACTGGAATCTAATGTTAAAGAAACATGATTTAAGGTCCGATTTCATAATTTTCAAGTGGACGACCAAGTAGTAGATTTATATTTTTGTACACCAAAGATAAGGCTCTTGACCATCTCGTTTCGTACTAGAAGGAACTACATACGATCACATTCAAATTCAAGTTCAACACTTCAAATTGATGTTAAAAAGGAACGTCAACTTTTAACTCATCTATTAGAATCTCAACAATTTGAAGTTATATACATCTTGATGACACAAGACCTTAAAGTTTTAAGTTGTAATATATCTTATATTTTTCATGTATTGAGGTATCAGTTCATATTAATATAACACTACAAGTTTTTAATAAGGCACTTAACGGTTATACAATTTCTTTTATCATTACATTATTTTAAAGATTTTATTTTTATTTATAAACCAACCTCATCTCAGATCCAAATATTAAACTTTTCCTTTCGGAATTATTCACACTTTTGGTTATAAACTTTGACTTTATAAAGGTTTGGCTATCATTTACGTTTTATGAAATCAAATAAAAACACACAAAGCAAAAAATCATATAAAACAATGTCCCAGTGACGAGGTTGGCCTTATATTGGGGAATGGTAACGTTTTCTCATGCTATTTAGACACCAAAAAAATTTCTTCTCCTGAGCAGAACACATAAATTTTTGGAGAGATTGGGTCATCTCCTTTAGGAAACTAGCCGAGAAGATGAAGCTGGAGCACCAATCTGAAGAACTTAAATATTAAGTAAGGTTGTCAAACATATATTTAAGATACAGATTTGCTTATATCTGAATCTGAATCCGAAATCCAAAATCACTATCTGAATATGATTTTTATAAAACTATATCTGAATCTGAATCTGAAGGATAACATCAGGATACATAGAATATCCGAATCCGAATATCTGAATTTTAAGATAGTTTTATCCCTATATCTGAGTAACAATTAATTTTAGTTTAATAAAAATAATTTTTTATTTTCAATATATATATTATATATGATAATAATAATAATTATTATTATTTCGAATACAGATATGTCTATATTTGTATCCACTATTTTTGGATACGAATTCATATGCAAATTTGGATATGAATATTATCCGTTTTCTTCAAATACGGATATTATCCGTTTTCTTCGGATTTGATATCGAACATTTCGATCAGATACTGGATTTTTTAATTTTTTTATAGCCATAATATTAAGTGGGAACTTCCAAAAAATGTAAATATAGAACAATATAAACACAAAAAAAGTTTGCATAAAATATACTTCGTCCAAAGTACATGAATACTTTAAAAAATGGAATATATTGTTTATATTTTGTTAAGATTGGTCATTTTGCGAGGGACTGCAATCTTCAATAGAAGAGTGATAGCATAAATAAATGAAGAAAATCTGATAAAATCTCAAGTTGATGGTACAATACATGTGCATATGTACAAGTTATGCATGATAAAGCCTCGATTCAAGTTAATTAAAGGAAGTAATAGTATAAATGAGATACACATGGTAAACACTTACAACTCCAACGTCGAAAGATGTGTGAAAATATCTATTTTTTTACAAATGAAAAATTAACTCTTATCGATATTGAGTATGTTCTAAAAAATAAATAGCAATTTAATATCCGATAATGTTTTGGAAAAATTTAGAATTCATTGGGTGTATGAATCAGATAACCTAATTTTGCCAATTTGTAGAATATTCTTGTGACATGATAGCCTGATTATATGTGTTTCTAATTATTGTATACATATGTGTTTCTAATTATTGTACTAATAAAAAAAATTATTTACTTTTTTTCTCATATGATTATTATTTGTTGTGACATGATAGACTTGCAAATATAGGCCATAACATTATTAATTGATTTATAAGTTATGATATAGGTTTATACAAAAACAAATGTTACTTATGAGTTGAATCAAAGATTATAAAAAATCCTTATAAGACCGTAAAAATATATTTAAAAAAATTAGACTTAATGTAAACTAATATATACGAATTAAATGACATATCGACACGTATGTAAAATATACTTTATAAGTTTCATAGATGACTATTATATATATATATATATACTTTCTTAAACACAAGGATGATGTATTTAACATGTTAATTTATTCAAAACTGAGATTATAGATCAATTTTACACTAAGATAAAAAAAATAGTCCATACTCATAAAGGAAGATTATAATTCTCAAGTGAATTTTATAGTTTTATTTTTTTAACGAGCACGTCGTAACAAAACAACATGGGCTGGCTGAATAGAACTAAGAATTTAATTGAGATAACCAACATCATACTCATATATTTTAGATTGCATGTTAACTTATAAAGTGAAATAGTTTAATGACATGTCATATTATAAATCATGTTGCTGTTGGGAATACTAGAATCTCTCCATACGAGTTGCGAAGAGGAAATAAATTAAATATTAGACATTTTAAAGTATGGGGGTACCTAAAAAACACAAATTTAAAGATAATAAAATTTGAAATAAAAGTCATAAAATGCAGTTTTTGTTGGATAAGAAATAAAAGCTTATAGGATGTTATGCTTAAAGTCTAACGTTGTGATGCATGGATAAAGCCAATTTTAGCCCCCCATGTTTATCCAAAGTTTTAATATTATCCTCCATATTCACTTTTGTATTAAACGGGCGCGAATATTTCAGAATTCTTAACTCAGAATCGAATCCGCTCTTCCATTCTTTGGAGATTTAAAGGATGAAAGGCGGCTATTTCAACCGTTGTTCAACACTTGAAGTTCTCAAAAGAAGAGTTCTCCCGGGTTTCTGCTTCATTCAAGTCTTAATTCAAGTAAGGACAAGTCCTTTTCCTCCCGCTACACAACCGGCCGGCTAACAAATGGCGAAAACTCAAAAATCCATGGTTTTCCGGTAGAAGCCTATTTCGCCCAAGTTGTTGCGGAACCGGAAAAAAACCTCTCTTTTCATCTCCTCTCTGTCACACCTTGCATAAACAAAGATTGCCAAAAAAACCTTGTTTTCAGTCTCCACTCTACAAGTGATATGATGGGTGCTAACTGCCATCATAGTCACACAAATACTAGAATTCCATAGAACCCATATGTGTAAATGAATATCTCTTCCATAAAGCATTGAATGATGCAGTGTACTATTCACCCGCGAGGGATGCTGCTAAAAATCAATCTCGATCTGCTGGAATTCGGATATAAAACGGGCTATGAAACTAAAATGAATGCTTTAACAGGTGAGGTGCTTCAAGTGGTTCAACAGGTGAAGGCTAAACGGCAGGAACTGGTGCATGGATCAACGGGTTATGCTTGAACCAGCGAAGAAAGCAATTGGTTGCAGATGGGTTTATAAGATCAATTCGCGGCCCGAATCCGCATATTTTTTTACGCCCCGTAACTCTTCCTCAGCTAGGTTTGGGCAGAGTAGCAGAGCAAGTACAAGTATTAGAAAAATGCGTTCCTCGCCATTAAGTAATTAAATTAATGTGTTTACTCGCGGTAATTGTGACTTCTCGGGAGAATCGATAACTGTATCTTTGATGCACTTGTTAGTATTACTACATCTAAGAATTCTTAATTGGCTACTTGTAAATAGCCTAAGGTTATATTTTTAGTCCTCGCACGTGAGATTAACCAAGACTAAAAATGCACTTTTGCTGAAATATATGAGACCCCTTTAATACACAAAGTTATTTCAACTTTGGACAAACATGAAGGATCATAAATGAAACTTTTTAAAACACAAGAATCTCGTTTAATAAAAAAATAAACACGAGGGGACCAGAATATGACTTTGGCCAAACATGAGATTTACCCTTATTGCATATAATGAATTTTTTTATTTAGTCCAAGTTATATGATGATAATGGATATTAAGCCACTGTGGAAAATAAAGAACAAACACTACGTAAAAAAATATATTTATTTGTGGAAGAACCTTGTGAGCCTCATAAGAATCAACGAGAGAAAATACCGAAACCTTTAACATAAAATGAGATAAATTTTTAAATAATTATATTTCTAATTTGTGGAAATAAGTCGTGAAGAAATAAATCCAAAAATTCTGATGGTATTTTATTTAGAATATAACCTTAAATCTTGGAAAGAGGTAATATCATTTATAGATTATGTATTTTGTCAAAATTCCGTAAATGATAAACTATTAATATTAAAGCACACTTGGAAATATTTAAACTTAACTTTTGGTTCATAACCAACTAGTTATAAGCGAGTACTTCAAAAAAATCTCCACAAGGATTGTATTATTCAAGTACTAAGTGTAAGATTTGTATCCAAATGATAAGTGGCGGCTCAATTGAAATATATTAGGGCAATACGAAGTCTAATAAATGCAAATTTATGCACTAGAGCTGATATTTCATATGAGGTTAGTAAATTGTGTCAATTTACTAGTAGTATTAGAAATAAGTAATAAGCACTTGAGGGTTACAAGGGTGAAAGATAGATCATCAGTTTAACTGATAACAAACCAACTACATGGTGGACGTTTACTTTTGGAAACATATATTCTTTTGGGATTTAAAGAAACATACATGTATATCTTATTCAACTATATAATTTAAATCCACGATGTTGGTTGCAACAAGAAAATGAGCTAAATGGTTTATATACCTATTGTTAGAAATACCACTCATTTTAAAGGGAAACTGATAATCTAAATTCATTACAATAGTTAAAAAAACTTGGTAGAGCCTGAAATCGAATATATAATGGGAATTATGTTACAATGGTATAAAAAATATGAAGACTTTTGTTCAAATGATGGATACTATGCAAGAGTAAATGTAAATACAAAATAAAGTAATGTGAACACAAGGTGAAGAAGTTTTTATTATGAGGAACGAGTCTGGAGAACATATTGGGAAAATCGAGTAGCTCCAGAGGTGATTTGAAGCTAGAGGCGGATCCAGGATTAGAATTCAGGGTGTGCAAAAAATATATTTTAGGGTGGTTCAAGTTTCAAACCCTTTAAGTGTTATAAAAACTAAGCCATTAGATAAAAAACATCAATAAAAACTAATGTAAAAGGTACGGGAAAAACAATTGAAGTCCAAATACCAAAAACATAAGTTACTCCTACTATAGCTCATGAAATGAACTGTTTTACATGTAAGGACATGAATATTATGCTAGAGAGTGCCCAAACTAGTGTCTGATGATTATCACTAAAAATAGAGAATATAAGTAACAAGATGAAGAGAATACAAAAAATCATACCATGAAAAGGAAACTAAGTATCCAGATGTTGGTGATTTATTTGTAGCACGAAGAGTCTTAAGTCCATTGATCCAACCAAAAAAATATCCAAAATGAGAACATCTTTTATACTAGATGCACTATAAAAAAAAGCTATGTAATCTGATCATAGATAGAGGTTCTCCTACTAATGTTGCTAGCAAGTTTATGATGGGCGAATTGAGTCTTGCAAAGACTAAATATTCGAGTCCTTACAAGCTATGATGGCACAACGATCAATCTAAATTATGCATCAGTGATCAGATCACTATTTAATTCAAAATCAACAAATATCAACATGAAGTTTTGTGTGGTGTAGTGCCTATGCAAGATGGAAACCTACTGCTTGGTTTGAGCTTCTAGGAGTGTAAATTCAATAGAACCAAAGTCCAATAAGTATCAAACCTGAAAAAAATCATTTATCAACAAGAATACAAATCCGTTAAAGAGTGGGAGTGGAAATTTATTCGTGTGTCGAATACACGATTATTCTTCAATCCTTAAGTGTGGATTTTTTATACAAATCGGACAACCTTGTTTTGCCTAAGGGTGGAATATTTTTATAAAAATATACTATTAGAATACTATGGTAAAATTGTATACTCATGATTCTCTTATTAATTAAGTGAAGAATTTTATATACTCTTGCTCTCGCAAGGATTACTTGTTATGGCATGGTATAGTTGCTCATATAAGACATATCACACTAAATATAATTATTAAAACGAACTTATAAATGTAATATAGATTCGTATGAAAAAATTGAATTATGTGTATAATTTAAAATGATTAAGAAGTCCTTCAGATCCATAGAAAGATGTACGAAATCATTAGACTTAACATATGTGAGTTAAATGGTATCTTGACACGTGAAGGTAAACTATACTTTATAACTACCATTGATGAATAATCTAAATTCAACTAGATATATATGCTTAAACATAAAGATGAGGCATTTAACATATTGAAGATATTCAAAGCAAGAATAGGAAATCAATTAGAAATTAAGATTAAAATATTGTCGGGAACATTTCTCAGGATAATTTTATAGTTTTTGTGAGGATAATGGGATAATTCATCAATATTCGACACTTTATACGCTACAACAAAACAAATTGGCTGGATGAAAAAATAAAATTTTGATTCATGACCAGTGTCATGTTGATTAATTAAAAATGCATATTAATTTATAAGATAAAGATATTTTAATTACATGCCATATTTATAATCGTATTCCTCTTAAGAAAATCATAATATTTATATATAATTTATGGAGGAAGAAAACGAAATATTGAATATTTCAAGGTTTGGAGGTGTTTAGTTTTTTTTGTCAAAATAAGGATTCAAGAAGACCAAAATTAGGTCTTAAAGCTATAAGATGTGTCTTTAATTGGTTATGCAGCAAATAACAAGGCTTATAGACTATCATACTTGGAGTCTAATATGATATTTGAATCAAGAGAGGTTGAGTTCTTCGAATCTAAGTTATTTAATAACAATATGATTCATATTGTTGTACAAAACAAGGTAAGGACTTCGAAAGAAGCACCTTCGGTTAATAACAACCACGTGAAAATTTTAGGAGTCAAAGGGAAATGAGACCTAAAAGTTTAGGATCCAATGAGATACATTTTGAAATTACTTAACTCTATTTGGTAGAAGGAAGTTGTGAATAAATCACCTAGAAAATTCAGATAGTACTCTCTTTAGAAGACGACTGTAAATCTTATAAAGAAACAATAACGACCCGATATTATTTATTTTGAAAAGAGGCTATAAAGGATGAAATGGATTCAATCATATTCAATAACACTTAGAAATTAGTTGATTTATCTTTGGGATCAATGCCAATTGGTTGTAAGTGAGTGTTTAGAAAAAAGGTCACACATATGGTACCATTTATATTAAAAATAATATTATTTTAAAATCTATGCTCTAGTTGTGAGAACCACGAGCAATAGGATGCTATTCACAATTTCATTGGTATACAATCAAAAGATTCACCAAATAGATGTCAAAACGAATTTCTTAAATGTAAATCTTGACGAGGTGGTCTATATCGAACAAACCGAGCATTTTGTACTTTTGGAGAACGTAAGATGTGTAGGTTTGTTAAGTTATTATATGGTATTGAGCAAGCGCCTAAGAAGTGGTATACACAGTTTGTATCTGATGGGTTAGAAATAAAAGAATAGACATAATACGGTGGAAAATTATTAATACACTAAAGTTCATGGTGATGCAATTCATTGGATGTCTATATATAGATTACTTCCTTATGCAAAGTAATTATATGAATGATTACTGAAATAATATGTTTTTTATCCTATGTTTCAATGTGGTATTTTTTCTCAAGGATAAAAGAAAACAAACATGTTTATCTCATCAAAGTATAGAATCTAAGTTCATAGCATTGACCGCAACAAATAATGAGACTGAATGGTTGAAAGATATCTTATTGAAGGTACCATTCACCTATAAGAGGAATATGATAATACAAATATGTAGTAACATTCAAGAAATATTAGGTAGATCATACAATAGAATCTATAATGAGAAGTCTAGACAATTAATTCAAAGTGAAATTATTACGGTCTCAAGTTGTTTGTGCAAGGTTTAATATATATATATATATATATATATTAGAGTTTCATATGTGATTTGTTATGATATGTTGGTTGTTATCATGAAATAATAAGGTTAAAAGAACTTTTAATACAATTCGGTCTACGTGTGAGACGTATTTTAAAAAAATCACGAAAACACTATAAGAATAGTAGCTATGACAATCTAGGAGTGATGTCACCTCTTATGATAGAATGAGTTCATCTCAAGTTATGAATCTTGAGATGGATAGAACAGAAGGCCAAAATAATGCAACGTGAAATGTGGACAAATATATTAATAAAGCGATTGCTTGTGTAAGATCACCAGATAGGTCACATGTCGTTGTTAAAGAGGTAAAATTTAAATCGAAACATATTATGTGCAAAAGTTGTCTTAATGAAGAGATAAGAGAGTTCATTTAATCAAGTGGAGGACTGTATGAAAAATTGATCAAATGTGGTTATTTTAAGGAAAAGTTCAGATTGTCGAAAACGATCGCTCAACAAAAGATTGATCAAAGCTCCTAAAAGTAAAGTGTCATTAGCCAGGCTCGCCAAGATCAAGCAGGAATAATCACATCAAACATGGACTTTACCGCGGCGAGCATAAACTTTGATCACGACGAACCAGAAAACCCAACTTTATGAAAATTTACGTCAAGTGTGGTGGTGATAAGGAAAAATTGACCTCGACGAAACCACTTCATCATAATCACATCGGACAAATTTGAAATTTCAAATGATTAACAGTTAAAATTCAAAATTTTAACTATTAGCCAACAAATTACCGCGATCAACTAAGACGGATTGCATCAAACCCCAATTGATGTGTCTGTTTTAGAAAAAAATTGTTTTCTAAAAAATTGCTTCTTAAAAAAACACGACTCTATTTGCTGATTTTGTGAATGATTACAACTCATACCATCTCAAATTCTAAAAATGAAACTAAAGTTTAGATCGGTGATTCATTTTTCATTTATAAACCTTCTTTTTATACTCAATAATTTCAAATCTTGTACAGGAAATCTTTCGATTTAATAATTCTCATATATTTAGTCTTTCGTATCAGAAATATAAAAACTAAACGCATCGAAATAAGACCATACTATATAAATCAGATCACGTATATTTTAATACGTAGAATCATAGACTTTTTATATATGCAATAGTGCTAAAAACGTACGTGGCAATGCACCATTGATAATATAAAATAATTATTTCGGTAAAGAAATATATCAACTAAGCATGCATTACCACATATGTTTGTTTGGTTTGTATCTAAGTCATGTTCCTTTCAACTTATGTGTTGTTAGCGACCAATTTGGATTGAAACAAAAATTCTGCACAGGAAACCCGATTTATAAATGAAGAGAAGTCGGTCAATTAGTTTGCGATGTTGAGTGTTAACCACTTTATAATAAGTTAGATTTTGACATGCTACCAAATTCTAATTTTGATTGTTTATTTGCTTAATACTACAACTTTTTTTGTCTTTTATATCATCTTATGGTTTAGGTTAGGGAATACTATTGTGGATAAGACCAATTTCGAACTCTTAAATTATGGATATGCTACATATATTTATAAAAACCAACGGTGTGTATGGGATGTCTATTTTTTAAAATATAAAAGTAATTTTTTATATAAAATGACGGAGACATGTTAAGAAAAGTTTCATTGTTTTCTTTTATATAAGAAATAATATAGAAAGAATTTCAAACCAATAAATCGCGAACGTTTTGGAATTTTTAGTTGATTAATTATATCTTTTCAAATCTCACAAGTTTCGCTCAAATAAAATATTTTATAATATTTTATATAGATAGTATTCATTTGAGTGGGATAATAGTGGCCGGATTAAAAAATTGTATAAGCAGATTTGTATTCTTGAATTTGGATGTATGTTTATTTTTTTTTATTAAAAATATTTAAATTATACAATTTTCAATAAAAGAGTAATGAAAATCGCGATTACATATTTTTCATAAAATTTGTAACAATAACGGATTTTTTTTTGTATTAGAAGTTATGAGACTGAAAACCTACACGAAAGACCTACCTAAGAAACTCAAAGTTTAGTGCTACAATCTGAAATTATGAATCAAACTATGTATAAGAAAATAGAACTATAAACCTACACGAAAGAGCTACCTAAGAAACTCAAAGTTTAGTACCACAATATGAAATTATGAATCAAACAATGTATAAAAAAATAGAGCTATCATGCATTCTCCAAATCTTATTTAAACCGGAAGACATGTATTTATCTACCATTATGTCATATATTTTATAATCTTTTATTTAAAATTTTGAAAACTTTTAATATAAATAATTCAATTCATAGTTCCAGAAATATCTGGATCTGATTATGCTACTAGATAATCCTGGAACTGAGTCTAGAGGTGGAAACAAGAGAACTAGAAAGAAAATGCTAAAAAGTTGTTGTAATATATTAATTGTTCACCCTTCTTCGAAAAGGAAATCTTGCTTTATATAGTAAAGATGATGGGCCTAAACCTACATACGTGACCCAATTTAGTATATTACACCATTTTATCACACTAAACCTACTCATACATTCATTATTCCAAGATAAACCCTCAATATTATTTACTTTACCATTTTCTATTATAAACTTATACATCAAGGCCAAAACGCCTCTAACTTGCCAAATCCATTTAGGCTCAGATAAATTATGTCCTTATTAATAGTCCCCTTAGTCTTTGCGAGAAAGTCGAACGAGGACTACACTGTTTCACCTCAGATCAGGAAACTATCAGCCTTTGGTGAATGTACTTGGGGTTGGAAAACTACTGACTATGAGTAGAGGTTGCTTCGAACAATCCCGACCAAAAACGTCAAAAAATAACGAAAAGTTTGGTGTACTATTTGGGGCAAGCAACTTTTGGGCCCAACCAGGCTGCTGGTTAGCCTAGGCCCAGTAGTTCTGTACTAGCCATCTCTTAATCTTACATGTGTCCTCTAGTTATTCAGGGGATATAATTCAAACGTTGGGAAAAACAATTTTTGGCCTTCCCAAAGCACAATCGTTTCCACTTCTCTATGTATATAACCTTTAGAGAATAAAATCCTAAATATATACTCTTCATTGCCTTATAAGTCACTTTCAGATAATTTCGAGAGAGAGAGAATATCAGTGCCTCGACATTCCTAGAGGGATAAAGCGTATTCTTGCCTTGGTTTATGAGAAAAATGTTCGGTGCTCTTGATTGGTTTTCTATCACTAAGAGGGCCGATAAATAACGAGTAGCGGGAGTGATTGATAATTATTCGAATGAGTTCCAAAACTGTTTTATACCGGGGGGACCTAGACCCTAGCAAAACGTGTTTTTGCAAAGCAAACCCTCCTCGTGTCTCTAATATGACCTCACTCACTCCTATAACCACATGTCAATATGAATAAAAGACTCAGCCCCAGGCAAATGAAGTCTTTAAGAACTAAAGAGGCTTTAGAACTCAAACAAGACCACCAACCCAACCCGCCAAGTCTCTTGGATCTTGCCCTAAGTCACGATTTCTAGAAATGAGGGATTTTAGCTATGAATCCTCGCACAAGGACGAAGTCGAGTATGTGAATATAAGCCCAACCATCACTGAGGGTCCGAAATGGTGTTAATACCACTACCATTACGAGGGGGTAACGTTACGCGAGACTTCTCATCCCGAAGACCAGGCTCTCCCGGCGAACAGGTAAACCGAAACTAGTATTAACACGGCTACTGCTACAACTGTTGCTATTGTTTCTCATACTACAGACAGAGAAATTCTTACAAAACCTTAAATTGAGGCTTGTGCAAATTGTGCGTTTAATATAACCAGCCAAGAAATTGGTCTTCTCCAAGGGTACCACAAAAACTAAAGCCTCGATCTCCAAGACACGAAAACCGGCCGCAAATGTTCCCAGCAATACCAGTGCCGACTCACACGCGCAAAGTGTTGGTGGTCACATGGACGGTAAAGAACCAGATACCGACACAACCGAACTAGAGGAGGTCTTTGATCACAGAGAAGAATTACTTGCAAAAATAGCCAAGGTGTTTTGGATTTTTCAGAGTGGTTTGGTAAGACAACACACACTGGCAAGTAATTGTATTATAACCCATGTGAGGCTTCAGAATTGGAGTCAGGTTGGGTACTTCTGTCTTGCGTCAATATCCATTTACCAACCGCAATGGGAGACGCCGCTGTCGGTAAACGAGAGAGAGAGATAATATTGTTTGTCGATGTGCTCAATTGGGGAGTTCAGTTTCCACTGGGTCATGCAATAGCGAGAAACTTTAAGCTAGTGGAGTTGTACCCTAGCAAAGCCAGCCCTAATACCTGGTTCATATTGATGCCTTGCATTATGGCATCACGACTGTCTCAAATACCGATGCCAATGGAGGAATTTGTGGCCATCACCGGTATATCCAAGATGCCAAAGCAACCCTTCTTATATGCTACCCTCAGGAATGACTATAAAATTATGGACAATCTATTGGAAGCGGATAAATCTTGTAAGCTCAATTTCTTGTTTTGTCGGTGTTTCACTACTATAAACCTCGTCAACAACTACCTTTTGCGAACCTCGAAATATGACTTAAGTGAAGAGAAACGAATGATCCCTCCGGAACCTGCCACTAATATTAAAAGACTATATGCTCATGATGCGCGAGATATCACAAATTCCGTTTGGAGGCTCAAAGTCACTAAAATACACAAACGTGAGATATCAAGACCGGAGCATTCCAATCACTTATAAGAAAATAAATGAGTGAGTGGGAGTTACTAATATGACATTAAATATCATATAAGTAGGACACGACCAAAGCCAAGTAAGGATTTACAACGTGAGCCTTGTATGATTCATTTACTCCAGAGTGACCCTCACTTGGCTTAATGGCCAAACGCAACCCAAGTTTGCGTCGAGACATGGCCAAGCTTGCCTCAAGACATGAACAAGCTTGCGTCGACACTTGGCTAAGCTTGCCTCACAAATAAATCTAACTAAACTATCCGAGAAAAATACTAAGTTTCTTAACCATGCTACATCGAACAACTAGAAAAAAACTTGGCCGAAATGCCAAAATCTCGACCTCGGTGGCCACCTTAGCTACTTGGCCAATGCCAAAAGCTTGAACTCGGTGGAAAATTTGGCCAATTGGCAAAAACCAAATTAGCAAGCTCAACTAGCTTGGCCAAACCTAGCTAAGCCACCCAGCCTTAAGCTACCACCTGGTCACTTAAGTCCAGTTTGGCAAGACTTGTTCAAGCTTTTCTTGGGACATGGCCAAATTTAGCCTAATATGGAGGATTACTCCTCTCATAGCCTACATGACTTAGCCAAGTCTCATATGGTTCCTTTGCAATCTGAAAGGATCAGCTCGCAAACTCGTGTAAAAAACTCGCAACGAGCATGTGTTTGACACTTCCACGAATTAACCAACAAACACTTAGCCTACGTCGTTCCCCGTCTCCTAAATGTTGACAAAGTGTATGAAAACCATATGTGACAACATACAGAAGTCTTGTTTGAAATTGTACGATAGAGCAACCCTAAGGACGTGTCTCCGTGTGATAAAGCATCCCGAGAGTAAAAAAATATTTCACCAATGAATAGGCCACAACCAAAAATCCCTCGACGTTAAGCTCACTATATAAATAAATAGTATCTCATTTGTAATGTTAGGTGAAAGTTAAAGAGAATAATAACAACAAAAAAGATGTCATTTTGTAATCTATATCATAAATAATGATAAAATAAAAATGTTTTTTAAACATCACTTCAAATATTTCCAATTTGTTTATGTTAATTTTTACTTGTCAGAAATTTCCAAATATCATAAGCTTAGATGTTTTTTATCCCACCATATATAATTGGAATTATTTGTTTTATAAGTTAATACATTCACTATTATTGATGAGGTCGAATACTTTACGCACTGTAAGTTGCTTTTATCTGGAGGGCTGTTCGGACCAAACCACTACCATGAAAAACTGAACAGGATAAATGTAATAGAATATGACTAAGCTAGGTGCTAGTCATTTCACATCTTGGGTAATGGGTTCTTAAACTTGACTCGACTCCACAATCCGACCCGATAGGCCCATGGGTCATTAATTAAGATTAAATACCGTAATTACTTCCATTAATGAGGGTGATCAAAATTTAATACAAACACACAACTTAATTATCTCACTACACTTTATCTTAAACATTAAATTCCCAAAACACTTTACTAAATTACCTTCAAACAGAAATACACCACACCAAATTGGAGACCACAGTGGGACCACGACGGTGCCTAAATTTCACAATTCAAAACCAGCAAACAAAGTAGTTCAGATGGATCCGAATGAGCAGAATATTCCACCTCCTGAGGTGGAAGTTGCAAAGGAAAACAATGAATATACTATCAAGGAGGACGATCAGTTGAGAGCTAAGATAGAGACATTTAGAGCAATAAAACAAGCAGATAAATAGGTTAAAGAAAACTCTGGTGCGTTGTTACTTCACCACACTAAAAATCTTGGAGAGAACGAGCAGTCTCTAAAGACCCATCTTAGTTTCAAGAAGACACACCGATCTAAACATGTGAAGAGTTCTACATCTGAGTCCTCCAGCAGCTCATCTAATGAGGCAGAGCTTGAATAATAAGTGTCTTCATTAAGCGATGAAGAGCGGTCAAAAACAAAACTGAGACTGACTAAAAACATTCAAGAAAAAATAGGCACGACAGGTTTAAGAAACACCATGGTAAGGGTAAGGGTTCAGCCAACCAACATATTGACCCATTGTTGATTGATCCCTTTGCTTTTCAGTCCGAACCATGTATTTTTTGCTACTCCAAATGAAGATATTGTTTTTAGCCGTAACAAGAATTGGATGCAATCGTCTTTGTCTGTGAAAAGACTCTCCGGACATCTTGCTAAAAGGTCTGAGAGCTCCAAGATGGAAAAATATGATAGGAGCCGAGATCCGGACAACCATCTGGAGCAGTTTAAGAACTTCATGATGATTTTTGACGACGACGACAAACTATTTTGTAGGGCCTTCTCCCAAACTTTCACAGGAAGCGCCCTCAAATGGTACAATAGTCTCCCTCATGGATGCATAAGAAATGTTGATACATTTTGGGTTACCTTCCGGAGGAAATTCATTGGAAGCAAGGAGTTTAAGGGTAATGGGGACACCATTATCCATTGTGTTCAAGAGCCAAATGAGTCTCTAAATGAGTATATCAACCGGTTTGTGAATACAAAGAATAGGCTATTAGATTGCTTTGAACAAGTTGTAATTGTTTCCCTCAGACAAAGTTTGAATCCAGGTAATTTAGCTGATTCAATGACTCGGAAGAAGGCTATGACCTAGGGTGGTTTGTTGAATCAGGTGGGGAAATAAATCATCGTTGAGGAGACTAAGAAAACTAGAGTACACTGCCAAGTTAGGTCCACTACTACAACAACGAATCCTCGAGCTGCTAATCAGTCTGGTTACAGGTTAAAAGAGACTGGATATGGATCTAACTGATCAAGGCAAAATCAGTCTAACCAGACTCAGAGCCAAGATGTCAGAAACAAGAGAGGACCTTGGGTTCAACCTGAGTGGTTTGCTGAATTGTGGGAAAGTGTGGCTAAAATCTATAACAAAACTAAAAACGAAGTACACTTTAGAAAAGCCAGCAGCATTACAATCCCCCAGAGAAAACCGGAGCTCCCGTTTCTGCAAATACCACAATGACATAGGCCATGATACCCATGATTGTATAGCCTTGAAGGAGGAGGTCCAGAACCTCATTGAAAGGGGTAAGTTGGGAGCCTATGTCAAAAAACGAGGGGGAAGCACACCGGATAATACACAAGCCAATACTAATACTCTCCGAACTAGTCCTTCGAACAATCATGGAACATCCTCACCGGAAAATGCAATGGTAATTACTGAAAGGTTCAATATAGACTCTGAGTATCTTGATCCAGATCCGAGTAGAAATCGGGTAGGGGTAATAACAGACAAGACCAAAACTATATCCAGTTTGATTAACCTTTTTGAATTATTGACTATTTTCGGAGGGGACACTGTGCCTACACCTTCTAGTTTATCAAAGAAGAGACATGTACATAGTTTGGCCACTCAGTTGGATGAAATAATGTCCACCCACCTATATCAAACCCCTTCTCCCTCTATATTTTTCGATGAGGATGACGTAAGAGACATTGCAGGGCCTCATGAAGATGTTGTGGTAATAGGGGCATCAATAGGAGGAAATGATATACACCGGATTCTGATTGACACATGAAGTTTGGCAAACATCCTGTTTTTAAGCTCCTACTAGCGAATGAGAAACCCTTCGTTCATACAACATTCCAACAGAACCATCGTAGGCTTCATAAGAATTTTTGCAGTTGTGATTGGGGAAATCGAAGAAAAAGTTTTATTGGGAAAAAGGACCCTTTAAGAAAATGGTAAGAGTACTGTTTGTTGTGGTTGATTGCCCAACATCTTACAATGCAATATTTGGGAGGTCTTGGCTCTCTAGAATGCATGTTGTAGCCTCTACGGTCCACCAATGTTTGAAATATGCTCTCCAGAGACAAGTAGGTGTTGTCCGGGAGCAGCCATAAGGTAGTCAGGTAATGTTATGCAATAGCCCTTGCCTCTAAGTCTTTAGAGGCACTCAAGGTTAGCAGAGATTAGCAGCTATTGTAGCCTTCAACTAATGATCCTAGGAAGGCTCCCAGTGTCATAATACCTATTGAGGAGGTTGAAACCCACTTCCTAGATGAGGGAAAGAATTTTTAAATTGGTACCAAGTTAGCACCAGATTTGAAACACTGAATGTTGTCCTTTTTGATGAATAATCGACATGTCTTCGCGTGGTGCAATAGTGATGTTACTGGAGTCCCAGCTGATATTATTTCTCATAAGTTGTCTATACGAACTGATATTGTGCCAGTTGTACAAAGGAGAAGGTCTTTCTCTAAGGAATAAGTAGATGAGATTGTTTAGGAAGTTGATTGTTTGACAAAGATGGGTCACATTAAAGAATCTCAGTACCCTTTGTGGACTGCCAACCCTGTTTTGGTCAAGAAAAAAAATGGAAAATGATGCATGTGCATTAATTTTACTGATCTTAACAGGGCATGCCCCAAAGATCTTTATCCCGTTCCTCGGATAGATCAGTTGGTGGATTCGACTTTTGGAAATAAGTTATTATCATTAATGGATGTGTTTTCAGGGTACAACCAGATATAAGTAGATCTGAAGGATCAAGACCATGCTACTTTCATTACAGACAAAGGTTTTCATTGTTATAAAGTGATGCCGTTCGGATTGAAAAATGTTGGGGCCACTTACCAAAGATTAGTGAATAAAGCCTTTTCTAATCATATTGGCAGAAACATGGAAGTTTATATAGATGATATGACGGTTAAAAGCTTGGAGGAAGATGCACATAAACCTGACCTTCAAGAAACATTTTCTAACTTAGAGGCTGTGAATTTGAAACTGAACTCTGAAAAGTGTGTATTTAGGGATTGATCTGGAAAGTTCTTGGGTTATATAATAAGTGAGAAAGGAATTCAGCCTGATCCGGATCAACTTAATGCTTTACTAGCTATGGACCCTCCTCGGAGCACCAAAGAAGCTTTAAGTCTGACCAGATGATTGGCTATTTTGAACAGGTTTATTTCAAGATCATCAGACAAATATGCCCTGTTCTTCCAAGTGTTGAGAAATGCCAAAAACATTAATTGGTCTCCATAGTGTGCTCAGGATTTTATTGAAATCAAGAATCATTTGTCTTCACCTAAGACTCTCTTCAAGCCTGTTCGGGGGGAAAGGATTTACGTATATCTAGCTGTATCAAAGTATGCAATAACTGATGTGCTAGTAAGAGAGGTGGACAATTACCCTCGTCCGGTGTATTACATTAGCAAAAGTCTGTTGGATGCTGAAATAAGATATTTGAAGTTAGAAAAACTAGCATTGGCCTTGGTAATTGTAGCAAGAAAGATGAGATCATACTTCCAAGCTCATTCCATTGTTGTTCGAACATCTTTTCCCTTGAAAAGTGTTCTTCAGAAAGCTGATGTATCAAGAAGAATGACCAAGTGGTAAGTGGAGCTGGGTGATTATGATATTGATTTTACACCCAGGATGACGATTAAAGCCCAGTCCGTGGCTGACTTCTTGGTAGAATTTCATGCTGATAAATCCTTCGGGCAGATGTCAGAAAACCAGTCTAAGAAAAAATGGGTAGTTCAAACTGATGGTGGATTAAGTACTATGGGTTGTGGGGCTGGAATCTTTTTAACTTCTCCCTATGGTGATAATATGTACCAGGCCATATGTTTTGGTTGCAGGGCTTCTTACAATGAATCTGAATATAAAGCAACGATAGTTGGTCTTAAGTTGGTTCTCATATATGGGGAAAAGAGATTCCGGTTAATGAGTGATTCTCAATTATTAATTCACCATGCTCAAGGGAATTCAGAAGCAAAGAAAGAACAATTGATTAAGCACTTGTTAATGTTAAGGAAAGTTGCCGCAAGCTTCAAGAGTATCTACTATGAACACATCCCTAGATCGGAGAATAATGTGGCAGATTCTTTGGCAACCATAGCTTATTCTGAATCTTACCCTTGGACTTTGATGCAAGAATGTCCATCAATACAGATGGGCCCAGAAAAAGGTAAAGAAGGTGAAGAAAGTATGAGCATAGTAACCATTCAGCCCAAGGACTGGAGGTATGATATTCTTCAGTTTATTTCCGATGGGATTTTGCCTCCGGATAAGGCCATAGCTAAGAAAATCAAGTATAAGGCTCGTGGTTTCTTGATATTAAGGAAAGTTCTTTACAAAAAATCTATCAGTAGACCTCTTTTGCATTGCTTAGGATTTGAAGAATCCCAAGTTGTGTTATCTGAACTACATGATGGAGAAGGTTCTGCACACTATGGCTATAAAGCCCTAACCAGAAGATTTTTATTAGCAGGGTACTACTGGCCAACCATAATGGCTGATGCTAAAGAGATGGTAAAAAGTGTGATCCTTGCCAAAGACATGGAAATGAAATTCATGTGCCAGCAGTTCCTATGGAATCCATATCCGAACCGATACCTTTCGACATATGGGGGTTGGATCTAGTTGGTCCTCTTCCCATGGCATCCAGTAGATGTTGAACAATATTTGTTGCTATTGACTATTTCTCTAAGTGGATGGAGGCAGCTCCTTTAGTTGGAACCACTTCTAAGGAAATCATTAAATTTATTTTATCTAACACATGTTGCAGATTTGGAGTTCCCCGAAAGATTACTACAGATAATAGGCCACAGTTTGATAATAAAGACAAGGAAATGTTCTGCACCTCCAGAGGAATTCAACATTGTTTTTCATGTCCTTTCCACCCTTAAGAAAATGGGCAAGTTGAAGTTGCAAATCGGAAAATCTTGTCCGGGTGGAAGAAGAATTTGGAGGGAGCTGCAGGAAAGTGGCCAAGTATCTACAAGAAGTGTTATGGGCCTACCGAACTACACATCGGGCTGCTGCACAAGAATCTCATTTTGCTCTTGTGTATGGGATGGATGCAATCACTCCCATGGAAGCTACTTTACCATCTCACAGAGTCCAAAACTATTCCTAACAGGCTAATGATATAGCAGTCAGAAATCAGTTGGATTTCATTGAAGAAAGAAGAGTTAAAGCGCATTTGAGGACGGTGCATTACCAGGGTTTGATGAGGAGCAGATTTTCCTTCAAAGTTAAAAGAAGAGATTTTCAGTTGGGGGACAAAGTCTTAAGAAAAGTCTTTTTGCACACCAAGGAAAAACAGTTTGGTAAGCTGGCTCCGAATTAGGAAGGCCCTTATGTGGTATGTTGGAAAGTTAAACTAGGAACATACAGGCTCCAAGACAAGGAAAGAAGAACACTAAAGCACCCATGGAATGTTGAACATCTCAGGTTATACTTAGAATAACTCTCTTATAAATATTTAATTTTTAAGTATAAAAGCATACTCTTTCCTACCCTGGTGGCGCAGGGGGGTTTTAACGAGATGTCTAAGTTTTTCAATAATATCTTATGCCTTCTTCAAAAGTTGGGTGCAACTTTTTTTTGACTTAGCCATAGTATAAGGTGGTTGTATAGTAAATTCTTATTAAACACCCCGGCTCTCAAATATATTTGAGTTGGTCGGATATATTAAACACTTGGTCACATTTATTAAACACATGTGGTTGAGGATATTTAATATCCTTACTTAACACCTCTGAGATATTGAAGGCTATCTAAACATTTGCCATAAAGCGTTAAACAAAATTCAAACAAAGGTGATCTTAGAGACTGAGCGGACTAAAACCGATCCATGATTCACAAATTCCTTGACCATTCAAGGACTTTAAGTTTTACAGAACAGAGATTAAACAAACAATGCAACAAAAGTCCTTGGCCATCCAAGGACTTTAGTTTCTCAACAAAAAATACACAACAATACACTACAACCTTAGGGCTTGTCCCCTTTGGGTTTTCTTCATCGTTATTTTTTTTGGACTTTTGAGTTTAGCACTTGAACTCTCACCAACTCCTTCACGGTCTTTGAAATCTTCCCCACTTGAATAGTTGTGCTTGTCACCATCAGCCATCGTATGAAAAAGGAGGTCATCGTATTCCACTAATTTCCACAAAGGACCAAGAGTCCTCTTAAGAAAGGTCTCATGAAACAGTAAGACCATATCGGATTTGATGCCATCGTCTCTTTTCCCCAATGAGTCTACCACTCCAAAGTCCTACTTCTCTATTCCAGCAACTATCTCTTCAGCTTGTTTTTGTACTAGAGTTGTATTCTCCTTTGTATTCTACTTAACAACATCCTCCAAGTTGGCCTTGTCCTTGGATAGAGTCTTGATGGTTTGGTCTTTAGCCTCTAGTTATTTTTTCAAAGTTTTGATCACATTGAAAGAAGAAGTCTCCAGTCTGGAATACTTGGCCTGGAGATCTCTTTGAGCCTCTTTTGACTTGAGCAGTTTGGCAGCCAAATCTTCTTTCTCTTTCTTCATAGACCCTATACGTTGTTGGGCAGTAGAGAGGCTATTAGTCACGCCTTGGTTAGCTGTGGTCGGGGAATTGATAGTGTTTGTCTGTTCCCTCAGTTGTCTTTCCACGGAAAATACCGGACAGATGTAACCTAGGAGGGTGTGACTCAGAATTCTTGCTCGCTTGATATCACATAAGTCTCACCATTATGGGTCACAACATTGGACGAGTTGGCAAGACGATAAGGCTCCGCAAAGTCATCTTTGTCTAGGTCATTGAAATATATGTTAATATCCTGAAAGACATTAAGATTTACCTCTCCATCAGCAGTAGTCTGTTCGAAATAAAGGTTGTGTAGAATTTCTTCTTGTAAAGTAGGATCAGCAGGAGCCGAAGGAGGGATTTCAGAAGGACGTAGAATTATATTTGATCCTAGAGTGAATTTTTTCTTCTTTGCAGCTTTTTCATCACTGCTTGCCTTGCAGTTCTTATCCTTCTTCGTAATCTTTGGTGGGTTGTCCGATCACCAGCCTCCTTAACTGTAACTTCCACTACTTCTAGCAGAAAAGTATTAATCCCTCATTGGTTCTCCGAACCGGTTTCTTTGGTAGTTGCATGAGATGGGTCTGTTGTGGTTTTCTTATTTATTTTGTTCTTCATCTTGTCTAGATGGCTAGGGCCTTTGACCCTGGAAGGAAAGTAAAGCTTGGCGTCCTTAGCCTCAGTTCTCCTCAGGATAACATCTGCAGAAGGAGGGGTGGTCAGTTCTTTCCAGAAGTGTCTCTTCTTCATGTGGTATTCCACAGATGAGACTTCACAAAATTCCCTGAGGTGAAGCAGTTGTGGAAATCATTCCCCCATTTCTCCAAGGCCCAGACGTTTAGTTTGGCGCAAGTGTTTTGACCGACCTCCACGTGGTCTGAGAACTTCTTCGGAAAAACTGAAAAAGGGACATGAGTCAGTTCGGAATAACCACATAGTGTTTAAAAAGATAAAAGGAAAACAAACTTACCTATACTCTTCCAACGGCTAGTCAGTTGGCTTGGGTTAGACTCAAGTTTGATCTTTTTCCCATTCTCCCAAGCTTCGCTGATGAATAGGAATTGTGTCCTCCGTGGCTTTTCTGACTCTAGAAGGTCATTCACTATCTTGTAATTATTCCCTATATTGTAATGGTAGAAGGGAATATGGTGATTCTTGCATAAATTCGCCACATTAGCGAATTGTTCCATTGATAGTGTAATCTTGGATAGTCTAAAAGCCATGATGTCAGCCATCATAATGTACCACGCGTTTGGGCTCAGCTGGCTCGGACATAGCTTAATCAGGTGGAAGTACCAGTTCAGAACCTCTGTATAGACCACTAGCTTCTTAGGTTTACAATCAATCGAATTTTCCAGGGTGACCGAGATTCTCACCTTGACAGACTCAGGGATCCCCCACTTTGTACAAATACAACCCAATTCAACAGTATGGGTGTATACGTAGGCTATATTCTGGAGGGATAAAAGGTATTTTCTGCTAAATTTCTGGAAATTTGGCCCTACTTTCCCTTCCAGAGACTCCGGAAGCGCATCCGGATTGGTCAGACCCACTTTAGTTTTTCCCTTTCAATTTGTAGCGGTGTCCTACGTCTGTCCGGACGCCTCAAAAGGAGTATCATCCATACTATCCTCCATATTTTCTTCCGTTACAATGGAAGGCTGTTCAGATACCTTGGCTTCTGTTAGGGGCTGTTGTCCGGATGGTTTGGGTTCTTGCAAAGGCTTTATTATCTCTGAACTAGTGTGTATCAAAGAGGTAGGAGTGGACTTAGCCTTGAAATTGGCGAGTTATTCAGCGAGGGGTATTCTTCCCAGGGGACTTCTCAGCGTCTGAACCCATGACAATAAAGGGTGAAGACTTCCTAACACTGGAAACAACCATTTCTTTAGAGAGAGGGTACTGAGATTCTTGAACAGAGGATCATGATTGAAGAGGAGAAAGATTTGGGAAAAAAGACAATTTTTTACCTTAGATGTCTTTGATGATAATGACCATTGGTCTGTGTTTCCTTTTGATTGATTGATTCATTCACCAGGAGAAACAAGAAGACCAGCTACGATCATCTCGTCTCTTGCAACTTTTCTTGCTTTTTCCAATTCAGACAAGTTCAGCCAACCCCATTTTACCCGTGCGTTTCTGGCTGTAAACATAAATTACTCAAGCGCAATTTGAAAAATGATCACTAAGCTTTCTCTCTCTAGAAACGTATTGTGTTTGTGAAGACAATAAAACAGTAGAAGATATATATAACTATGAAAATTAGAAGTTACCTAGGAGAAGATAGAATGATCAAAGCAATGATTAAGGGCTACACAGTATGGTGCTTAAAACCTAGGTAACTTTCTAGCCTGTTAGGTACGAGAATCTAGGTGAAAACGGATGGGGGGTCAAACCAGAGTCTGACACGTGTCCCACGTTGAAAAAAAACTCTTGGAATTTTTAACGGTAAAATCAGTCCTACCAAAATCTGGACATATTGACTCTTGAAATTCTTGACATAGAAAAATAAACTCTTTGATTTGGACACAGAAACATATAAGAAATAGTTGATTTTGATTCTTAAAAGTTAACTCTTCCAAAGATTCTTTGCAAGACCTAAAAGGGCTACAATTTGGTGTGGTTTATTTCTATTTGAGGGTAATTTAGTAAAGTTTTTTGGGAATTTAGTGTTTAAGGTAGAGTGTAGTGAGATAATTAAGTTGTGTGATTGTATTAAATTCTAATCCTCATTAATAATAGTGGTTGGGATATTTATACTTAATTAATAACACATAGGCCTATCGGGTCGGATTGTGGAGTCAGGTCAAGTTTAAGAACCCATTAGCCCAATATGTGAAATGACCAGCACCTAGCTTAGTCATATTACATAGCATTTGTCCTGTTCGTTTTTTCAAGGTAGTGGTTTGGTCCGAACAGCCCTCCGGATAAAAACAAGTTACGGTGCCTAAAATATCTGACCTCATCAATTATAACACTTAAATTTGTTATTAACTGAACTATATCAGAGACACGTCTTCATACGCACAAGATGCGTGAATAAATGTTACTTTTTTCTAAATTAGTGAGTGGTAGTTTTCTTGTTTAGATAGTTGTTGTAGGGTTTGTTCATATTCTTACTCTCATTTATTACTATGGGCCCTTCAAAGTGGATTTGTTGTGCAAAGAGTGCGTTATGACCTGTGGCCGCCTGCCTGGTGGGGGCGGCTCCTCCGTTGTGGGTAAACGGGAAACCCGACTTTACGAACCCGAAGAAAAGCTGCACAACAATAGTAAGGCCGTTAAGACCGAATATTTTTGTAGTACTAGCATGAATGCAAGTGAATGAATCCCCTAACGAGTGAAGTGCTTACGCCCCTTTAGAGATAGGGGCAAGCAAAAGAGCCCGTTCTTCAATTTTGAGATCTTTAGATTCGTAAGATCATGATAGAGTCCTCTTCCCTTTACTAATAGAAAGTCAAGGAGGCTCAAAAGCTATTGTTTGCTGTCTACTTCGCGAAGGGCTATTCACTCTAAAATTTGTTTATCCTGAACCTGCTAACTACTTGACCGGCTCACGTACTATCGTTCTATTTGAATTCCGTTTCACCTCAAGCTTGAAAGTGGCTTGGCTTCATACTCTAACAGACTGGACTGAAACCGGCAGCCCGGCCTGCTTCCATCGCCGGAGACGAGACTGGGCTTCATCTGGACTTATTCCCATTGAAATTATTTCCTTGACTCTATACCCGAACGAGGGGAATTGAATAATACTAAAAGGAGAACTTAAGTATTTTGAAGAAGTTATGTTGCACATTCAAAATAAAGAATGGTGGAAGGCCATGCAAGAAGAGATGAAGTCGTTGCATGCGGATCACACATAGGATTTGGTAGAGTTACCAGAAAGGAAGAAAGCACTTAACAATAAATGTGTGTTTAAGCTGAAGACTGAAGAAGGAATTCACAACCAAGATACAAGGAGTAGTCGGTTGTCAAAGTATTTGGTCAGAGAAAATGCATTTATTTTGAAGATATATTTTCACATGTAGTAAAAAAAGTCATCCATTCGTGTTGTTCTTGGAATAGCTGCTAGCTTGAATTTGGATGTTGAACAACTTGATGTGAATTTTTTTTTTCTATGGTGATTCGGAAGAATAAATTTACATGAAGCAACCTGAATGGTTTGATACAAAAGATAAAGAGAATTTGGTGTGCAAACTAAAGAAGAGTTTGTACGATCTTAAAAAACGCCACGACAGTGGTATAAATGGTTTGATTCCTTCATGGTGGAACACATGTATAATAAGACTTCATCTAAACATTGTGTTTTCATCAAAACAATTTCTGAAAATAATTTTATCATCCTTGTGCTCTACGTGGATGATATACTGATATTCGGGTCGTGATATTGAAAAGATAGATAAGTTAAAGATGGAATTCAACAAATCATTGCAATGGAGAATTTGGGTCCCGCAAAACAACAAATTATGGTTGTCCCAAGAAACATATATTGAGAAGAATTTAGAAAGATTCAGCATGAGTAAAGCAAAACCTGTCATTTCTCCATTTACAGAGAACTTTAAACTTTCTTTCAAGCAATCACATATAAAACAAAGTGACATCAAATAAATCTATAAAATAAATTATTCTTCAGTTGTTGGTAGTTTGATGTGTACAATGGTTTGTACAAGACCTCACATTGCATATGTTGTCGGAGTAGCCCATTGACTTCTATAAATACTTACCTCCTTCATTAATAGCTCAAACTTTCCACCCAAAATTTCTAGAGAGAGAAAACTGGCTTACAAACCTCGTCGGATTCCAGAGTGGCTCCTTATTAGCAAAAAGTTCGAAGAGAGAGTCGCTGCTGGTGAATACACTGAGCCTCAACCTCCACCTGCTGTGACTACCTTCTACGGTTCGTGGCCCCCTCCTGCAAATTCGACGGCCATCATTCCCCTCGAAATATCACAACAGAACCAAATCACCAACCAGTCCACCCTTGGAGAAATGGGGAAAGAAAAGCACCACAAACACTCCTCGGGAAAGAGAAAGAGACACCACAAAGATAAGCATTCGCATGAGTGCAAACATTCTAAAGAAGCGCCACCAACTACCCCTGAAGCTTCTTGAACTGTGGTAGTAGATACTTCTCTTCCGAAGACCGGGGATCCTGTGTCAAGCCTTCCAGCCACTCCATCCATAACAGGGAATGAAACTCCCCGGTTTTCTCAAGGACAGACTGTAATTACCGAGGCCGAAATTCGAGAGTTGCGCAACAAAGCCCTAGCTGCTAAAGGGAAAGCTATCCCCTTGGACAATCCTGAGTCGTCTATTCAAGCTATTTGGTTGCTGATCGGAACAACGTCATCGAAATTCGTGTAGAGTCATCTAGTGAACAACCCATCGCCTCGAAGAATCCTGAGCCACATACTCAAGCAATTCAAGCCACAAGTCCAAACAAAATCACCGAACTCCCAGCAGAATCATCGAGCCAAATGCCTATTTCTCCTCCAACAATATCCGACTAGAAAGCGAACCGTATTGCCCCCAAGTTAAAGGGAGACGTAACACTTCCCTTAGAACTCGATGCCATCATGGGTAACAATATTCGAGGGATTGAGAACAAACATGCAGTTGCTCTTCACAACATATCCTACAAGTATTTTTCTCCATCAGAGGAAATGTTACTCCGTACTCGTTGGTGCATCCCTTCGTACATCAACATTAGGTTCCCCTCCGAAGGAGAGACCCCATTATCAGTGAGGGATCATGAGCTTATTGTCTATACCGAAATTATGAATTGGGGACTAAGATTTCCTTTAGACCCCTTTTTCATTGAATATTTTACCAAAATTGACATTTACCCTTCTCAAGCTGGACCCAACATGTGGTTCACATTGATGGCCTCAAGAATTTCAGGCCAAGAATTTTCCTTTGAGCAGTTCATCGGATTATCTGGGTTAGCTAGGAACCCATTCTTCCCATTCTACTCATTAACCTTTAACCGAAGGCAAAAAATGTTGAAAGATTTGCTAGAAGCTGACAAGAGATGGAGACAGCAATTCATTTTCTTCTCAGGTCATTGGGAAACAGGCTCAGAAGCAACCCCTTCGAACCCTCACAAATTATCTCTTCTGTGGACCAACAAATGTAAGTCTTCGAACGAATTTTCTTATGGTAACCCTTCGAATAATAAGATTCTAACTTGATATTTCTGTAGCTATGACTGGCTTCTCCAAACCATTTGTTGGTCATGTAGAGAGTCCCATTACCATTTTTACCAAGCTCAGTGAGTGGGCCAAAGAGAAATGAGAAAATAGATTTGGCTTGTGTTTCAGGGACAACAATATGGCTCTGAGCAGACTTTGGAGGTTGAATCCCTTTGATCGGTTATCCTTAAAAGAGTTGATGACCCCTCTTTCTCAAGATGAAGTGCTAGAGCGAGTGACGAAGAAGGATATAGTGATTTATCTTCCAAAGCGTTCTCGTGCACAGAGTCATCGGGATGGGTCTGATGAAGAACTCCATACTAAGGAACAACAGCCACAAATGGAAGTGGAAATCGTCCCAGAGCCGGCCTCCTCGGCCAACAGAGTGACTCCCAATCCTGACTCTCCCCCAAAAAATCCGTCCACCCTCGGAAGAAGAAAGACTTGAAGGCCAAAGGGAAAGAGAACAAGACTGCCCTGGAACCTATCCAAGAGCTGTCCAAGGACGGTAAAATTCAAAATGACGCCCCCGAACCTGCCCAGGAAATTGAAGACCAAAGAGCATTGGGTGAGCCTGAGCATGAGGTGGGAGATAACTCTCCCAAACAGAACTCAAACTTAACACCTAGCACTTCTCGCACTCAGGTTTCACATCCAGCTCCCCTTGAAGAGCCCCCAATACTAGCTCCACTGCCCCTTCCTTGAAGTAAACCTCCCCAACATGTTAACCTTAGAATTCTCGAAGGGGAGTCATTGGATTTTGACGTTGTTGGCCTAGGCTCTCCTAGCAGCTCCTTCAAAATTCCCCACGATGATGAATTTTCACTAAGTCTGCGGGGCCTGCTGCACACCTCTGTCATTAGGGGAAAGAAAATGCAGCATTTAGAGAATCGAAAGAACCACTATAAGTTCAAAGCCTCCCTGTTGGCTTCACAACTTGAAGAGGCCAAAAAGTATTATGCTATTGTGGAGAGCCAGGCGGATGCATTGTATGAGAGATTATCTGCCTCGGAAAATTACGTCATTATGCTTGAGAGGTTCTGCCAGGAGGAAATGGACCTCTATCAGAAAAAGACGGAGGGCCAAGAGAAACTCATTATCGAATATCAAAAGGCTCATGAAGTAGCAAACAAAGGTTTTAATGACTGTTGTAATGATTATGAAAAGATTTACAAGGACAGAGAAAGATTGGTGAAGCGCATCAAAGATTTTCCTCGGCAGGTGGACGAGGAGAAGGAAAAGGCTGTGAATGCCTATGTGACCAAGTGCACAAACAATCTTGCTGATCGAGATGCAACAGTTCGAGCAGGCCTAATAACTCAACTTCATGCACAACACCCTGAATACGACCTAGGCAGCTTTTGGAAACTCGTGTCCCCAGATCTTCGTCCTCCTCATATCGTAGTCAGTGAGAGTGTGTCATCAGATTCCGAGGAAAGTGATTCCCCAGAGAAATCGCAGCAGTAGGTAAAAACGGTGGCATAGTTTTTTATGTATAAGACCTTTATAAGGTAGTTTTTGTTTTCCTTCGTTCACTATGCGAGGAGATGTACTCCTCAGATTTTTGTGTATGCCCCAACTGGGAATGTTCAACCATGCAACTTATTATTTATCGTTTTCTCTTAAGTGTTTGCCAATTCATATCGTTGTATCGATTCAATAATCTATATCTATTCGCACTGTGGTATGCATCAAGAACTATGCTAAGACTATGTAAGAAGAAATAGGCTAAGGCATGGCATAAATAATAACATAAAAGTGTAAACAATTCGAGGCACAGAATATTTTGACCCAAAGAATAGTTCGAAGGGTGAAACCATTCGAGGCACCACTAATTGTAAACCAAATAATAGCTTAAGGTAAAGAAAAATTTGAGGCACAAATTATTGTGACCCAAATAATAGTTTAAGGCACAAATTATTGTGACCCAAACAATAGTTCGAAGGGTTAGACGATTTGAGGCACAAATTACTATGACCCAAACAATAGTTCGAAGGATTAAACAATTCAAGGCACAAATTACAGTGACCCAAATAATGGTTTAAGGCAACAAAAAATTCGAGGCACAAATTATTGTGACCCAAACAATGGTTTAAGGCAAAGAAAAATTTGAGGCACAAATTATTGTGACCCAAATAATGGTTTAAGGCAAAGAAGTATTCGAGGCACAAATTATTGTGACCCAAATAATGGTTTAAGGCAAAAATACGTTTTATTAAACAGCTCATTGGGACACCTCGTTAAAACCTTCCTGTGCCTATCAGGGTAGGAAAGAGTATGCCCTCACTATGTTTTGGAACTTTGATATAAAAAAAAGGACAACTGTTACGCTCTAACTAGTCCCTCATTCAAGATACAATTTTAAGTGTTCAATGTTCCATGGGAGTCGGAGATATCGCCCTTCCTTGTCTTTTAATCGATACGTGCCCGATTTTATTTTCTCAGTGACTTTATAAGGGCCCTCCCAATTTGGTCCCAATTTACCCAGACTCTTGTCTTTAGTATGTAGGAAAAATTTACGTAGTACTTTGTCCCCCACCTTATATGCTTTACTTTAGACGCATATCGACTCCTCATAAGAGTTTGATAATGTAGAGACATCAACTGTGCACGTTGTCTTTTTTCTTCAACCAAATCTAATGCAGTGCTCTGCTTTGATCATTCACGTCTGTTGTATACGTTGCCACACGATATGAAGGGAAAACAATCTTTGAAGGGACAATGACATCCATGCCATAAACTAAAGCAAATGGAGATACAACAGCGGCCGTTCGTGGAGTTGTCCTATAAGCCCACAATACTTCTTGTAAATAATTAGGCCATTTTCCTGCCTTTCCTTCCAAATTATTTTTCAAACCATCTAGAATTGTTCGATTGGTCACTTCCACTTGTCCATTAGCTTGGGGATGAAATGGGGCAGAAAAACATTGTCGTATGCCCCTAGAAAGGCAAAAACTTTTAAACTCCTTGTTATCGAACTGAGGCCCGTTATCCGTTGTGATTTGCAATGGTACACCAAAGCGACAACAAATATTTGACACAACGAATTTAATTGCATCTTTGGCTTTTGTCCCTGCTAAAAGTTCTGCTTCCACCCACTTAGAGAAATAATCCATTGTTACTATTATAGTTTGTTTGCCGCCGGAAGCCATTGGTAGGGGCCCAACTAAATCAATGCCCCACCTGTCGAATGGGACCGCCTCCGAAATACTCTCCAATAATACCCCGGGCTTATGGCTCACATTGGCATAGCGCTGACACGTGTCACATTATTTTACTAAATCTTTTGCATCTGAAGCGATAGTTGGCCAATAATACCCAGCTAGAAACACCCGTCGAATTAACGCCTTATACCCACAGTGGGTTGAACCTTCCCCATCGTGCAATTCGGTCAGGAAAAATTGCGACTCATCCTTGTTTAGAAACCTTAGTAACGGTCGGCTCAAAGATTTCTTATACAGAACGCCTCCCAACATGATATACCCGTGAGACTTGAACCTGATTTTCCTAGCCTCGTACTTTCCAACAGGTAAAGTATCATTTTCCAAGAAGTCAATAATGGCTGACCTCCAATCATCTTTGATCACATTGCTCACCTCGTCAATATTCATTGTATGCTCCGCATCGATCATGACCGAAGGTCGTTCCTGAATCAAGACCCATGGGTATCCTTCCGCTCGTGAGGCTGTGGCCAAGGAATCTGGGACAACATTTGCCTCCCTTCGAACATGTTCATACTTGACCTCCTCGAACTCAGACACCAAATCTTTTAATGCTTTAAGATATTGTATCAGCTTATCTTTTCTGGCCTCAGACTCTCCCAAAGCTTGGTTTATCACCAACTGTGAGTCGCTGATCAGTTTAATCATTTTGGCCCCATATATCTGAGCTAAACGCAAACCCACTAATGCTGCCTCATACTCCGCTTCATTGTTAGTTGCCTTAAAACCAAATCGAATAGCTTGGAACATAGCTATCCCTTATAGAGAAATCAATTGGACACCCGCACCACTTCCAGAGTTGTTCGACCCTCCATCCGTTCGTACCGACCATTCCATTTCATCAAAATGGTCAACGACCTCCTTGTCCTCTCTGTCTGAGTGAAATTCAACCAAAAAATCAGCCAAACTTGGGCTTTTATCACCGTTCGTGGCTCAAATGCTATGTCAAAATCTCCCAATTCTACTGACCATTTCGTCATCCTCCCAGAGATATCGGGCCTTTGTAATAAACCTTTAAGGGGAAAGTCGTCCGAACAACTATAGGATGTGCCTGGAAGTAAGGTCTCATCTTTCGGGCAGCTGTCACCAAAGCCAACGCTACCTTCTCCAACTTGAGATATCGTTTCTCCGCATCCAACAAACTCTTACGGACATAATAGATAGGTTTCAAAAGAGAGTCCTCTTCGCGAAGTAAAACAGCACTGACTGCAAAATCTGACACTGCTACATAGATAATTAATCTTTCCCCCAGCAATGGTTTAGACAGTATATCAGGGGATGTCAAATATTCCTGAATTTGGCGAAAAGCTGTTGAACATTCATCAGTCCAATTAAATTGTTTGGCGTTTCGTAATACCTTAAAGAAAGGTGCACATTTGTCCGATGATCGAGAAATGAACCTATTCAACGCTGCCAATCTCCCTGTCAAGATCTGGACTTCTTTGATATTTCGAGGTGGAGTCATGGTGATTAAAGCTTTTATTTGGTCCGGGTCAGCCTCGATGCCTTTCTCACTGATCATATATCTAAGGAACTTGCCCAATCGTACCCCAAAGACACACTTTTCCGGGTTTAGTTTCAAATTGACCTTACTCAAATTATTAAAAGTCTCCTCCAGGTCAGCAAAATGATCTTCGTCCTGCAAACTCTTGACTAACATATCATCGATATATGCTTCGACGTTCCGACCAATCTGTCCCTCAAAGGTTTAGTTGACCAGACGCTGATAAGTTGCCCCCGCATTTTTTAAGCCAAATGGCATAACCTTGTAGCAATATAACCCTCTACCGGTAATAAATGAAGTGCTTTCTTCATCGTGAGTATCCAACCGGATTTGATTATACCCAGAATACGCATCCATGAAAGACAACAACCTATTGCCCGAGGTCGAATCCACTAACTGATCAATGCGGGGCACCAGAAATGGATCCTTGGGACAAGATTTGTTTAAATCTATGAAGTCAACGCACATTCTTTACTTTCCATTCTTTTTCCTGACCAAGACCGGATTCGAGGCCCATACAGGATAATGCGACTCACGAATGTGGCATATGCTTAACAACCTCTCCACTTCCAAGAGAATAGCTGTAGCCTTTCCAGAGAAACTGGTCTTCTCTTCTGGACAATGGGTCTAACATCAAGTCGTACCGCAAGTTTATGACATATTATCTCTGATGGTACTCCCGTGACATCTTTGCACACCAAACAAACGTATCGAGTTTGTTAGACAAAACGCAATTAATCTTTCTCTGAACTCAAAAGAAAGTTTTACTCCAATCTTCAGAGATTTTCCGTTCTCAAATTCATGTGCCTCGGAATCCTCTTCTGGGACCAGAAATCCGGGGGTCTCCCTCAGATCATCACATGGGATGATTTCCGAGGAAGGCCCCTTTAATTGCTATGCTTTATCCGACATTTCTCCCCGAACTCCCTTCAAGGATATAGCTATCCGACATTTCTCCCCGAAATCCTCCTATACGTGCTCATAAACAAGATATTTGCTGAGCTTCCTGTATCAACAAGTATCTTCTGAACTTGATCTCCAGCAATACCTGCGGCAATCACCATCTCATCCTCGTGCGGGCCCGCGACATTTCGCATATCATCGTCATCAAAACATATGATGGGGGAAGGCAATCGGTGCATTTGTGCTGACACCCCTGCTTCAATCTGGGTAGTCAGGTTGACCATGTGCCTCTTCCGCGAGCTATTGGAATTCCCTGCGATGGTATCCCCTCCAAAGATTGCCAACGACTCAAAGAAAACACAGAGGTTGTTCACTCTTCCCCTCGGAATAACCTCTTCCACCATATTCACATTGTTCCTACCCTCCTTGGGATCCAGATACTCTTGTTCAATATCAAAAACATCAACCTCCTCGGAAATCACCATGGCTGTATCAGTGTTCTTCGGAACAACCTTTACCATATCATTTTTCTGAGAGTGCTTTTTGACAAACTCTAACAACATTCCATTTTCGATCAAGGCTTGCACTTCTTTTTTCAAGGCTATGCAGTCCTTAGTGTCGTGCCCGATATCTTCGTGATACTTACAATACTTGTTAACGCTTCTCTTCTCCGTCAGAGTCTGAATAGGAAAAGGTTTCCTGAATGGTACTGTGGATCTCGCCTTATCAAATATAGCAGCAACATTTTCCGTTAACTCCGCGAAATAGTCCGGTCGAACCCACTTATTCGACATTGGTCGGGCCCCTTGATTGTAATTTTGCTGGCTGCCATAATACTGCGGGTTTGTTTTCTGCCCTTTGAGGATATTGACCCGTACTTTTGGCTTGAACATTGGTGCGAGGCCCTTGGTTACTAGGCTCAGATCGCTGAAATTGGTTCTGATCCAATTGATCACCTGATCCTTTCTCAGATGCCCGAGTCTCCTCCACCAGAATTCTCTTCTCAACCTGATCCAACAGTGCTCCGAAGGTCATGACCTGACTCTCCGCCACCGTATCCTTTAATAGTCCGGGGAGTATGCCCATCCTGAAAGCTGCAAGTGCCACTGAGTCTTTACAATACTTCATGTCTGTTTTCGTTTTGACAAATCGATTGGTGTAATTCTTCAAGCTCTCCCCAACTTTTTGTCTACAATAGATTATCGTGTCTCCGTTAGCTCTGAACTTTTTGCTCCCCACAAAGTATTGTCTGAAGATGTTCTAGAACATGTCGAAATTCTTTATCAAGCCTTGCGGAAGCCTATTATACCATTTGGAAGCTACCCCCTTGAAGGTCTGAGAAAACGCTCTACACAACAATTTATCATCATCGTCGAAATTAATCATGAAGTTTTTAAATTGTTCGATGTGATTATCAGGGTCTTGTGTCCCATCGAACTTTTCTAACTTCGAGATATCGAAATATTTTGGGAGGTTGCCCACCAAAATGTCCAAAGACAAAGGAGAAGCTCTCCAATTGTGACTTGTCCGATAAACATTGGATCTCAAGTTTTCATTGCTCGGAAAATACAATCCCTCCTCGGATGGTAGAGTATATTGATGCTGCCATTCCGAATTTCACGGGCCTACGTCTTCTTTTCCAGCAGGAAACTTCGCTTGGCCATAACTCCGCTCATTAACCTGAGAACGGTAACTCTTCTCCCTCGGAGATTTCATCTCCGAGCTTCTTCCCCTTCGGTAATCAGCGTGTCCTCGACCATGTCTTTTCTTTCTGTGATTTTTCCTAGGAGATGACTCTGACGAACTGTATCGAGAATAATCACTCGAGTCGGGTGAATCCAAATGTCTCTTTTCTCTCATCTTCGACGATCGTCGTTCGTATACCATGTATCTATCGTCCCTGGCTTTAGGACGAAAATCGGTATCGCGCTTCTCTTTTCCACTAACTGGTTCCCTTCTTATCTCAGAGCAAAGATTTTCCTGAACGGTTTCCTTTTCTGCCTTCAATCTTTCGATCTCCAGCAGCAATTCATTCATTCGAGCCAACAAGTCTGAGTCATCAAAAGTGTCTCCGACTCGCTGGCCCCCACGCGCCTCGTACTCCATGTCGTTCCGATAATCATCGCCCACCAGATTCTCCTCGCAATTGTTAACAAAATCATCCCCTTGCTCTTCCATAATTTCCCTCAGAATAGGAACTATTTCCAGGAAGCGATTGTCGTCAGAACAATCTTCGTTTCCCACAGACGGCGCCACTGAAGAGTCTTAAGAAAGCTCTGGGGTGATTTTATGATACGAGAATCTCTTAGTGTTAAAACAGTCTAAAGTATTGTATTTGGCAGCCTTTTTAGAGAGAGAAAGTGAGAGTCTAGATTAAGTAGAGAGAGAAAGTAATATAATATTCATCTCGGGATCTGTGAAGCGTGTGTGGTCCTTTTATAGTACAATTGCGGGCCCCACACGCTTTAACTCCCGTTTATTACATTTTTGGTCCCTATCTCTTTTCATCTTCTCATAATGGCTACTTCTTTAGTAGTCTATACAATTTTCCCCTAATGCAATTTCTTCTTTATAATTTCCATATCACACTTTTTCTTTACAATTTTCTCCCTGTCTTTTATTCTTCCTCATCAGATGATATACTCATTGTTGTCGTGATATTGAAAATTTAAAAAAGTTAAAGATGGAATTCAGCAAATCCTTGGCAGTGAAGAATTTGGGTCCCGCAAAACAAATTCTTGGAATAAAGATCATTCGAGATAGGGTGAACAACAAATTATAGTTGTCCCAAGAAACATATATTGAGAAACTCTTTGAAATATTCAGCACGAGTAAAGAAAAACCTGTAATTTCTCCACTTGTAGGGTATTTTGAAATTTTTTCCAAGCAATCACCTATAAACAGAGTGACATCGAAGAAATGAATAAAATACAATACTCTTCAGTTGTTGGTAGTTTAATGTATGCCATGGTTTGTACAAGACCTCACATTGCATGTGTTTTCGGAGTAGCCAGCCGTTTTTTATCTAATCCTGGAAAAGAGCATATGGAAAGGTGTAAAATAGATATTTAGGTATCTTCGAGGAACATTTCAATTATGTTTATCTTTTGTCCATGGTAATCCTATTATTGAAGGCTACACAGATTCAGATATGGTTGGTGATGTGGATAATAGAAAGTCTATTTTGGAATATTTGATGACGTTTTAGATGGAGAAATTTCATGGCAATCAAGACTACAAAAGTGCATTGTATTATCCACTACCAAGGCTGAATATATTTCTATTACTGAATCTAGTAAAGAACTTTTTTGGTTGAAGAAGTTTCTTATAGAGTTGGGCCTCAATCAAAAAAATTATACTCTCCATTGAGTCAAAGCGCCATTCATCTTAACAAAAATCCAAGCTTGCATTCAAGATCAAAACATATTGATGTTCAATACCATTAAATTCGTGAAATTTTAGAGTCAAAGCAGCTAAGTATTGAAAAGATCCACACCGATGACAATGGATCAGTTCTGATGACAAAATCGTTACCGAAACTAAAGTTTGATGTGTGCATAAAGGTTACAGGACTGGTAATACTCTCCTCTTGAGCAGGCAGGGAGATTTGTAGGGCATGCTCACATTCATTCTCTCTCTCTCTCTCTCATTTATTAATGTGGGCCCTCTCTTTTGGTTTCTTACAAGAAACCATAAGACATTAAATAGAAGGTAACTTGTAAGCAACATCTTTTTATTTAATGCTAGTATATTTTTTACAAGTTTCACCTTGGCTTCTTTTGAAATCTTTAGTTTGTTATAAATAGAACCTTAGTTTGGTCTTATGAGCAATACTACAGAGAAAAATATTATCAATTTGTAATATGTGTGTGATATATTTAGAGACAAACACTTTGAGTAAGAGAAAAATGTAGGTAGTGTTTGAGAGAAAGTTGTGAGTTTTTGTGAGAGAATTTGATTGAGTGATCTGTGAGATTACTATTCTCTTTAGGGCATACTATTTGGGGTGAGAAACGTGAGTGTATAACTCTTGAGTGTATGAAGTGAGACTCCAACTTTTGTAGTATTTTTAGTTATAGTCTCCCGTGCACGTACGCAAATTAGCCGAACCATGTTAAAAAAATTCTTTTTATTTGATCTTATTTCTGCACTTGTGGGATTATTTTTTCCAACTGTTATCTATTTATTTCATTTGTATTTATAGATGATTAATATCATTATCTTCAAGCTTCATTTACCCTACAGTATTTGCTTCTAAAATGGACTCGAAAAATAGCTATTATTTTTTTGTTTATGCATTCTTGAGTGTCTTCAGAGCTAAAATGGTAACATAACACTTTATATCCACTTTCTGGCTACTGCGGACAACCTCAGCCCGATCCATAATGACATATTTCAAACACTGATGGACCGTTGAGGCAACGTCGTGCATTTTTTATAACTAGGATCTATTTCATTGTACGTACTTAGTGAGTTTTGTACAGATGATTGTCAACTTCTATATATATATATTAATTATGACCATTATAATATTTATTTTTTATTTACGATTTTTTTCATTTTATTTCTATTTTGTTTTAATAATTTTATTACTAAAAATTCTGACTAGTCATCGATTTTGGCCATATATTGCGAAACTGATATTGAAATTTTTTGTGTGTCCAAAACTAATAATCTATGTTTATAAATATTGCATGTAAGGTGAATAACGTGTGTTAATTAACATTTTACTATTACTTTTAATATTTTTACTTTTTATTTTTAATAACTTATTATTTATTTTTACTAACTTATCATTTACCATTCATTAAATTATTCAATTTACTAGCTAAACCGGACGGATCCATTAAATTTAAAATAAACTGATGTGATTACATACTATTTAAGTTGAGACTTTCTATATCTCCTTCTTCTTTTTTGGGTAAATGTGGGTGTATATATATATATATATAGATATATGTACAAGGTTACAATCGTCTAGAGAGTCATATGATCTCTCAAGTGAGTACAATGCAGGGTAACCATGTACCTAAAAGAAAAAGACATGTCCAAGAGTGCCTTGATAAAGGTCTAGAGCACGTGCCTCCTTAAAAAACCTTAACCACCCGTTGGGTAAAAACCCGGTCTAAGGAAAAAGATTACAAGTCTCCAGGCAGGCACTAATGGACTATTACATCGAAAATCCGAAAAACTGAGTGTATCAATGAAAAAGGACTCTAACATGTGAGTCCATAATGCGGATATAATCTAAATAAAATCTTCAAGGTCATGAGAGTGATTCGGATGACGATGGTGTCTTGAGTCACGGTCTCTTCATCAAACACAAGGCGGTTGCGGGCACGCTAAATCTCGAAAACAGTGGCTTGGAAGGCAAGATTGATGGCACAGGATCGGTAGGATGTTCCTCGATGCTCATTCCTAATCCATTTGTGTGCACTATCAAGCGTTGTCATTTCTCGAGTAATCCCCATCCATGATCGGATACGACTCCAGATTTCCTTAGTGAACCTGCAAGCAAAGAAAAGATGGACACCAGACTCATCTGAGTGCCTTCAAAATGGGCAGCTGATGTTAGGCAAGTCCATGTAGTGGAGAGTGTCTTTCGTGGCAAGACGGCGATTGAAGGCTAGCCAGACGGTGAAAGAAAACTTAGGTAGGATGAATCTCTTCCATAACTTTGATAGATTCGGGCATGCCTCACCCTTTGTTCTCATGGCTTCGTAGACACGTCTAGTAATTAGCTTTCCACCCAAAGTACAGCTTTCAAGACCCAGAATGGCACTATCTCGACCCTCAAATATCTGTATCCAAGAGTCTCTAATATCAAGAAGCTTCCGAATAAGATGACTGTCTTTATCTCGTCTTTGGTAGTCCCATATAGTTTGTCCTCGAAGATAATACTCATGCACCCATTTTATCCAAAACGACTCGGAGTCAGAATGTAATAACCAAATCGAACGGGTAAGAAGGACACGATTCCAAACTCTGATGTACATAAGGCCAAGTCCTCCTTCATCCTTGGGTTTACAGATTTTATCCCAAGAAATCCGAGCAGGTGTATCCCCCAGAAGTACTTGAGGCAGAGCGAGCGGATGGTGTTAAGCACCGCCGAGTGCAAAGGAAAAGCGCGGAACCAAAAGGATTCGACCCCTTGAAGCACAGAGGTAATCAATTGAAGTTTTCCCGCGTAGGAAATTTTCATATGTTCCCATTTTTGAATGTAACTCGAGATAGCCTATGTCAAAGGGGAAAAATCAGTAACTGAGACGGTCATAGGAGCGAGAGGTATCCCCAAGTAACGTACAGGGTAAGTGCCAACTTCAAATCCGACTCTTTCCATGATCCGATCATAAACAATCCCTTTAACCCCGGCAAGGTATATTGTGGATTTAGAAGGATTCAGTGATAGTCCTGAAACATCTTCCAAATGGCTCAAGCATTCCATAAGGATGTTAACCGATGTCTCATCTCCTTTTGAAAGTAGCATCAAATCGTCAGCAAAAGCGAGGTGGGTAATGTGAGTGCGGGCGCATTTCGGATAGAATTTAAAACTCGGTTCGCTCAGATTCTTCTTTAGCAAACGAGACAGATATTCGAGGCAAATGATGAATAAAGTAGGGGACATGAGATCACCTTGCCTTAAGCCCCGCTGCCCACGGAAGAAGCCATGAAGCTCTCCGTTGATAGAAACCGAGAAGGACGCTGTAGTGACACAAGCAAGAATCCAGCCTACAAACTTCGGAGGAAACCCGATACCATGGAGAATATCTGAAAGGAAGTCCAATGAGACTGTGTCAAATGCTTTGCGAAGATCCACCATGAGCATACATCGCGGAGAAACTCTTGCACGGTTCGAACCTCTAACCAACTCTTGGGCAAGGAAAACATTATCAACAAGATTTCGGCCACTCACGAAAGCACCTTGTCCTTTATCAATAAGATTCGTAAGTAAAGTGGCCATTCGGTTAGCCAAAAGTTTGGTAATCACTTTGTAAGTAACATTTGTGAGCCGAATTGGCCTAAAGTCACCCACCTTAGGATCGTTGTCTTTCTTTGGAATAAGGGAAAGGATGGTGTGATTTGTTGCACGGAGGAGTCTACCATTATCAAAGAACTCACGAACACAATCAACCAAATCTGTTCCCACAAGTTCCCAATTCTTTTTGAAGAAATCTGAGGTGTAGCCGTCCGGTCCCGGAGCCTTGTCATTCCCGATATCAAAAAAGGCATTACGGATTTCATCAACTTCAACAGGTTTGAGAAGCTGCTCATAATGTTGATCCCCGACGAGGGATCCGTGACTGATGATCGTCAGATCAATGGGGGAGCTTGGCCGAGATGATCCAAAGAGGTGTGTGTAGAAATCTACAAGGAGGGAGGAAACTTTTATAGGGGATGTGGTGCGGGTGCCATCATCTCGGACGATGTAGGAAATGTTCTTTCTTGCATTATCTCGTTTGATTAAGCTGTGAAAGTATTTCGTACTTTTGTCGCTGTCAACTAAGTGGGTGGTCCTCATACGCTGTTGAAGAAAGCTCTTTTCTGCATTAAAAAGGAAATTCGCACGATCCCGTAATCTGTGTACCTCTTCTTTCAAAGCAATGTTATCAGGATTAGCCATGAGTGAGGAGATGGCCTCTTTAAAGGCCGAATTTACAGTAGCTGTACGCTATAGAATGCCACCATACTTAGCTTTATTCAAATCTCTTAACGAATGCTTTAAGGATTTCAAATTCTTCGCAAGTATATACTGCTTCGTACCATCAATAGACTGCCCCTATAAACTTTCTACAATGCTAGAAAATCTGGGATGATCAAGCCACATGTTGAAGAATTTGAAGGGCCGACAACCATGCTAAAAATCTCGAATAATCGAGGCAATAACTGGACAGTGATCGAAAACGGGTTCCATCAGAAGGAACGCAGATTTGCATAAGAGATCTTTATCACTCCACCCAAGGTTTATAAGGACTCGATCAAGCTTGGTCCAAACAGTACCATTTGTCCAAGTAAAGAAAGGACATGTGGAAGGAGCATCGACAATATCGTGAGATATCAATTAACTCACCATTTCGAAGTGGGACAACCCCAATTTCGTCTCCTGGAGCGCAGTAGGTGTTATAATCTCCCGTAATCATCCAAATTAAACGAATGTTGGCCCCGATGGTGGTTAGGTGCTCCCAAAGAACTCTCCTTTGTGGTACAGTATACAAAGGGTAAACAAATGTAACATAAAAAAAATTCTTGAGTGACGTTGAAATGGACTTGAAAGTGGATGTGTTGTCTTCCAATTTCAATCACCGTACATGCCACCCTGCTAGCATCCCAAATAACAACGATGCATCCTCTATTTATAAAATCAAGATTAGAAACATGATTCCAGCTTATGAAACAAGAAGACATAAAATTATCTAAACGTTTTTGCGAGAATTTAGTTTCTAAGAGGCAAAACATGGGCAAATAATTTTGTTTGACGAGCTTACAAACCGTGGAGAGAGAAGCTCCTCGATATGCACTCCCACATAGGCCCCTGATGTTCCAAATAAGTATCTTTATTTATCAACCGAGGAGTTTGTGGGCACTCCGCTGCTCGCATTTTTCTTTAAATCGGTTGCTTTGTACTTTTTTCCATGAAACGGTTGATAGATTATCTGCATTGATGGTGAAAGGTATGGTTTCATCTTTGTCTTGCGGATGGCCAAATATGGGTTCCCGGTCATTAACATAAGTCATCGGTGTGTCAACTAGGGGGCTGATTCGGCTAGGCAAGTAGTCGGTATTATTTGAACGGACGTGTTCTTTATTGGTGTTGTTCATGTCTTCTCTAATAAAGGGGGTGGGAATTTCAGATGATATGGGGCGTGCGATGGGGTTAACGATGATTTTCTGAGATGTTGTAGAAGTGATAGGATTACCTCTCGGGCCGCTTGTTAGGTCACTTGCGTTCTTGCGTAGGTTTTGAGCTGCCTGGGATGGTCGTGTCGAGGTTTCTTTCTAATTCTCGCTGATTTTAGTTTTACCCTGCTCTGTAGATGGACAAGTAGAGTGATTGTGTCCAAAATTTTGACACATATAGCAAAACAGTGGGTAATTTTCGTATATAACAGATTGAGTATATCGCCTACCACAGGGAAGCCTCACACCAAAATTCGTAATTGGTTTTTTACTAACATCAATTTCTACTAGAATTCTAGCATACTTCATCCGAGTCTTTTCACATGTAAATTAATCAGTAAAGAGAGGCATACCAATCTTTGAATAAATCTTACTTAAACCTGTTTCACTCCAAATGCTGAGAGGGACATCATTTAGCACTATCCATGTTGGAATTGTTGTGAACAGATCATCTGTCAGCATGACATCTTTATCAACTCTTTTAAGCACGAGAGTTTTACCGTAAGTAATGTAGGGTCCGTTAGCTAGCACATGGAGCAGATCTGATTCGGTGAGGAATTTAAAAACTGTCCATTCTTTTCCATACGGCTGAGTTTTGTAATTAACACCCCATCTTTTGACAATAGTATCAAGAATAAATTTCCCCGGGAACTTACCGGTGAAGCATCTGATAAGACAATGGCCCCAACTTTCGATGAAGGGAACTTCATCTGCCGGATCAAGGATGATATCGCCATCATCTGAAAGAGGAGGGATAAATTGGAGCTTGAGGACTTTTGAAGCTAAACGAGAACCTTGGAATAAGCTGGAGAATGATTTAGTAGGAATGTCAGAAGGAGGAGTCTATGTTGTAGGAATGGCGGAAGGATTCTGAGCATTCTTATATAATGGATCCCTCTGCTCTACATTACTAGCATTATATGTCGTTGGTCCATTATTTCCATTTTCGTTACTGCTTTGAAATGGATTAAATGTTGCTTCTCCAGACAAATTACCTTCTTTACTGATATTATTAGCTTTGACGTTACTTGTTTGAAAAGAAGAAAATCGGTCTTCTCCTTTGCATTGTGCATTTAATGGGTCTGATTTTTTACTAACATTACAGGAGTTACTTACCTTTCGCATGTTCTTTTGAAGAGAACCGTTTCTTTCTTCATGCGCATTATAAGAATTAAAGTCATTTCCATTTGAATTCAAATTCAAATTTCCTTTATTTGAATTCAAATTTACTGAACTGTTATCTTTTCCTCCATGCAGGTCGTCAAAGGTTATATTAGCTTTAAATTGAGTTGTTCCCTTTCCATAAGTATTCCCATGCACGTTCACATTTTTAAAAGCATTAAGTGAACCGTTACCTTCCAATGCAGTTTCCTTTTCTACCCGTTTCTTTTCTGATTCAAATTTTCTTCGTTTACATTAAAAAAAAATCTCGACATTTAAACTGCTATCATTAAGAGAAGAGTATTTGGATTTGAATTTTTCACCAGTGGTCAGCCTGTCTTTATTAGGAGTAATGACAGATTTTCCAAAGTTGAATGCAACCGATTCTTCCACTGATTTGTCTCGTCCGTTACAGAACCCACTTAAATGCGCCGACGAATTTTCGTGAACGTCGGTAGCAACATTCCGGTCACCGGAAAAAGTTCCGTTTACAGATTTTGTTACCTATTTCGATGGAGAGTTCGCCACAATACTTTGATTTGCCAAGAACGGTTCCGAAGACATATCTGCAGGGGTCATAGCTAGTTGTTTATTATTCTGTTTCTTTCTTTGCCCCAATTTTCCATGAACTGATTTCGCACCTTGCCTTAACAATGGAGCACCAGTAGCAGTAGTCGCCGGAGAAGAAAAATCAAAACCAGTAGAAACAACAATCTGTTCGTCGGAGGCAGTTAAAAGTAGTTTACCCGTTTCACGAACAACAATGATGTTTCGATCTTTATTTGTATCCTCTTGTTCATCGTTTAGTTCTCGTTCATCATCACAAATATCAGTATTGAACAACATTTCTCTAGTCACCGATAGATCGAACGGAACTAAAGCATTAGGAGAAGCAATAACACAATCTACACTCATACCGGAAATTTTAGAAGCACTATGTCTTCTCTTGAGTACAGTTTTCTTCTCGCCGGCCGGAATTTGCTGAACATTAACTTTTGCTAGATCCTCCAATGAAGAAATTAGAGATCGAACAACATTCTTACCGGAAACTTTTGAATCACTTCGTCTTTGAACATTTTCTGTCTTCTTACGAACCAGAACTCTCTCAATATTATCTTATGGTGAATCTTCCATTTAAATAGAATATTTGATAATAATCATTCCAGCTTATAATATGAACGGAATCTGGATTAATCCACCGTAGGATCGTCTGATTCACCAAAAACATAAATCGTCTAGAAAAGTTTTGTTAATTCTCGGAGAAGATGTATGATTCGAAAGAAACAGTCGTGATTAGAGTAAAAAAAATAAGTTGAGAAAAAAAGAAGAGAAAGAGTCAAATGAAAAAGCGTCTAGAAAAAAATGTTTTCTTTCTAGAGAGAGAAACTTCTCTCTAACTTTTTCTTAATCTAGTTTTCCTTCTATATCTCCATTTGTGACCATTACTATCACATGGTAACCGACACACGCGCATAACCGTATATGCAACATTATTATGCGTAGATGACTAATTTTGAGTATGAATAAATTTTAATGATAGTTTTATAACAAATAATCATGCCCTTTAATTTATAAATATTTAAAATATATATTTTTGTTAATATATATTTTTTAATAAACAAGTCATATAGTACTTACGTATTAAAGGAAAAAGGAATAATTGTGTACAAATGATTCATTTTATTACACTAGAATTAGTATTTTATTACTAACTTTTAGTACCTCGGATGTAGTATTAAAATTGTAGCTTTGTACGGGTCCCGGTTAATTCGGAGCATAAGAAATGCAAAAGGTGGGCCCACAGACTGAGCAAGTTGGCTGTAGATGAAAAAATTGGGTCCCGGTGGAACAATTATTGTGGTTTGAACGGATTGAAAAAAAAATTCAACACAGTGTGAGACACGCCGCGGTCTTGTTTTGATCACGCGTGCGTAGTCAACCCAGCAATTCAAACCGTGTGTGCAGTTTGATACAAATTTAATTCCGATTTTGTAAACAATTTTCCATAGTGTATCTTCATAATATTATTAATAAGTTTTGTTTTTAAGTTTTTCTCGGATGATATTTTGTATTTCTCTCCAAAAACAGAGTTTTTGATTTCTAAATTTTTCAGTCCTTTTATTTCTTATTAAATCCAAGTTCTTTGTTTGCGTAATCTTTTTTTAAAGATTTTTCGGGTTTTGATTTATTTTTTCTGTTGGGTGTTTTTCTTTTGAACTGTAATAGAGGAATTCCCAGAACTAAGATACTCTAATCACAATCAACAATCACAGAATAAAAATGAAGCTGAAGATTTAACAGATCTACTCAAAATTCCATAAAAACTTATGCTGAAACTCTGCATATTGAAAAGAAAACAGAGGAATATTTTCCAATGGAATTTCAACACAATTAAGATCACATCTCAGTGCCCACAAAATGTCAGAATTTTTTTAGCAAATCAAAAGAAATACACATTCTTTAGAAAATTCAATCAAAGAGTCCAAAAGAAGCAGATTATAAGCGCTTTCTTACAAAATATGAAACTTAAAATGGAATGCAACATGAACATTTGGGATTCTCGCCATATGCTTTTTGAATTTAACTCTAAAGATGACAAGTGCAAGGTTTGGAGTAAAAATATTTGGTACCTGGACAATTCGGTCATGCATCTGCTGAAATGGACTCTCTAGTTCAATACAAAATATGAGTGTCCCATCAGTCCTGTCTGGGTAAGATTAAGAGACTTCTTGAGTTTATTTATAAGGAAAATATGATATATTTTATAGCTAAAACTATTGGAAACCCGCTGCAAATAAAGATCCCATAGAAGAACATGGCTTACTATAATTCATGTTTGGTCTTGAACTTGATCTCACTAGAAAGATACACCACTATGATGTTTGGGTTGGCTTTGGGAGAACCAGGGCTGCTGGATCACAGCCAAATACAAGGATCTCCAAAAATACTGTGACATTTGTCACCACATTGGTCATGAATCCTATGCCTCCAAAAAAACACAAGATAGAATCAAGAAGCAAAATATAACAGCAAGTAAAACAGTCACAAAAGAACCCGAGGATTACAGGGAAGAAGATAACAATAAAAATACAATCACCAACAACTTCAATAAAACAAACAACCAGAAGTTAAAGTCTATCATTGTTGCTACTAATAAAAGTAAAACTCCAAGATCCACTACCTACAAGAATGTTGACATACCTTCTAAACACTCCAACCTACAAGAGAGTGGGCTGAGATCTCCAAAAGATAATGAAGTTATTAAGGCTATTCAATCATTGGAAAGAGGATATAGTATGAACTATGATAACAGAAGCTCTGAGCCTACTACTCTTGATGCAGAAAGAATGGGAAGCCTTCACGTGACTCCTACAAACAAGAACAATGAATGTGATACTAAATTCTAAAAGGTCTTGAACAAAAAGCTCAAAATGCCAGAGGTGTGAAGAAAATGAACAACATTGCAATAAAATCCCTAAGGTTTTTAGGGACAACCAAAATGACTAAGTCTAGTTCAATAGAATTAAAATCTTGAACTGGAACCTTAGAGGGATCAACAACAAGTCTATGTTTAGAAGGATCAATTCCATTATATATAAAGAAAATATCTCTCTTCTAGCAATTCAGGAACCTTTGATAAAAATTGAAAAACACGAATTCTATCTCAAATAAACTTGGTTTTGATTTATGTGCTGTTAATTTGTCAAATAAAATCTTGTTTTGCTGGAAAAAAGAATTCTCTGTGAAAGTGATTATCAACCATACTCAATGTCTATATTTGGAAATATTTGAATCTAATCTTAACTTAAATTTCCTGCTAGCTATAGTGTATGCAAAATGTCGATATTATAATAGGAGGGATATTTAGAATGTACTAAATAACATCTCTGAAACTATAACAAACAAAACATGGGCTATCATGGAGATTTAATGTGATTGATTCCCTAGATGAACAGATTGGTTGTCTTACTTACTCAATGGATAGCACTGAGGAATTCAATGACATGATAAGGGAGTGTAACCTAAAAGATGCAAATTTTTATGGTTCAAAATATACCTGGAACAAGAACTCTAAATGGAAAAAACTAGATAGAGTTCTTATTAACTCTACCTGGTCTAACCATTTCAATTATACTAAAGTGATGCATATGACAGGAACATGTTCAGATCACATCCCTATATGCATCACTATTAGTAATGATAAAACTGCTCACCATAAAAGTTTCAATTTTTTAGATATGTGGATCATTGATTCTAAGTTTATCCCTTTTATGGAGAGAAATTAGAACAAAGAGATCAATTGATACCCTTTTGTTTTTACTTTTTGGCAAAAACTTAATAGATTAAAGCATGGTTTAAAGGACTGGAACAAATCACACTTTGGTAACATTTTCAATAAGGTGTATGATGCTGAAATCAAAGCTAAGGATGGAAATTAATCACCAAACTCTCAACAATTCTGATTCTAAATGCAAGCTCTCTAAAGCCAATGTTGATCTACTTTTAACGCTTAAAATGGAAGAAACCTACTGGTACCAGAAATGTTATACTAATTGGCTTAGTGATGGTGACAAGAACAACAAGTTTTTCCACAGATTTGTCAAAAATTATAATAAAATTAATAGTATTAAGGAGTGGGGGAATGAATTACTGACAAGAACATCATTGGCCATTCTGCTGCTGCCTACTTCAAAAAGTTCCTCTTTAATTCTCCTTATTCTTACAAGGAGGAAGAAGATTACCTCATGAACAGTAGTATCTTCAATAGCATTCCCAAAATTAACAATGACAGTGATAATGAGAGCTTAATGTCTACCCCTAATGAGCATGAAATTTATAAAATTATAACTAACCTTAATCCTTGTAGTGCTGCATGTATGGATGGTTTTAATGGCTATTTTTACAAAACATATTTGAATGTAATAAAAAAGGATCTTTGTCTAGCAATGGATGACTTCATTAAAACCTATAAAATCCCAAAAGGTATTCTTGCTACAAGTATCTGTTTAATACCTAAATCTTCTAATCCTACTAATTGGAAAGACTTTCAGCCAATAAGCCTTTGTAGTATTCTCAAAAGAATTATGTCCAAGATTTTAAATAATAGATTGATATTTCTTCTTCCTAAAGTTATCTTTAGACCAAAGAGCTTATGTTCCTAACACTACTATCCAATACTATAATTTGATAGCTAAAGAATTAATATATTATCTTAACAAGAATAAGAGAGCTGATAACATTTTGATTCAGGTGGATATGTCGAAGACTTTTGATAAACTCTCCCACAGATTCATCCTTAAAGTCCTAGAATGCTTTGGCTTCTCTGTTAAGTTTGCCAACTTAATCAATAGCTTGATTAACGTTGTCTTTGTATCTATGCTTATCAATGGTTGTGTGTTTGATTTTTTCAAGACCAGCATAGGCCTGAGATAGGGGGATCCCCTTTCCCCCCATCTCTTTATTTTGGTTGAAGATGTGCTTAGAATGGGCTTATATAACATGTTTTATGAAAACAAAAAAATGCAATACTGATCTAGAAGTAATATGTTGATTCCTAGCCTTGTATTTGTTGATGACATCCTGATATTTACCAACAATTTGGTAAATTATATTAAAAATCTTGGGAAGTTCCTGCAGCTTTACCAGAATATATTTGGGCAAACGATTAATAATGGTAAGAGAAAGATCATTCTCCCATCTAGAATCAATAATGTGAGACTCGCTGATATTACTAATCTGTATGGTTTCAGTTCTAGTTCATTGCCTACTGACTACTTGGGGATTACCTTAAATAATAACAACAAATATAGAAACTTCATCAATTTGATCAACAAAAATTAATACTAGAATCAAAGATTAGGAAGACAAAAAGCTTTCATTTGCTGGGAGGCTAAATCTGATTGGCTCTAGCCTGATGTCTATTTCTACCTTTTGGATTTAGAGTTATGTTATTCCTAAGACTATTATCCACTAAATTGACAAGATTTTCAACAAGTTCTTGTGGGGCTCCTCTTTAACTGAAAACAGATTTTATTGTTCATCATGGAGTTCTATGTGCGAGCCATTTAAAGAAGGGGATTAAACCTTCGTAGTATCAATGACCTTCAGGATTCTTACTCTTGTAAGTTGTGGTTAAATTTTAGAAACAATAAAAACTTATGGGCTAATTTGATGCAGAATATCTACTGCAAAAAGCTTCATCATTTGCAAGCATCCTACACTGAACATGGATCAAGCAAATGGAAAAGACTCATCAAAATTAAACACATAGTTGTGCCTAACATTTCCTGGAATTTGAGAAAGGGATACCTAGAGTTCTGGCTTGAAAACTGGTATGGTCATCCTCCTTTAATGTCTTTCAATGACAATTGTGATAATACAGGTTATAGACAGCAATTCGTCAAGGAATACTCGAAAGATAAGGATACAGCTTGGGATTACAACAAGGATAAACTCTTTGTCAAACAAGAAGCCATTGAGCAGATTCAAAAGATTATAATCAAAACTAATCATGAAGAATTTATCATCTTGAAGTTTTCTAAGGACACTAAATTCAACACAAAGAATACCTGGAATCATCTGAGAACAAAGCACAACAGTTCCAATCTGTTTGGTAAAATGTGGGACTCGGTAATCCCTAAATCATTTCCTTTTTTTTTACTGGAAACTCTTACATAACTACATTCATATGGTACAATCCTGCAAAAAAAACACTTGGTCATTGCATCAAAATGCAAATTCTGTTGCAATATTGAATGCCCTAAACATCTATTCATTGAATGTGATTTTCCCTGGAGTTTATGGTGTTACTTTGCTGGTAGTTTTAATATAAAAATTCAAAATTTTATGACTATAACTCATATGTTAAAAGATTGGTTCTAGTCTACTACTTCTATGGTTCATGTTAGAACAATTTACCTTATTGTTATTCTCTGGACTATTTGGAAATACATGAACAACTCTAAAATCAACAATAAAATTCAAAACAAAGAAACAACAATCATGTACATAAAAAAAATTATATTTAGTATGGATTACTCCAATTATATTAGGTCCAAGAATTAGAAAAAAAGATTATAATATTGCAAAAGATCTTGGATGCATGAGCTGTATTCGTGACAATCAGAAGATTACGTACCTTAAGTGGCGTCATCCTAAGCCTCACTATCTGAAGCTCAATACTGATGTTTCGTACCATAGGAATGGAGAATCGGGGGGACGTATCATTATCAAAGACCACAATGGAGACATCCTCACTCGAGCCACTAATCTCTATGGCAAGTTAACACCGATTATGGTTGAATCTCGTGCCTTGCTTGATGGATTACTAATCTGCAAAAGAATAACTGGAATAAGGTTGAAATCAAAACCGATTCTCAGATATTAGTCAACATGATTGCTCATGGTAGATATCATTTTCATTTGAACCAAATTATTTACTGCTGCAGAAGAGTAATATCTCATTCTATGACTATTTCATACATTTCGAGGATCCAAAACAAGGCAGCAGATTGGCTGGCCTAAGCGTAGGATATTTTAATTTATAAGAATAATCGGTTTAGTACACGTTCTCTTACTCCATCAAAGTTGATTAGTAACTTGATTTTCTCTAACGGGCAGCAAACAATACTTGACATACGCCTCCTTTTGCTTTATCTTTTGCAGGCTCTGTTTATTATCTAAGAAAGTTAGCCATTGGTACGATGAAGATTATTGAACTAATGACCCAAAGTTACTTAAAGTGGACTAATGTCGCCTCCTAGTCTCCCCAAGACCAAGGATCCAAAAGTACTCTGTGTTCTTAGCCCCTTTTTGCTTTCTAATGCCTGCGATTTCCAATCCTTATAGTGAATCTTTCACCCATAGCTGTCATCTAGCTAAGAAGCTTAGTTGTGTTTTCTTTTGGTGCAATTTCCATGCCTCCAAAGTTGCAGGGAAGGAAACGAAAAACAAAATTTCTTTTGGCGCAATTTCTTTCTCTAAGTTTTTTCCAAAGTGTGTAAGATTTAGGATTTGGTTTGTACTCGGTCTTTAAGTATCGAAGCCCTTTAAGGCCAGTGGACTATTCTATTTCTAATAAAAAGTCATGTTGAATTTTAAAAAAAATAAAAAAATAAAAAAAATAAAAAAAATAAAAAAGTGATATTTTATATTTTAATTTTAATTTATAACAAGATCAATAATTAATCGGGTTCAAACAAAATATATACGTTGAAATAAGTAGCGGGTTTTAAAAAAAACACCGAACACTCTTCACTCTCTCCTCAACTCTATTGAGAAAACTCAACGATAATATCCAAAGCTTCTTTCCCCTGACTTTTTGGTACGCCTCTGGCCTGAGGGCCAGAGATTTGGCAGCTTGATGGCTCCTCCAATCTTCGTCTATGTGGGGAATTCTTGTGGGACAATGATATCCATACTCCCCAAGCACATTTCAGTACATCTCAACCTTGTTAGATTTGGTTTGATTTATTTTGGGCTAGGGGTAATTTTGTAAAGTGTTTTGCAAAGTGTTTTGAGTATTAAGTGTTTGGTATAAAATAGTAAGAGCTTTGAGCAGCCTGGTTGTATTAAATGTTTATTACTCTCATTAATGAAAGTAGTTGGGGTATTTATACCCTTAATTAAGGACCCATGGGCTTTCGGGTCAAGTTATAGAACCGGGTCAAGTTTAAGGACCCATTAATCTTTTAAGCTGAATAGCACATAGCTTAGTCAAAATGTATTTAGGTGTTTCTTTACTTTTGTCCTGTCCGGATAGTTGAAGGATACATTTATGTCTGGATTGCCCCTGTCCGGATAACACAGTGAGCGGTGACTAAACAATCTAAACTCATCAGTAGCCCATTTTTAGGTCTTGTCAAATATCTTTAGCAATTACATAGCCAATAACAATTTTTTCCGACCTGCATGTGCATTTAGTTCGAAGTTTATCCGAACTGACTTCTATTTCCAAAATTCTAAAAGTTTTCTTTTTGGATCTTGGGACACCTGTCACAATCTGGTTCGACCTACCAGCCGTTTTTCTTCCTAGATCGGCGTTCCTACTAAGCGTAGAAAGTGACCTAGGCATTTAATCCTTCACACGTTTGTGCCATCTTTAATCATTGCTAAACCTATTCAACTTCTCCTAGGTAACAGTTACTTTTTTCTACTGTTATATAAATCATTTTTCACTATTCCATTGTCTTCATCACTCAAAAACTTTCTAGAGAGATTTTCACTCTTATCTTCAAACTCGTTCTCGAAGAGTTTTATGTGCACAGCCAGAAAAGCACTTGTGAAAGACGGCTGGTTAAACTTGTCAGAGCTAGAAAAGGAGAGAAAAGTCGAAAAGGAAAATCTCATTGCTACTGGTCTCTCAGTCTCCCCAAGCGAAAAGTCTGGTGAACCAACCCAAGAAGCTAACCAAGGGTCATCCTCATCCAGAATTCCAAAACCCAGGCAATTATTCAAACCAAGTCTCTTTCCTCTCCCCTCAGGTTCTTCTGTTCAGGAGTCCCAGCCCTCCACTACCAGGGAAAAATCTGTTTCAAGTGTAAGAAAACCCTCCCCTTTCTTAGCCATGAGTTCAGACATTGAGAAATCCCCAGATAAATCAACTTCACGCCGGATGACTAGTCTGGTTAAATCCCAAACAACTACTTCACTATCAAAGCCCTCCAGATCAGATACATCTAAGGAAACATAAAAGGATAAGCCCTCCCGATCGGAGGTATCTAAAATAGCACCAAGAGATAATCCCTCCTGATCGGAGGCATCTTTGATAGCCCCAATGGAAAAGTCCTCAGGATCCCAACCTCAACCGGACACCAGACCTTCTGAAACAACAGACGCTCATTTATCTGAACAACCTTTGGTGCCAGAAGCCGATCCCTCCATCCACAGTACTTGATAAACCTTCCACGGTAATGGAAGAAGTGATGGAAGACAGTATCGAAGAGGCCCCCTTCGAAACTGAATCATTAGGTCAAACCGGGATGCTACTTCTGACAGGAAGGGTAAAGGCAAAGTCAAGGTTTGCTTGACTTATCCGGATCTTCCGGCGTGCCTAGAGGGCAAAGTAGGCCCTTGCTAAAAAACGTCACTGTTAAATATTTGTTGGCCCTGGAGAATATAAACTATGTCTACACCCATACTGTTGAGTTGGGCCGGATCTGGACAAAAAGCCGGATCCCAAATTCAGTGAAGGTAAGGATACTTGTCACTCCGGAGACTCCGATGGATTGTAAACTCAATGAGGTGGTCATCTTCACCGAGGTGCTAAAATGGGGACTTCGGTTCCCAATGGACCTAGAAATTGTCAGGAATTTCCACTAGGTTAAGCTCTGCCCAAGCCAACTAAGTCCAAACGCATGGGACTCTCTCCTTACTTGCATAATGGCATCAAGGCTGTCCAAAATCCCTCTCCCAATGGATTAATTTTCCGCTGTGACAAGTCTATGCAAAAATCACCACATTCCATTCTACCATCATAACATGGGGAACAATTTCAAGGTGGTAGACGACTTAGTGGAGTCGGAGAAGAACTGGAGGATATAATTCCTGTTTATTAGTGGGTCATGGGAGAATGGGAGAAAGATCAAAGCCAACACCAACCCTAATATGCTAACCAGCAGATGGAAGAGTATTGGTAAACTTTTTATCTTTTATTTTTCATGTTCTTCTTTTTAGTTCATAAGTATTCCTCTCCTGAATTATCTGTTACTTCTTTTTCAGTGCTGCCGAAGGAGTTCACTGGACACCTGGAGGAGGGGCAAACAACCTGTGAAAAACTTAATGCATGGGCTGCAGAGCGTTTGGGGAACGCTTTCCACAACTGTTTCACCTCAGACAACTTGGTGAGGTCCCACCTGTGGAACACCACAGGTCGGAGGGACCTCACATGGGAAGAACTAACAACGCCGCCTCCACCTGGTGTGATCCGTAAGCAAACGGATGCCAAAGATGGTAAATTGGCCTTACTTTCCAAGGCCAAAGCTCCCAGTAAGATGAAAGAGAAGAAGAAGAAAGTTGCAGCAGAGCCAGTCCAAACTGCCACAGAAGGGACTGGTTCCGGGAATCCAGGGGAATCGACGTTCCCTTACTCAAAGTAGTAGAGGCTGAGACTGTTAGGGAGGCAAGAGAATCACAAAACCCACCCAAGCTTTCCAAAAAGGACCGGAAGAGAAGAGCAAGCAGTACCAAAAAGGCTACTAAAAAGAAGAAGGTCACCTTAGGAGAAGAAATAATTCTTCGTCCTTCGGAGCTTCTACCTCCACCAGCCTCTGTCGATCCCACTCTACAAGAGAAAATCCAAACAGGACTGCAATCCGGATAGGGTACTGGGGGATGAATTGATGGATTGGACATTAGTGCCCTTTAAGACATTGATCTATATTTCAATGACTCTGAGAAGGATGATTTTGCTGGCCCCTTCCACCCTTCAAGCTCTGTTAACATGGTGACCTATAACGGTAAGTCTTTCTCCATTTCTGGAGAACAAGATGTTGTGGCTCATTCCCTTCTTGTTCATATTCAGCCAATGCTTGACCTCGAGAGACAAGTGAAGAGTCAGACCACACTCATTAACACCCTCACTACTGACAAAGTATATCTGTCAACCAATCTTCTCAATGCCAATCAGAGTATAGAAGACCTCAAGAAAGAGATAGAAGCACTGAGAAAGGACAAGGAAAATCTATCAACCAAGCTGGCCACTTCGGAGACTGGCAGTACTGAACTTCAAACTAAATGCTCCGGTTTGGAAAAGGATCTCTCAAGATTAAGGGAGGACCTGAAGACCAAAGATGGTGTCATTCAAACCTTGTCCGGTGAGAAGACTTCCCTAGAAGGTGTTGTGTCTAAGGTGACCAAGGAGAAAGAAGTCTTGGTGACGCAAACTATTCAGGCCAGCATTGATAAATATACCAACAAAGTGATAAATTCTCTTGAGAAAAGATACAATGAAGTCATGTCTGACATGGTGCTGCTCTTCCATGAAACATTTTCGAAGAGGACCTTTGGTCCCTTATGGAAATATGTGGAATACGAAGACCTTCCTCATCATACCATGGCAACTGGTGACAAGTATAACTACTCCGGTGGAATTTATTCCACTACAAATGATGAAGATGGAACCGGTGAGAGTTCAAGTGTTGAACTCAAAAGTCCCAAGAAAGGCGGTGGTGGTGAGACATCTGAAAGGAACAAGCTCTGAGGTTTTAATCGTATTTTTTTATCTTTTCTGAAGAGCTAAAATCCTTGGATGGCCAAGGAATATTTTGTAATTTTATCCGGTCAGAGTCGGGATTGGTTTTTTGAAATATTAAAAGTCCTTGGATGGCCAAGGCATATGTTGTTCTTCTTGTTTGGTTAAAGCTCGAACAGGTTTATTTATCAAATCTTTCTTTATTTAACACTATCTTTCCCTTTAATTTTAATGACTAATGTTTAAATAACCCCAACTATTTCAGAAGTATTATAGTGAGAGTGTTTAACATCTCCGATAACATATGTTTAATGGCCATCATCCAACCAGGTTTATCCGATCTATCAAAGATCCAAAGTGTTAAACCAGTGATTTATACTTGAATTGAATTATAGTTAAACTACACCGGATATTTCAAGAAGGGATCACATTTATTGAATGAAAAAACCGGACACCTCATTAAAACCTCCCGCACCACAAGGGTAGGAAAAAGTATGCCCCATAATATTTACATTGATATCTAACAAGTAAAAATTTACACAACTTTTATTCTAGATATAACCTGAGATGCTCAATATTCCATGGGTGCTTCAAAACCCTTCCTTCTTTGTCCTGAATCCTATATGTCCCAGGCTTAAGCTTTTCGGAGACCTCATAAGGGCCTTCCCAGTTTGGACCCAGCTTACCAAACTGCTTCTCTTTGGTGTGTAGGAAAACGTTTCTCAAAACTTTATCTCCCAGTTGAAAATCTCTTCTTTTGACATTGGAAGCAAACCTGCTCCTCATCAAACCTTGGTAGTGGGCTGTTCTCAAATGAGCTTTAACCCTTCTCTCTTCTATTAAGTCCAAGTGATTCCTAATTGCTATCTCATCAGCCTGTTCATAATAGTTATGGACCCTGTATGATGGTAGGGTAGCTTCAATGGGGGTAATGCATTCATTCTCATACACCAAAGCAAAAGGAGATTCTTGTGTAGCAGCCCGGGGAGTAGTTTTGTATGCCCATAATACTTCTTGCATATAGCTTGGCCATTTCCCTGCTGCCCCCTCTAGGTTCTTTTTTAATCTGGATAGAATAGTCTTATTGGAAACTTCAACATGTCTGTTCGCTTGTGGATGAAAGGGAGAAGAGAAGCAGTACTGAATGCCTCTAGAGGCACAAATAATCTCCATATCCTTGTGATCAAACTGGGGCCCGTAATCTGTGGTAATCTTCTGAGGAATTCCAAATCTGCAACATATATTGGATAAGATGAATTTTATGACAGCTTTTGAAGTGGTTCCCACCAAAGGAGTTGCATCTATCCACTTTGAGAAGTAATTTATAGCACCTATAATAGTCCTGCACCCTCCAGACTCCATTGGAAGAGGCCCAACTAAATCTAAATCCCAACAAGCAAAAGGTACTGGCTTAGAAATTGACTCCATAGGTACTGCTGGCACATGAATTTCATTTCCATACCTTTGACATGGATCACACTTCTTCACCATTTCCTTAGCATCTGCCATTATGGATGGCCAATAGTACCCAGCCAACAATACTCTCCGGGTTAGTGCCCTGTATCCACAATGAGCTGACCCTTCACCATCATGTAATTCGGATAGAACAACTTGAGATTAAATCAACCCTCAAACAACGTAGGAAAGGTCTACTGAAATATTTTTTATAGAACATCTTCCTTATGATAAAAAAATCCATGGCCTGTGTTTAATTTTTCTTGCTACATCTTTATCCGGAGGCAAAACCCCATCAGAAATGTATTGAAGAAGGGGAAATCTCTAATCTCTAGGTTGGACTACTTGTATACTCAGGCTTTCCTCCTCTTCCTTGTTCTGGCTTGACTGTATGGATGGGCATTCTTGTACATGAATACAAGGGTATGACTCATAATATGTTATGGTTGCCAAGGAATCTGCCATCGTATTTTTTGATCTAGGAATATGCTCATAACAAACACTTTTGAAATTGGGTGCCACCTCTTTAAGGACGAGTAAGTATTTGACCACCTGTTCCTTCTTGGCCTTAGATTGACCTTGAATATGATGAATAAGAAGCTGGGAATCAATCATCAACCTAACTTCTTTAGCTCCACAGAAGAAAGCTAATTTAAGACCAGTTATAGCTGCTTCATACTCAGACTCATTGTTAGAGGCCCTGAATCAAAACATATAGCTTGGTACATTTTATCAACATACAGAGAGCTTAGAAAAATTCCATCTCCACAACCCATTGTGCTTGATCCACCATCAGTCCGGACTACCCATTCTTTTTTATCTTTCCCTTCTGAAACTTGTTTAGAACTCCTATCCGGATGTAATTCTACTAGGAAATCAGAAACAGAGTGAGCCTTGATCGCAGTTCGTGGGGCGAAATCAATGTCATAATCACCCAACTCTACTGACCACTTGGTCATCCTGCTTGATATGTCTTCTTTCTGAATAACATTCTTCAACGGGAAAGACGTTTGGACAATGATGGAATGAGACTGAAAATACGGCCTCATTTTTCTTGCAACAATCACTAGGGCTAGTGCCAACTTTTCAAGCTTCAAGTACCTCTCCTCAACATCTATCATGCTTTTGCTGATGTAGTACACTGAACGAGGGTAATTTTCCACCTCTCTTACCAATACTGCACTTATAGCACATTCTGGCACAGCCAAGTATACATACAATGTTTCTCCTTGTATGGGCTTGAGAATGGTCTTGGGTGAAGACAAGTGTTTCTTTATTTCGTCAAAAGCTTGGCTGTACTGTGGAGACCAATTAAAGTCTTTAGCACTCTTCAAGGTTTGGAAAAACAGAGCACACTTATCTGAAGATCTTGAAATAAAACGATTCAAAGCAACCAATCTTCAAGGGCATTCAACTGATCCGGATCGAGTTGTATCCCTTTCTCACTTATTACATACCCCAAAAAATTTCCGGATCGAACACCGAAGACACATTTTTATGGATTCAATTTCAAATTCATCATTGTCAGCTATATGTAAATATTCCTCCAAGCTCTTAACCATCATATCATCAATGTACACCTCCATATTCCTGCCAATCTGATTAGCAAATGTCTTGTTTACTAGCCTCTTGTAAGTAGCTCCAACATACTTCAACCCAAAAGGCATCTCCTTATAACAATGGAGACCCCTGTCCGTAACAAACGTAGCATGATCTTGGTCCTTTGGATCCACCTGAATCTGGTTGTACCCAGAGAAGGCATCCATGAAGGACAACAACTTGTTGCCAGATGTTGAGTCCACCAACTGGTCTATTCGTAGGACCGAATAAAGATCTTTTGGGCAAGCTCTATTGAGGTCAGTAAAATCAATACACATATGCCACTTTCCGTTCTTTTTTCTGACAAACATTGGATTGGTTGTCCATAAAGGATACTCAGACTCCTTTATGTGCCCCATCTTGGTAAGTCGATCAACTTCTTGGACTATTACATCAGCTTTCTCCTTAGAGAAAGCCCTCATTTTTCTGCACAACAGGTGCAACATCACTCTGAATCGATAGTTTGTGAGAATAACGCATGCAGGCACTCTAGTTACATCACTATTGCACAAAGCAAAGACATGTTGATTGTTTGACAAAAAGAACAAAACATTCTTATTTAACTCTGGCGCCATCTTCGAGCCAACCTTAATACTTCTACCATCTGCCAAGGGATGGGTTTCAACTTCTTCCACCGGTATTATACCACTAGGGGCCTCTCTGGGGTTATCAATTTCACCCTCCTCCTCTGAATGCCCCAGTAACTGCTCCTAAAGTTTTAGGAGATAGTGCAAGTGCATAGCACTCTCTTGCTATCTTCTGACTACTTCGGACAACACCCACCTGTCCTTGAACTACATACATCAAACACTGATGGACTGTTGAGGCCACATCATGCATTCTAGAGAGCTATGACCTCCCAAAGATTGCATTGTAACATGTGGGGAAGTCTACCACAACAAATAACACTCTAACCAATTTTTTAAAAGGACCCTTGCCCAACAGGACCTCTTCCTCAGACTCCCCGATTACATATGTAGAGCTCCCTGTGAAGTCCACAATGGTTCTGTTTGACCATTGAATAACAGACGGATTTTTCATATGCTTGTAAGAACTTAAAAATAGGATGTTTTCCGAACTGCCCGTGTCTATCAGAATTCGTCTAATATCATTTCCTGTGTCTACCCCTGATAGTGTTTCAAAGGTCATTGTGAGTTATTTTGAAAACTCTCTGGGTACTAAGCATCCGGCTAACTACCCTGGTTTAGAAATAGTATCATTTCTCCTCTCTTCTAAAGTTACCAATACTGATAAGGACTTAATGATTCGGAATATTACTTGTGACGAGACATTTCTGATAATCGTACTCCCTTGGTTATTGGTCTTAACCCTATGGAACACGACAGAGAGGATTTTATTTTGAATGAGTCGGCTATGGGATCGCCGAATTTATGGAATGATTGCTTATCGGAGTATTTCCTAACTCAACCTCCGAATTTTACCCTTCTGAAAGCAAACGTTGAATCTTTGTGGAGAAAAATTGGTCTCATGGATTTCAAGCCACTCCCTGAAGGATATTTTCTCTTCAAATTTGGCTCTGAAGAGATGGCTACGAAAGTGTTGGAAATGGCCCCTTGGTGTTTTGGAGGTAACTTAATCATTCTAAAGAATTGGGCACCCCTTTCCACCCTTAACAAGGACCTTAACAAGGAAGTCCCCATTTGGGTCAAGGTTTTCAATCTACCGTTGGAATTATGGACTGCAAAGGATTTTAGTAAAATTTGTTTGGTTATTAGTACCCCTCTGTATGTGGATCGCCAAAAGAAAAGAATGAAAAAGCTTCGATTTGCTCGAATCTGTATTATGATCTCGACGGGTAAGGCTCTCCGTTCTGAGCTTACCTTCAAGATTAGTGGCAAATATATCTCGGTGAACTTTGAATACCAAGGGTTTCCACCTCACTGTGCTAATTGTATCATCTTTGGGCATCCTACTCGCCTTTGTAAAAAAGGTCCCTTGATGGTTTTATCAGAAGAATCTGATTCTTCAGAGATAGAGTCGGAGCAATTGAATGGCGAACGACTTGCTTCTCTTGAAGAAGTCGAGGAGGTGGAAAGTGGTGAGGAGGTTGATTCGCCTCCTAAAAGGCATTGTCCCTCGTTTGCTAAGGACAATGGTATTTTGGATTTGTCCTCCGACAGGGCCATCGACTAGAGCTCTGTAAGTCTTCTATTTTATGAAAATAACATCTTGGAATGTTCGGGGCCTAAATGACCCTGTTAGACAAAAAGACGTCACTGATTTTATTATTAGTAATAGTATATCATTGTTAATCCTGGTAGAAACTAAAGTCCAATTGTTCAAAGTAGAATCTATATCTAGGAAGATGGTTTCCTTTTGGCATGTCCTTACTAACCACTCTGAACACCCGCTAGGTAGAATTTGGATTCTTTGGAACCCTAGCGTAATATCTATTTCTAGAGCTTCCCAATCCCCGCAATTTATCCATTTTTTAGCTAAATGTCATAATCTTGATGCCTCGTTTCGTTTTACTGCTATTTATGCTTTTAATGAAGCTTCGGAGAGAGTTCGACTCTGGAATGACTTGTCTACTATATCCATGGTAGATAAGCATATTCCTTGGGTATCTCTCGGAGATTTCAATGTCATCTGTCACCCGGATGAGCGTTTAGGTTCCTCTGAGAATTGGAATTTAGCCATTGATGACTTTAACAATTGTTGCTTCCGTAGTGAGCTAAGCGACCTTAGATCTTTTGAATTCCATTTCATGTGGATTAACAAGAAGCCAGAGAATCCTATTCTCTCCAAACTTGACAGAGTTCTTGTCAACCCTATTTGGGATGACATGTTCCCTATGTCCTTTGCCCATTTTGGATTCCCGTGTACCTTAGACCATACCATGGTCACGCTCAACCTTGGTATGCCTCGTCAAAAACGCAAAAAGCCTTTCAATTTTTTTAACATGTGGCAAGCTCATCCGCAATTTAAAAATATTGAATCTTCGAATTGGAAGCATCCTATTGCTTCCTCTAGAATGAGCTGGGTTACTGAAAAACTTTTAAGATTGCAGTCTGATCTTGTTGGTATTAACCGTAAAGAGTTCAGTGACATTAGCTCCAGAGTTTCGATTGCTCAAGAAAAATTATTTCTGGCGTAGTTTAATCTTGTTATTGATCTGCTTAACCTGATTCTTCTCTCGGATGAAAGTGAAGCTTCTGCTTCTTTCATCTTTCTCAGTCGATACGAAGAGTCCTTTCTTAAGCAAAAATCTAGAGAAAACTAGATAAAGCTCGGGGATACAAATACTAAAAAATTTCATAATAGTATTAAGGCCCGGGTTTTCCGAAATAAAATCATCTCTATTAACAATGAGTTTGGACTTATTGTCTCAACTCCGACCAGTGTGGCCAATGTTTTTGTGAGATACTTTGAAAACTCTCTTGGTACGAGACTCTCTGATGGTTATCCGGGTCTGGAAACTGTATCCCCCCTTCTATCTTCTAAAGTTACCCCCTCTGACCAGGATTCGATGATTCGTGAGATCTCTTGTGAAGAGATCAAATCTGCTCTTTTCAGTATTGACAACAATATATCTTCGGGTCTTGATGGTTTCAACTCTTCCTTTTTTAAATATAATTAGAGCATTGTTGGCCATGACATCTGTAATGGTGTCCTCGAATTTTTCCATACCTCCTCTCTGGACCCTTCTTGGAGTTCCACCTCTATTGCTCTTATCCCTAAAAAGGACTCCCCCTTGGGGCCTGCCGATTTTCGACCTATTGCTCTTTGTAATGTTCTTTACAAGATCATCTCAAAAATCCTAGCCAATATAATTAAGGATTCTTTCCCCTATCTTATTGATAATTCCCAATCGGCCTTTTTGGCGGGAAGGAATATCTCGGATAACATTCTTTTATCTAATGAGCTTCTCCGCGGGTACCATTATAATCGTAGCAACAAAAGAGTCTCTCTCAAAATCGACTTAATGAAAGCATTTGTTAATGTGAGATGGAACCTCATTCTTGATATCCTTGTTGCTATGAATTTCCCCGAGAAGATGATCACCTCGATCATTAAATGCATTTCCTCTTCGTCGTATTCTATTAACATTAACGGAGATCTGTATGGCAACTTCAAATGTCGGAAAGGATTGAGACAAAGAGATCCTCTCCCCCCCTGTCTTTTTGTCCTTGTCATGCAAGTTCTCTCCAGCATTCTCAAGGAGAAAAGTAAAGATAAGCAGTTTCGTTTCCATTGGAAATGGCAAAAGCTCAAAATTATTAACCTCTGCTTTGCAGATGATCTCATGATTTTCTGCCATTGCGATGTTAAGTCCCTCAATCTTATTAAAGAGGCCCTTGACCAGTTCTATTCCCTTTCTGGTCTTAAAGTCAACCCAACCAAAAGTCACATCTTCTTTTTGGGTATCGAAGATTCCCTTCGTGTAAATCTTCTTTCCATCTTGGGATTCTCGGAAGGCTCACTGCCCATTAAATACTTAGGAGTCCCCCTTCTCACTAGTCGTCTCACCTACTCGGACTGTCGTCCTCTCCTCCACAAAATGTCCGCCCGTATTAATTCTTGGACATCTAGCCATCTTTCGTATGCCGGTAGGCTTCAGCTTATTAAATCTGTCTTATTCGCTGGTCAAGTCTATTGGTCTTCCATCTTCATTCTCCCCTCTAGAATTCTCAAAGAACTGTCCCAAAATCTTCGTCATTTTCTTTGGTCGGGTACTGCTATGAAAATCTATGGTGCCAAAGTTGCTTGGGCTACGGTTACCTTGCCCATGATAGAGGGCGGTCTTGGGATTCTGGATCTAAAAATCTGGAATCAAGCGGCTGTCCTCAAGCACCTTTGGTATATCATAAGTAATAATAATCATTCCATCTGGAGTGATTGGATTAAAATGGAAAAATCAAAAATGGTAATTTTTGGAACCTCCAGATCGGCTCCTCTTCCTCTTGGATATGGAGGAAAATTCTGCGTCTTTGCCCTTTGGCTAGTAATTTGTACAGGATGGCCATCGGAAATGGCTCGAGCACATCCTTCTGGTATGATCCTTGGCTCCTTTCCTCTTCCCTTGCATCACACTATGGCGACAACACTATTTCGGACTTCGGGCTTAGGAAGAACCTAAAAGTTTCGGACATCATTAGTAACGGTCTCTGGAATTGGCCTTCCAACATTAGATCCGCGAGATCTCAAAGCCATGCTAATCTATTGGAGATCCACAACCTAATCCTCTCTCTCTTGCCTCCCAATCTCGAATTCACCGACACCCCTTACTGGAAGGCGAAGACTGGATGCAACTCATTTACAATCAGAGACACTTACCTTTCCATTCGTCAGCCTAACCCTAAAGTGGGTTGGGCTGGGTTAGTCTGGAATAAATTCAATATTCCTTGTCATTCTTTTATTTCTTGGCTCACTATTTTAGGCAAGTTTGCCACCAAAGACAAGCTTATCAATTGGGGTACAATATCCCAAATGATTGTGCCTTGTGCAACTCTGAACCCGAAACTATCTCTCATCTCCTCATTAAGTGCAGTTTCGCCCAGAGCATCTGGACTAACGCCAGTAATAAACTAGGTTTCCCCTTTTCGAATAGTAGCTGGCAGTCTTGGATTTTTGAAGCATCCACATGGTCTCAATCTCGTAACCATAGACTTTGGCATGCTTGATTTGTCGCGGAAATTTACCACGTCTGGAAGGAGAGGAATTCTAGAGTATTTGGTTCTCCTCCGACCACAACCTCCTTGGTTTCTTACCATATCTTATCAGATCTACGGTATAGATTCCAAGGTACCAATACTAGCTAGCTGGTATAATATCTTTCTAATATTTTTTATTTATTGGAGGTCCCGTCCCGGTGAGTGCAGCTTGAGTAGATTTATTGAACACATTTGGCAGCTGACACGGACGACTATTTTGTAGGACCAGTACACTTCTACTTTGCTAGTCTGATCTTCTATTTTCTACTTGATCTGACCTTATGTTATTTCATTTAGTCCCTTCGAATTCATGTGATTGTATTTATTCGGATATGCACTAGTTTTCTTGTATGAACCCTATTTCAATTAATTTAATGCTTTATTACACTAAAAAAGAATAGTTATAAATTTTAAGGGGGGTTTGGTTTAATAAGTTAATACAATCGTGTTTCAATCGTGACGTTGTATAGAAAAACCTAAAGCATCAACAGAATTTCAGATGCTATATACGATTTCGTATTAATTTCATTTTAATTTTGTAATCAATTTATCATATGATGATTTATATCATTGTTATGTTAACAAATTTTCTTTATATATATTTTTTATATATATTTATTTTTTAACACATGTTTTCTAAATATTGTTTTATTATATTATTTTTAAATCAAATTTGTTATATTTTTATTATTTTTATTTCAACCGTATTTTTTAAAATTGTACGGTTATATTCTTGTTTTTAAATATAAAACATCACATTTATATCTTTATTTATTATATATTTTTTAATTTATAAAATGTGTACATTCTTTAGTACACATCGAGTCGATAAAAATAAATTTTATAACCAAATAATATGTCAAGAAAAGTATGATTTTTTTAGAAATTCATCAACAACGTTTGTATGATTTGGTTTTTAACCTATTTTGTAATAATAATAAAATAATTAGTAATATCATGACAATAGGAACACCAATGGTTATGAATAAAAATCAAGTTCAATTAGATTGGTGCCATTGATCAAACTACACAACGTGGAATGACAATGTGATGTTCTCAACATTCAGATATAGGACATGCTAAGGAGAAATAAAGGTACCCGTAAATCTTATACAATGTGTAGCTCTTAATATTTTAGTAGAAAACTCCATCTCCCTCAAAATCTTGAATATGAAAACATAGTTTCCGTACTCATTTTCGTAAAGACACGGGAATAATCTAAAATCAATTCTAGGGGTGTTAACATAAAAATTTACTACCAAGTAAAATTATGTGTTATGTTTATAATAGATTAGGTCATTTTACAAAAGATTGCAAACTTCAATATAAGAGTGAAATTGTAAATAATGTAACATTATGACAATGGTGACGAAAGTTAATATTGCAGAAGACAATTTCTCTGATTGGTGGTATGATATATGTGCATCAGGGTATGTTTCTCATGATGAAGCGATGCATGTGTGGTTCAAACTGGAAACATGAATAGATCAAAAGTGGAAGGACGTGAAAATACTGAGTTAGTGTTTGCAAATGGGAAAATCATAACCCTTGCCAATATTTGGTACGTTTTGAAAATGAACAAAAACCGGGTGTATGGTGATATTTTGGCTAAGTTAAGAATTTGTTATGTGTAAGAATATGGTAAACTCATTCTAACCGGACACGATATTTAAGTTGGGAAATTATACTCTACTAATATAATGGTGAAACCGTGTACTTATAAAAATTCAATAAGTATAATGAAAAAAAAATCTATCTATATTTATTCTCGTAAAATTAATTACTCACATGAGGCTAAGATAGCCGATGGTGTTAGGAAAAGGTTAATTGAACATTTTTTTAAACTAGTTTGTGTTTATTTTTCTATCCCTTAAACCAAAGTCTTTGGTAGTCCAATGCAATATTTTCATGTGCTTCGCTATGTATCTTTTAACCAAAGTCCTTGGTCCAAAGAAGTATATATATGTTTGACGTTTTTATTGTATAGTTGGATGCCCGAACGGATTGTCTTGTTATCGTTCTTATTACATGCTTTGTTTTTGTTATAAGGTCTTTACGTCCTCTAGATATGATCAACTTTTATCGGGGAGTTCAGACCTCCCACACTCGCTTCTTTTTATCCTTAAGGATGACTTAGGACTTAACTTTTTAACTATATAATTCAGTTTTCTAGAATGGCCCTTCTTTTTATCCTCAATGATGACTTAAGACTTAACTTTTGGTAGCTTTTTAAGTTGAATTGTTGGGACCTTATCATCAGAGCCGATCTTTAGGCCCCTTCATCTTAGCATACATTTGTTTCATTACATAAATTATTTTAGGCAAACAATTCTTAAGGGTCCGGTTATATAGGTGCAAATCAAAATATTCCTGAGACTCCAAGTAGGAAAGAGTACACCATCAGAAAATATAATCATGTACAAAGAGTTGTTTTTACAAAGGAAACGAATGAAGTTTTTCCATATATAGCTTTACATACTCTATGTTTCAGGTATGTGGGAGGGTATTACCTTGTTCATCAATCAACTAGTATGTTACAGCCTTAATTTTTCCACTTTCGTGTAAGGAGCTTCCCAGTTATATCTGAGCTTGTTGGCCTTAGGATCCTTAGTGTCCTGAGAAACTTTCCTCAATACATGAGCTCTGGTCACACACCTTTAAATTATACATTCTTCTCATCAAGCTTTGATAATATTGCACCTTAGATACGCCTTGGTTTTTTTTCTCTTTTATTTCATACAGACTTGCTCTTCTTTCCTCAGCATTATAATTTTCGATATAGTTAGTTACCTTGTGAGAAAAGAGAACTGTATCAGCTTGGACTACCACATCCACACCATAGATTAAGGGAAAATGAGTTCCGCTGATGGTTTTCTGATTTATAGTTATGTAGAACATTACCTCCTAGATAAATTCAATCCATTTGGTAGCCCAACCTTCTGGTGTTTTCATTAAGCCATCAATTATATAATGATTCGTTACCAAAACATGGTCATTGGCTTCGGGATGAAAATGAGTTGAGAAGTTTTTTTGGATACCTCTAACGAGGCAGAATGAAGTCAGTTTAAAATCAGAAACTAAGTTCCATTTTCATTGGTAATTATCCTCAATATTCCAAACCCATAACAAATGTTATTAAATAAAATTAACTACCTCCTTTGTATTGATTTTAGTTAGAAGTTTGGCCTCAATCCATTTCGAAAAGTAATCCACCACAACTAAAACATATTGCCGACCTCATGAAGCATTGGAAAGGAGGCCGACCAGATATAATACTCAATGGTAAAATAGATGGGGTTCATATATGGTTTCTAATGGAACTAGCAGCATGTGTGTAACGTGTGGTAAAATGCTAACAGGTATCACACATTTTGACTATCTATTTAGCTTCGGCGGTGAGGTTTGGCCAGAAATAACCTGCTAGAAGGCTCTATTTGCTAAAGTGTGATAATTGTAATGGGTTAGTACTACACAGTTGTGAAGTTCATCAAACACATAAAAATATTTGTCAGAGCCCAGACACTGCAAGAAAGATTTTGAATATCCCTAACGATACATTGGTCATCACACTATAACGTACTTGTTTGATTTTCTCTTTAACTTATGAGCCCCATCCTTGTAGGCTAGAAACCCCATGTGAAGAGGTATTTTTGGGTTGGTTCTCTCCAATCCTCTTTAATCTCAATGAAATTAGTCATTATGAATTAACGGTTGCTTTGTATGACCCAAAAAATATCAAATCCAAACTAGCTACGAAGATTAGGGATCCGACCAGGGAATTTTCAGCCCTCAGAACTTGCTTAAAGTAGACTTCTTCAAACTCACTCGATGATTTTCTCAACTCCTATAAATAATATATAATGGTATTATTCTGTGCTTCTACTTTCCCAATGGCATGTTTTAAAACGATTTGTGAATCATGTGACAAATTTACTCTCTTAGCACCATAAATCTAAGGCATTCGAAGGTCTGAGACTACAACCTCATATTCAGATTCATTTTTGGTGCCCTAAAATCCAAATCATATGAATTCTGACGTAGCCTTTCATAGAACAATTTTTTAAATGGATACCGGTAATACGGCCTAAACAACATGACTTTCTGTCTGTTCGAACTACCCATAATGGAGGTAGAGATTCATGGTGAGGTGTCGGCCTCTCATAATAAAATTTGGTAAAACAATCAACCAAGTACAATGGCCTTTATGTCCAATCTTAGTTCAAAACTTATATCATAATATCCCATCTCTACGGATCATCGAGTCAAGCATCCTGAAACATCTGGTCTTTATACTAACCCTCGAAGTGGAATGATAAGTAGCGCTGCAATTTTTCAGTCTAAACGTGTTATTTTATAACAATTGAGCCATCAAGTTGTATACTTTTGGTCTGTTAGGTGCATTTGTATATGATTATAGCCAAAATATGCATCCATGAATAATAAACGTTTATTGCTTGAAGTCGAATTTATTAACCGGTCTATCTTTGGTATAGAGAATGAGTCTTTGGTACATGTTATATTTAAGTCCGTGAAATTTATACATATTTTTCAATTTTATTTCGAACTTACACGAGATTGGTTGTCCAAACTAGGTATATAGACTCTCGGATGGGTCTGAAGTTGATAATCATTCCACCTCGATCACAATATCATATGAGTCCACAATGGGGAAAACCATTCTCTTGTGAATGATAGGATAAACATGTGGATTTACTAACAATTTGTGACATATAATGTATGTGGGTACTCATGTTACCTTCTCTAACATCCAAGTAAAATATTCTAAGGTATTAGTAAAAAACAATAACAGGGCAGTCAAAAGACTACTAGAGATAATAGTACCAATTTTTAAACTTTTATCCTCAGCAAGTTAAATTATTTGTATGGTTTCATCGGGGAAGACTAAGCATGAGGCCTCAATGGGGTGGTTCACGCCCTCTACATCGAGCGGACCCCCACTGATTTTTATTTTTTCTTGAGAGTAAGGGAGGTCGTGTAGCACTCCCTAGAGTTTTTTTATTCCCTCTTATAACTCATTTTACTATCTATATATATATATCAAAGATATTAATATATTTTTTAAGCAATAACATGCATCTCAACAAGCCACGATCGTGCTAAGATTGCATTATAAGTAGTAGGACTTTTCACCACCATAAACATAGTACTTAGTGTTTTATTATATTCCCCTCTTTCTAGGTAAACACCGACCTCCATCCCACCCAAGAGCTTCACATATTACCCTTTAAACCCCACTGCAATTCTATCAAAATTCTGGTAAGTTGGTGGTGTAAGTGTACTTTTGAAGATTATAGTGGCAGAACTACCATTATTTATCATAATAATTTTTATTTCAACCTAAACAATACAATCGGTAATCATCGAACGACATTATAACGCTCAACCACTCCATAAAGTCAATCCTTTATAAATATCATCAGCTGAAATCAAGCTTGATAAATATAAGCTGAGCTATACCCCCGAAGATGCTTATCGATCTAGAACATATGTTTTTTCCTAAAAATTATGTTATACATGATTTTGTATTCCTCCAGCGATGTTCATGACTTTATCTAAGGTCTCATTAAAGTCCAAGTAGTCTTTATCTTGGGGCTCGACCAATACTTCAGGGAAAGTTTAGATAACCATTGCTTGCTAATATTTTGGTTATACTGTATGTGCCTTAATCCTTCTTTGCATGGGTTTAGGCTCAGTTTTATCTCCCTTCGGACGTTTGAATCCTTTTGTTTTATACATTTAACTCGATAAAAGTTTGGACCTCTCCTCTTGGAACCTTGCGGTCCTCGAGTGTAGTGTATAATGTCATTGTGAAATCTATAAAATTTATTTTTACTTCTATTCTCTCTAGGATTGAGCATCAAATATGTCTTGCAAAAATACACGAAATTTTTAGTCGTATAATGAATTGTGGTTATACTCTCTGATAGCCTAGTGTAATTATTCCTAATTCTATATATTAATTAATTCTTTGTATGAGAACCCCATTGGATCCACCTGTCAATTGGATTAACCTGACATTTTTCTTGGTGGTTTCTTTTTGGCGGTCTGGCAGGCTGAGGCCTTGGAAGCTCAAGAATGGTCGTACTTAGTTGGATGATCGAATGGGGGTTATGAGATTGTTGGTTGGAAGCTAGGTTACCATATCTTATTTTGCAGCTAGAACTTGCTGACTAGTTTAACCTTTAGTCACATAGTATCCTCCATCTTGAGTTGTGACTCTACTTGGGCTAATTGTATGCCGAATGATAATGCCTTATTTTATCACATATTTTGCCAACAACCATGGCAGAAATTCCCTAATTTAAGGAAGTGCATGTCATCTCCTCAACTCAATATTACATGTCATCTCCTCAACTCAATATTATTCTTTGTTTCCACAAATCTTTAATTATAGTATCTTAAGATTCCATTTGGATCTTGTTTATAATACATGATGCAGTCCATATCTCCTTTGGTAATCTTACTTCTAACAAATCGGTCCTTGAACATATATAGCAATGCTTCAAAGCTTTAAAAAACTATGATCAGTAACTAGTTAAACCAAATAAGGGACCTTCTTTTGAGTCATAGAAAAAGATCTTCAAAACAACTATCATCCTCAACTAAACTAAACATAACTTTTATGAAATATTTGTTATATTTATTAGGATCTACTGAACCGTCATACTTTTTCATCTTATAGTTATCAAATCTCTGAGGTAGCTCCCCAACCAAAATCTCTAGAGAAGATGGGACATGATCATACTAGATCTATGTAAGTAAAAATAAGTAGCATTTCATGCTATATGTTGAGCCGAACCTTGGTAACCTTCCGGATACGACTGATTATGATTGAGATTTTATGGGTTTAAATAAAAAGGTTGCTCATATGTGTTTGGATAATACCGTCTAACCCTTCGTGTTGAACCCCGAGTTAGATTATCCCCAACAAGGGTTGAAAGTTTGACTAAACAAGCTACAATGTGGGAATATGAGCATAATGATGCTAAGGTGACAAGTAAATATACGAAGATTGAGCATGAGGTTTTGTGGGTTGCTGTGGGGGAGGTACATGTTAAAATTTTGTTAGGCTCTATGGTCGAAACTGAGGTGGCAATACTGGGTGCAAACCTTGAGGATGATCAGTCTCAAACCTACGAATTGGAGTCGTGCACTGGTAGTGCATTTCTCGCCACTTGTCTTGACGTTTAGAACGAAAGTGTTGATGCATTTTGGCCTCAATATATTGTGAAACCTAACCAAGTTTAATAAATATGCCACTGAACGAAAAAGATATCTTATGGTGGTTCATGACTTTATGTCCCCATCTATAGATATGTTGGGATTGTTGGAATGGTAACACTAAAACAATTCTGACATTACATAGTGAACCTCTAAAGCATATGAATGAATTGTATGTACCTGATTTTGTATCGCAGCCTTGAAAAATACATGACCCATGTTCTCTTCTGACTGCGAAAGATCACGATTCTAGTGTATGGGTTCGACGCTTTTTAGCCAACAAGACCCATGATTCATTTTTTTATCATTTCCTATGTGATATAAGTGTATAAAATTTATTCAAACATTACTTTTATCCAAATCAATATTTAACGACGCATTTTTTAATATAATTAAAATTTAATTTTTATTACATATACTAAAGTAATGTTCTTACATATAATAAATTGAATCTTCAAAGTGTAAATGAATCATTTCTCATACTTATAAGATTGTAGGTTGCTTTAGGTTGCTTAAACTTTTAATGGTATATATAGATCAAAATTCCTTGTGATCTAAATAATATTGCTTTTATTAATATTAATATGTAATCAGATATTTAAATAAAAAGTAATTAACAAAATTTATTTTATATATATATATAAATAAATCATTTGTTAAGCCATCAAACCAGAACCATTTTGCAGCATATAATAGTTATATTGCAGGCAAGCGGGAAAGCCACTTTATATATGCTTGCCTATTTCAAAAAAGTCAGAATAAGGATGGGCAATCAGATTATAAGAGTTGTCATGTTTATGATAATTAATTGGAAAGGTGTGGTTTAGGTGGTCATTATAACAATACTCTACGGCATTAATCAGCTTACAACACACATTTGATCAAGTGGGGCAAAAAGGCATTTGGAAAAGTAGCATATTATAGCATGGTGAATCTTTTAATGAGTGTCTATGTGGCCACACCTAATTTTTAAAGTAGCATTGTAACTTCAAATTATTTATTTTTGTTTAGAAGATTTGTTTCAAAAGTTGATTGACATAATAATGTATCAGATAAATTGTAATGTGATTTTGGTAGCAGTTTAGTGATGGTATTCGATTGATTCATATATTTGATATTTATTTTACTTTTTTAGCAGAAAGATCTACATTTAAGATGAAGATATATAAAGTGAGACTAAATTATCGTACATAAGCGATTTCTTCCTAAAATCTGGTTTATTATTATTTTATTTTAAAAAAAAAGTCAAGAGAAAAATATTAAGAGTATTCATGTTGAATTTTGTAATTGTTCGTTATTTATGTTAAAAAAATATCAAACCTATTTTTTACGCTATAGTATTATTAAAATGTAAAAAAACACTAGAGAAGATAATGTTAGAGATAGACGGCGCCAAAAGAAAAGCGCTAAAATTATAAAAAAAAAAAAAATCAATTGAAGAGATGACTAGTTTAGGGAGAGCCATTATCGATTCAGAGAGTTAGAGCAGGGTTCAATGAACGTCGATTTGATGATAAGATCAGAAATTTCCATCATTGGATCTCAGGATGAACTCTTTAACACAGGATCAAGCTTTAATTTGATGATTTCAATCCAGAGGTAGAAATATCGGTGGACATACAGTTCACTAAAGGAAGAGTAAAATGGATTTCATGGGAGTTGAGAGGAAAAATCAGGGGCTTTGATAAAAAAAACCAGAAAGAGAAATTCGAATTTTCTGGAACATAGTGAGTAGGGTCGCTTGAGAGTCTGGAGCTACTTTAATGACAACTTATGGGGATTTCTGAGATCTTCTGCACGAGAAACTTGTAAGGCAATGAGATTCTTATTGCGATAATAAATCAGATTAGGAATCAAACAAATCAGATTTGATAATATTAGATACAGATAAGTTGAGATCTCTGAAAAAACCAAGTTCTAGACTGATGATAAGGGAAATTGCTCTTAATTTTTTAGGGATATGATATGCTTTTAGGTCGACTTTATGCTTGCATTTACGGATCCATCTAGCGAGCCAGTCTGCAGTTGTGTTTTTCTCTCTATAGACGTGAGATATTGTCATGTTGATAGATATAAAGTTCATGCAACAGTTTATTATAGGAGATATACACCAAGGAGCATTTCGGTTCTTTAGCATAACAGTTAAAGTGTTTAAATATGTTTCTATTTTTATATTATTTATGTTAAATTTAGAGAAAATGATAAGACCGTCTAGCAGAGCATGACATTCTGCATTGAGAGGATTATTTTTACCATGCAACTTTCCAATAGCATGAATAATATCCCCTTTGTGATTTATGATTATTGCGCTTCCGCTTGCTTCACCATTAGTAGCATATGAACCGTCATATTGAGCTCGAGTTTGTTGATTGAGGGAGGATTCCATTTAATGTACCAAATTTTGTTATGATAATTGAGATTATTATAGCAACCCAACTCGGCAACGGCAGTCTGATCTTTATCTCAATGGTCTCTTTTGAATAGGTTAGCCATGTCCAGTCTTTGAATAATAGATTTGATTTGGAAGATGGTTGTCGAAGAATTAGATTAGATAAGGTGGTACTTTGCTTTATTTTTGTTTGCCCAAATACTTCAACAAATTATAGCAGGCATAATGATGTAAATGTGAGTCTCTTTGGTTGTAGAACAGAAGCATAGTCTAGTGATGTGTTAAATTATCATGTAGTTTCCAATATGGATGCTAAATAGACTGTTAAAATAGAACTATACTTCCCAAGAGTCTCTGTATTGAACAAAAAGATGATTAATCGTCTCATTAGTTTCACAAAATTGGAATTTTGAGGCTAAATAAATCTTCTTGTGTTAGAGAACTTTTTTAACATGAATCCAGTGCTTCAATGTTCTCCATAAAATGAAGGAACACTTCTTAAGAGTGATTGGATTCCAGATTCTGTTGAAGAGGGTTGATTCAGGGATTTTGGTTCTAATATTGTCCCAGGTAGCTTTAATGTTGAAAGCCCCTTGCTTGTTGAGATTTCACTGAATAACATCTTTAACAGAGTCTTTGAGAGTTAGCTTGTTAATTTTTTTTATGCCAGAAGGAATAACACTTCTAGTAAGCTTGTCTAGGTTCCAATTATTATTTGGTCAAAAGTGCTTAAACTTTTTGTGAGAATACCAATCAATAGGAGCAGTAGGAGGAGTCATAGATACTAGAGGTATTTTAGTACACCAAGAGTCGAGCTAGAAGTAAATATCTCCTTGACCTAAGTTCCAGAATATATACTTTTCATCAAATTCCCTTAATTTTATCAATTTGTTCGAGATCCTTGAATTTGAGGGCTTATTTTGAACAAGCATATGCATAAGTTTGCCCAAAGATTTTTCATCTCTCTATAATTGTACCATATTTTGTGTAACTAAGCATCAGACATGTCATTGAGACTTTTGATGTTGAGGTCTTTCTCTCCATATGGATTACAAACGTTGTCCTAACTAGTCCAAATAATGATGTTGTTGTTGTCGGATTTCCACAGAAATTTGCTAAAGATGTTTTCGATTGTTTTGGTTACCGATATGCGGATGATAGTACTTTTGAAGTGGTAGTTGGGGATTTCAGACAATACAACATGGATCAATGTGAGCTTTCCACCTAAAGATAAGTGTAAGTTATCCCAATCTTGACTTTTGTCTCTGATGCTGGTAATAATATCTTCAAAATGTGAGGCCCTTGGTTTATAATGAATGTGGATACCCATGTGCTTCAAAAGAAGAGAACCTCTTTTTAAATCGGTATTATTCATGATAGAGTGAATCATAGATATATGAATCTTTTCAGATGGAATAATAACATATTTATTCTTGTTAAGGGTTTGCCTCGAGATATCTTAGTAGATTTTCAGGAAGGTTAGAATCTTGTTGATGTTTTGATTAGAAACATTACAGAAGATAACCAGGTCATAGATAATGAATTATTATAGAACTTTTAGTGTTGTATCTGACTTCCCTGTTGTTTTGATAGATCTGTTTTAGATCCCTGATTAAAAATTCATCTGCTAAAATGAATAGATTATGAGATAAATGGTCTCTTATTTAACACCGTTGGTAGATTTAAAAAATCCATTTACCACTCCGTTGATGATGGTTGAAAACCTGTTAGAGCTTATAGAAGAGGTAATCAAATCTATAAAATGTTTTGAAAAACCAAAAGCATCTAGAATTTTAAGTATAAAAATAAATGAGAGCTTATCGAATGTTTTCTTCGTTTCTAGTTTGATTAGGATATTTCCACCTCTTGTGTTTTTGTTAAGGTCTTTGAGAAGCTCTTGAATAAGCATAATATTATCATGAATATTCCTTCCTTGAACAAAATCTGACTGTTCAGGAAGAAGAATAGATAGCTTGGTATTGATGATCCTTGAAATGATCTGGTTGAACATAGTGCATAGACTCATAGGTCTATAGTCATTTCAAGTCTCCGGGGAGTCATTTTTTGGAATGAGGTTGATGGTGGTAGTATAAAAACCTTGAGGAACTCGTTCTCTATTAAAAATAACTTTAATAACATTACATAGATCTGTACCCATTATTGACCAAAACGTTTGGTAGAACACGATGTTGAAACTGTCAATACCAACTACACTGGTAGTGTTTAGGGCTTTGATTGAGAAATATATTTCTTCCTCAGAAGGGGCTTTCATCAGATTAATGTTCTCATCAGTAGTAATGGTTTTTAGGGATTGTTTGAGATAGATTAGGAATGCCACTGGTGGTTGTAATAGTAAGGAGATGTTGAAAGTAGGTAATGGCAGATTTGGCTATGTCTTGGTGGTTTTCAAGCCAGTTATCCCCATCAAGTATTTTGTGGATTATGTATTTCTTTATTTTTCTCTTTACATAATTATGAAAACTTTTATATTTTTTTTCACCATTCATGAGCCAATTGTTTCTGCTTTTCTGCTCCTAGTAGATTTCCTCCTAGGCAAGAAGTTGGAGATGGACTACCTTAGCTATTTCTAGCTTGATCTTGTTCACTGTGGTATTTGAATCACGGTAAGTGATTTCCATGGAGTTGGCTTCAATTTCAGAATTGGCAATCACGTTAAAGATGTTGCCAAAATCTGTTTTGCTCCAATCTTTGAGCTTGGCTTTGAGCCTTTTGAGTTTGTTCCAAAAAATGAATATCTTTGTGAGTGAATATCAAGATTCCAGCAATCTTTAATAAATTTGTGAATATCTTTGTGAGTGAACCACATGTTCTGAAATCTGAAAGAGAACTTTATTTTTTCATATTATTGAGATATGAAGGTACAGAGTGGGCTGTGATCAGAATCTGTTCTAGCCAAGTGACTGATAATAGTGCTTTCGAACATCTCATTCCAAATATTATTGGTAAGATATCGGTCTAATATTTTTCACTTGTGATTATTGGTCGAAGTGTATTTGTTTCTAATGTATCCAAGATCAGTAAGGTTATCGTCTTGAATAGCTTGATTGAAATTGTCCATGCTTCTAACACAAATGTTAGAGCAAGAAAGTTGATCAATTGGAGTGAAGATGGCATTGAAATCCCTGATCAATATCCATTCCTGATTGTGGTTTGCCATTAGTCTTAGATTGTTCCATAGTTCCATTCGAAGATACACGTCACATTTAACATATATAAAATAGATTAGTACATCTTTATTTAGATAAAATAAAGTAACATTTAGATGAATTTATTAAGTCCAGTTAGCCATGGTAGAAATAGAGATGCCATTATTCCAAAAAACCATATTTTGTTAGATATGTTAACCATGCTATTCTGAAAACCTAGATATCTTAAGACTTTAGGAATATTGGAGATATCAATTATAGGATTTTGGATTGCTAGAATAGTGAGTTGTTTTGAGTTTATAAGATATTTTAGCCTTCTTTAGATTAGATGTTCATTGTTTTTCCTTGATCTTGATTCACGTGCTGATCTGGGATTAAGATTTCGTGATGTAAAGTTTTAGGAGAGCTTGGAAAGATTTATGACTTGTTAAGATTTGGAGATTAGGGTGATGGAGTAGCAACAAGTTTAGGATTTTTCTTTTCAGTGATTTTAGTTCCCATGTCCAACACATGAAGAGATTCTGAGATTTTATCAGTATCAAGATCATGTAATACTTCAAATGTGTTCTTGATGGATATTTAGCTTACAATAGGGTTTATAGGTTTTTCAGATGATTGAAGGCAATTGTCCTTAGCCTTTTTAAGAGTATCTGTATCAGTAGGTTTGGGGATTCGAGTAGGGAAGATTTCTTGATGGATTTCAGTTGATTTAGCCTTTTATGGGTCTGTGAGAGCTTCTTGATTTTGTTTTATCGGAGGTAGATTTAGAACAGGGGATTAATTGAATGATAGATGGTTCCTTCTTTTCAGGGTTAGTATTGTTGATAATAATAACCTCTTTAGCTTTTCTGCAGTCTTTGCTTTTGTGAGCTATGTGGTGGCAAACCATACAGTAGTCAAGTATGTTTCCATAAATGATTTGTTGCCAAAAACCTTATTGTTGACCAAATCCAACCCAAAGTTTCTCGAGCATAGGTTTAGTTAGGTCTATCTCTCAATCCAGGTCTTGTAACAGTTGAACCTGGGTTTTAGATAGGATCCATATGACAAGAGGGGTTCCAAGAGATTTTACGATCATTTTGCTATAATCTTCGTTGTACATGTAGCTAGGAAGTCTATGAAAAGTTATCCATATTGGAGTTATTGGGGATTGCTTCTTAGTGGTAAATTCAGGAGTCCATTTTAAGATTCTCATTCAGAATTTACCTATTTTCCAGGCGTTTTTTTCCGGATCTTTTTTAGGTCTTCTTGAAGAACCAATTCTATTGTTATATGCTTGATATCCCAGTTCGCAATATTGTATTGACCTTTAAATCCCTGATTGCTGAAGAAAAACCGCAACTCCTTCATTGAAGGTTTGCCATGGGAGAATTACCCTATTATAGTGGTCTTGGATTTTTGTTCAAGGTTAATTTTATCTTTTTTTTGGAATTCGATGTAGTTATAGCCAGGTCTGTTTTTTATTCTTGCTTGTATTTGGGATGCTGAACTAATGGTTAGATTTGTGATTTCTGCACAACGTTTTGGATGCAATCTTTGAGAGATCTAGATATATTTAGCTTTGTATTCAGATGAATCAGCTTCAAACACAAGATTACTTCTAAGGGTTTTGTATGGAGAAGTTCCATAAGGTTTCAAGGGATGGAATTGATCAGTTTCAGGTGCGGCCATGGGGACACGAAGATGACGATAAGATTAGCCATCTTAAAACATGCAGATTGTGGGTGGAGAACAGACTCGAGATTAAATGATGATAGACATATGGATGATGTTGCTGATTCAATAAAGAAGATGAAAAGAAGAAGAAGACTTTAGTGCGTTCTGAGAAGATATTTTGCTTTCTTTGAGATCAAGAAAGCTGATCTTGAGAGAGAAGCTGACCATCATTATTTGTTGAATCTAAACATATCGAGTGTTGTTTATTTACCATATCAAACCTATTTTAATTTTTAAATTTTTTAAATAAAATAAAAAATTGTTAAGAATATTTTTTTTTCAACATGAAAATTTATTAATATTGTATTGAAGGTATAATTTGATACATAATGTGCCAAGATAGTTGGCCCAAAAGATACTGAAACTCATAATCAGGGTATTTAAGTTTTATACTTGAATTTTTCAAAAACACTAAAGCTTCCTGAGAAAGAACCCTCGATTGCTTGAGATCCTACCTAAGATTAGCTTGAGATTTCAAATCCAACCATCTAATTTTTTATTTTGACTAATTTTTGCTTGAGATGTTATTGATTAAGATCATCATCGGTTTTACCGTTTTGAAGATTGAAACCTAAATTTCAACATTCATAAATTCTATTTTGAATTTGAGGTCATGATTACTCTGTCAAATTGTTGCTAGAAACATACAAGTTGTATATCAGTATATATTTAGTATCCTCCCTCATATCTCTAGTCTTATTGAGTCTAATTTATTTTTTGAAATTTTTGGCTCTTGTAGAGCAATGAAATCAGATGTTTCAGATTTCGATGAAACTTTAATTCTTCTGATTTTATCCTTATTGCCAATGCCCGTGGCATTCCAATTGAGGGTAGAGATTGTCATTTTAAGGATCTAGTTGATCTTTTGTAATTTATAGCCCTGGATTTTGTTCGGTCTTGATTATTTTTCTTTTAGATTTTTTTAATCTATTACTTATACTTATGTTTTTCCTTCTTGTCTAGTACAAACCTTTCTTTTATTGGTGATAAAAGAAGGTTGTCACATATAGCCATTTTAGTTCTTTATAATTGTTAAAGATATTGGCTAGTTCAATTGTGTGAAGAGCCTCAAATTATTTCCTTACTTATGAATTCATTTGAATCACATTTTGAGTTGAAATCAATATATTGTATTATGTATTTTTCATCTTCAGAGTTCTTCATATTGTCAATTTCTTTAGTTTTATGCTTGTTGCTCTTTTTTACGTCTAGGCATTTTGAAGTTACGGTGTAATGTGAGTTGTTTTCTTATTCAATGGAGTCAATTTATTTATCTTACTCAGCCTCTTAAAGGAGTTTGGGTCTTATTTTTTTTTATTTTATTTTTCATATACTATTGTTGATTTTAATTTCTGAAGTCGAGGAGGTGGGTGCAAAAATTAAGTTGGATTTAAATTTGAGGTGAGCTGCTTTTCATTCTCAGCTGACCTCTCTTGTTTGTTTTGTCCTTTGTTATAGATCGTTTCATTATATCCCATGTGGTTACAGGTCTTACAGTAGTTTGACATAGCTCTATAACTGATGGATTGCCATAATCCATCATCTTACATAAAATTTATCCAGATTGTTTTTTAGAGGGATTTTGATATATCAATAATGATAAGAGATTTACATCAATTTTAACTAGCTCTATTTTTGTTTGGGACCCAAATTGACAAAGGCATTCCAATTAGCTTTTCAACTTGAGTAATTGAGTCCTGGGAGTATAAGAATTCAGGGATTTTTGGGAATGCAACCGAGACTAGAGTCTATGGAGACTCCACTCTGGGATTAAAGTTTGGGTTCCATTTTAAGATTCTAATGAGATATTTACATATGTTGTAAATATTTATTTTCCATAATTTTTTTATATCAGCAAGATTGTCTAGCTCTATCAATATATGTTTGTAGTCCCATACAGACATACTGAATAGACCTAGAAAATTAAAAGGTTCAAGAAATGATTTTATTTATTCTAATCTAGGAAGACCTAAAAAAATTATACTAAAGTATGCTAAGATGAAGAAAGAATAATGGATTTATCAGTTTGCTCGAATTGAACAGCCAGTTGATCTCAATTGTTTTTTAGATAATGACTTTATCGTGCTTCAAATATACCCCATTGGGTTTCAAGACTTCAACAAAAGATTTTTTCCTGACGTTGGTTGTGCTAGTTTGATTGAGGTGAAGTTGTGAGGATTGATGCTCGAACATCAAATTGTCTCTTACCGCCTGTATATGCATGGCCTCTGATTGAATATTTTTCTTTTTGTTGATAGAGAGAAATGGAAATTCATTTTGAGGAAGAACTACATGAAGCGATGAATGAGGAACTGTTAAAGGAAAACCATCTATAACCAAGTCTTGATTTTTTACCATCTATAACCAAGTCTTGATTTTTTATATTTCTTAATCTTCATGGTTGTGAATGTAAAGAAATTATGAATTTCTTGAATGAATCTTGATGATGATACTAACTCGAGGAGAGGTTGATAGGTTGATTCCGTCATGAAATTGAGTAATTTGATAGAGAAAGAAGGATTTAGGGTTTACCTCGATAAGATTCGGGATCTGATCGAAGGATGGAAAGAGAAGACTTCTTGGAGCTTCTCTCTCTTCATTTTTAAACTAATACTTAAACAATAAAAAGTTATCATATATAAATAAAAGTAAGACTCAACTAATGTATTATTTTCCATTTTGGTACACTACAAAAAGACTTCACATTAGTTGAGATGTATTATATATATATATATATATATATATATATATTGAAGATTATTTTCAGTTTAAATGATGTGGGATAGATTACCAAGTAAGGAGATCGATTTTACGCTAACAAAAACTTTAAATTTGAAAATCAAAGTCTTCAATTTTGAACTAGACTTCCCAATATCAAATAAAAAATCTCTAAACAAAAAAATACCTAATTAACTGAAATAAAATTTAGAAATGCCAGTCATAAATGTATCCGAAAGCGTATGGTTTTATTGGAGGTACCACGCTTAGTATCTCAGTAATGGGACTCTTTTCTATGATACCTATCCTTTGTACCCATGGTATCGAGTTTATGTATCCAGTTCCAAATTTTATATATATTGTTTTTTTGTTTTTATTTATATAATTTAGAATTATAAAAGGAAAATAATATATTTCACTAGTGAAATCATCATTGTGATGAACCTTTTTGTCGCAGTGACATAAAGACTCAGAACCAAATCCCTTTCATATATTTTTATTAAAAACACGGTTTATAATTTCAAAGTCAAAATCTAAAATAATTTATCTTATATAAATTTAACATAATTATTCATACACTGACCATGCATACAAATAAGACCCCAATTGGAATATTCTCAATCGAAAAAAAGTTAATATTATAAGTAGATATGAAATCAACCTAGGACCAAAACTCTAGTATACATATAGCTTAAAGCAACCATTTTTGCTAAAGGTAGAAGTATGGGTACCGTATATTCTATATATGTATCTACATATAAACAATCTGATATTGGGAACCGCACAACTATGCTTTTTGGTCCACTTTCAAAACTCCTCATACTTGTTTAGATATCTTCTTACTTATATATCACTGAACTTTCTCATGTCTAAATAGTGTGCGATGTGATACTTCTGGTCGAACCTAACAAATACTCATGTCGTACAAAATACCACTATAGTCTCCTCTCAATTGACTTCCATTCGTTCACTCTAATCAGGTTATGACAGAGTTCAGTACATGAGCCATAGAACTTTACAACAAATCTATATGCTTACTCTTATTAGACCATACTACATGTTCCTTAGCGTCACTCCAACCAAGTCACACCACTTGATGAGCCACGAACACTCCAAACTATGTTACATTAGTGATCTATTGAGAAGATCATTCACCATGAGCATGACTCATGGTCCATCATATTTGACATCCGGTGATTTTACCCACATCACGTTCCATATGGGTCTAGAGCTCTGATATAAATTGTTGAGAATATGGTTACTAAATATTATATCTCTGTATATAAATATAAACAATTTATTCTATGTACTAGTATGATGTTATCTACTTTGGGAACCGAAGACCCGCACGAATTTGCTTTTCGGTCCACTTTCGAAAGGCCTCGTACTAGTTTAGAAATGTTCTTAGTTATATATCATATATCCTTCTGATGTCTAACCGATATGAGAAAAAGACTTTAGTCGCACCTAACAGTTAGAAATTTGTACACAATAATAAAGAGTGTGAAACATAGTTGTACATATTATTGTGTGTATATCTGAGATTTGAAATGAGAGCAACGGATCATCTTGGAGATCATAAACAACTATGATTATGTTTAATTATTATACCATTTTTATACAACAATCGTGACACTCTAACTTTACATAAATGAGATAGCTCAATTTAAGAATTATTATTATTATTAAATAGATATATGTTAGATAATAGTGTATTAGATACAATTTTGATTATATTTAAAAATCATTGTAATTTATTCTCAAAACTAAAACAAAGATTAGTGACAACGAAAAAGGTTTTAAAAAAAGATCACGAACGTGATTTGATGGAGGAGACTTATTTTTACTTTGATATTTGAGATTAAAGCAGTGGATCAACTCAGCGATCATAAGCAGTCTCACTCGGGTGCCTGCTTGAAGGAATAACGGCTAAAACCATTTTACAGACTGAATACTTGGAAACTATAGAGTTGAATCTTAAGAGAATCTGTAACTATAAATAGAGAAGAAAATAGATGTTCATTTCTTTGTGGAGGCTAAACATAAATAACTAATTCTGAATCATTTTAGTTTGCTTAATAACTTAGGCTTATATTAATATTGTTATGAATGAGTCGAATAGTGCCTTGACAGTGTACTGTGTCCGACAGTACAGTTTTGTGTCTGTGATAGTGATATTGTGCCTTGACAGTGTACTGTATTCAGTTGTGACAATATCGTGTTAGTCTTGTGGTATGATCCCATTAGGTCCATTGTCTAGTAAGTCTATTAATTCCCTATAAATAGACTATTAGGACTACACAAAACACAATCTGAAATCTGTAACCTTTTCTATCATAGTGAAAAAAAATTCTCTGGCGGCGGCCGTGGACGTAGACAATTGTCGAACCACGTTAAATCCTATGTTCATTCAAGTTTGTCCTTCACATATATTTTGTACTTGAGCCATTTTGTAATAATTGCATAGTAATTTAATAACAAAATTGGTATTAGAGCCACATGGTGAAATTAGGGCTTTTGCAATTAGGGTTTCACAATGGCGTCTACAGCAACAAAATACATGATTGAAAAATTTGATGGGGGATCCAGCTTTGCGTTGTGGAAGATTAAACTGAAATTTTCATTGGTACTGCAAGGGATGTGGAAGGCTGTGGAGAATAAGTTACCAGAAAAGATGAAAGAAAATGAGAAACAAGATCTTCAAGAAAGGGCTTTGTGCTGGATTTTAATGAGTGTGAAAGACAATGTACTTCGCAAGATTAGTGGTGAGAAGACTGTTGCTTGCACATGGAAAAATCTAGGAGATCTTTACTCAGATAAATCAGTAGTAAACCGATTATACTTGAAGAAGCATTTGTATGATTTCAGATTGAAAGAAGGTATGTCCATAACAGAGCACTTAGATAATTTTAAATCAATTATAATGGACTTGGAGAACATAAATATCAATATTGAGGATGACGATCAAGATTTGTTTGTATTGAGATCGTTACCAGCTCCCTATCAAAACTTCGTACATACCATTATGTATGGTAAGGATAAGTTATCGCTAGTAGATGTCAAAGGGGCACTGAAATCAAAAGAGATGAGACAGTTGCACCCAGACAATCAGGCTGAAGGGAAAGGTCTTATGACTAGGGGAAGATCTAGAGGCAAAGCGAGTTCTTTAAGAAGGAAGAACTGGAGGTACAAGTCTAGGTTAAAGCACTCAAACTGTTATGAATGTGGTGAGCATGGTCATTATAGGAAAGATTGTCCGAAACTGAATGGTAAGAAGGGTTATCAAAAGGAAAATGCAGCAAACATTGTTGAAGGTGTGAACGATTCCGACGATAGTGAAAATAGTGGTAAAGAAGATGTATTGTCCGTGAGTTCAGACTTTGGGAAAAACTCTTGGGTATTCGATACTAGCGCTACATATCACATGTGTCAGTTCAAGCAGTGGTTTGATACTTACAAGCCAATGCAGGGAACTGTCTATTTAGGGAACAATCATTCGTTGACTGTTGGTGGTATTGGTAACGTCATAATCAGAATGTTGGACGGGGTTATTGGAATCTTGATGTGCTGGCATGTTCCTGGGTTAAAGAGAAACCTGATTTCTCTCGGGAATCTAAACTCTCGGGGTTACAAGTACCATGCAGAAGATGGTGTAATCAAAGTGATAAAAGGCTCAATGGTATGCATGAAAGGCAATTTGCAGAAGGGTCTTTACATTCTCTAGGGGAGTGTTGTTATGGGCGATGCTGCAGCATCTTTTTTTAGGGAGTAATAGCCAAAGTAGGCCGGATCAAAATAAGTTGTGGCATTGGCGTCTTGGTCACATTAGTGACATAGGATTAGCTGTTTTGGGAAATAAAGATTTGTTGAAAGGGTATAAAGCAGAATTATTGGGATTTTGTGAGCACTGTGTGTTTGGTAAACAAACTAGAGTCAAATTCAGCAAATCGGCTGTAAGAAAGACTAAAGGGACAGTGGACTACATTCACTCAGATCTTTGGGGTCCAAATAGAATTTCATCCAAGAGCGGAGCCAGATACTACATAAGTTTGATTGATGATTATTTAAGGATGGTGTGGGTTTACTTTCTGCAAATGAAAGATGAGGCATATTCAACCTTTGTCAAATGGAAGACGATGATTGAGAATCAAACAGGAAGAAAAATCAAACGTCTTAGGACAGATAATGGGTTAGAATATTACAGTCGTGAGTTCAACAAGTTCTGCGAAGCTGAGGGAATAATGCGCCATCACACTTGTTCTAGAAGACAACAACAAAATGAATCGCAGAAATAATGAACAGAATGCTTTGTGACAAGGCACGAAGTATGCTCTCGCATTCCGGTGTGGGAAAGGATTTTTGGCCTGAAGCTATCAATACAACGTGTTACTTGGTGAATCGGTCTTCATTAATGTCTATTGATTGTAAAACTCATTTTGAGATTTGGTCTGGATCATCGGCTGATTATGAACATTTGAGGGTGTTCGGTTGTCCTGTGTATGCTCATGTGAGAGATGGTAATCTTGAGCCGAGGGTAAAGAGGTGCATATTTCTAGGATATGCTACTGGAGTTAAAGGATATAGGTTATGGTGTACCTCTCTAAAGTCTCCAGGTTTTCTCATCAGTAGGGACGTTACTTTTAATGAGTTTGCTTCGATAGACAGTCAGAAGGAAGTAGGAGAAATGGTCGAATCAGTATCTGTTGTGAGTAAACAGGTGGAGCTTGAAGTAGAAACAGTTCTTAGGAGGTGAAGCGTCAGCATCAGATGATAGTGACGATGATGCGCCTGAACCAGAACAACAACCTTATAGCATAGCATTGGGCATAGAAAGAAGAGATATTAGACTTCTAAAAGGGTATGCAAATCTAGTTGCATATGCTCTGTCAGTTGCAGAAGAAGTTGAGATGCAGGAACCTAGTAGCTACAGAGAAGCTATAGCGAGTTCAGAGGCAGATCGATGGATTGGTACTATGGGGGAAGAGATTGAATCTTTTCATAAGAATCAAACATGGAAGTTTGTTGACTTGCCCAAAGGATATAAGATAGTAGGCAATAAATGGGTGTTCAAGAAAAAGGAAGGTAATCCAGAGGTTGAGGCATCTCGATTTAAAGCAAGACTGGTCGCTAAGGGTTTTACTCAAAGGGAAAGAATCCACTTCAATAAAGTGTTTTCTCTAGTGGTGAAACATAGTTCGATTCGAGTTTTGTTAGCCATAGTAATTTTGCAAGATTTAGAGCTTGAGCAGTTGGATGTGAAGAATGCGTTTCCACATGGTGAATTGGAGGAGCAAATCTACTTGAGACAACCAGAGGGATTTATCAAAGTTAATATGGAGGACAAAGTTTGTCTGCTGAAAAATTCACTGTATGGTTTAAAACAGTCACCTAGGCAATGGTACAACCTTTTTGATACATTCATTGTGTCAAAAGGGTTCACGAGGAGTCCATATGATAGTTGTGTGTATCATCAAAAGATGTCAGATGATTCTTATGTTTACTTGTTGTTGTATGTGGATGATATGCTTATTGCTGCTTGTAGTATGTTACACATTGTGCAGTTAAATAAGCAGCTTAGTGCCGAGTTTGAGATGAAGGATCTGGGTAAAGAAAATTATTTGTATGGAGATTATCAGGAACAGAAATTTAGGATCATTACACTTGTCTCAACGAAGCTATATTGAGAAAGTGTTACAACAATTCAACATGTTTGATGCTAAAGCAGTTAGCATTCCATTTGCTACTCATTTCACGTTGTCTGCAGCAGGAGCGAACAAGGACGATGCTGAGTTGGAACAAATGTCAAAGGTTCCATATGCAAGTGCAGTTGGTAGTATCATGTATGATATGGTATGCACACGTCCTGATATTTCACATGCGGTTAATGTAGTTAGCAGGTACATGGGATGTCTTGGGAAAGAACACTAGCAGGCAGTGAAATAGATACTTCGGTATCTTAAGAATACTGTGAACGTTGGCTTAACTTTTAACAAGACCGATATTGGTGAATCGCTGAATGATGTTGTGTGATCATTGGTTGGTTTTGTTGATTCTGATTTTGCAGGTGATATGGATAAAAGAAGATCTCTGACAAGATATGTATTTACTGTAGCTGGGAGTGCGATCACTTGGAAAGCACAGTTGCAAGCTACTATAGCTTTGTCTACAACAGAGGCAGAGTACATGGCGGTAACAGAAGCAGTTAAAAAGGCAATATGGTTGCAAGGTTTGGTGGCAGATTTGGGCTTGAATAGGACTACTACAAAAGTGTTTTGTGACAGTCAAAGCGCAATACACCTTACACGGAACCAGATGTACCATGAGCGTACAAAGCACATAGATGTCATGTATCATTTTATTCGTGATATAATATCAAAAGGAATTTTTTATGTGAAGAAAGTGTCTACACACGGCCTAAACTGAATCGATGTTCGCAATATAGAGTGAATACCTTAAGGGCATTTGGTGAGTTAGAAGAAGAGAAGTTTCTTTGTTGATAGTGAAGAAAGGATATTCGCCTCAAGGGGAAGATTTGTTATGAATGAGTCGAATAGTGCCTTGACAGTGTATTGTGTCCGGCAGTACAGTTTTGTGTCTGTGATAGTGATATTGTGCCTTGATAGTGTACTGTGTTCGGTTGTGACAGTATCGTGTTAGTCTTGTGGTATGAGCCCATTAGGCCCATTATCTAGTAAGTCTATTAATTCCCTATAAATAAACTACTAGGGCTACACAAAACACAGTCTGAAATCTGTAACCTTGTCTATCATAGTGAAACTCTTTTCTCTGGCGGCGCCCGTGGACGTAGACAATTGTCGAACACTTTAAATCCTGTGTTCATTCAAGTTTGTCCTTCACATATATTTTGTGCTTGAGCCATTTTGTGATAATTGTATAGTGATTTAATAACAAATATTTCTCTTAAAATGGACTATAAATAGATTTTCTACTATGAGTAGGTCCATGAGATTTTATTAACTTAAAATCACAATGTTTTCGTGTCCTGTGTTAAACATAATCTCTATTGGACTCGTACATCTCATTAGCTTAAGTGTTTGACTAAAAAATTCTCACTCACAATATTATTTAGCCTAATTAGTAAGTACATAATAAAATGCCCATGATAATGTTTTATTATTATCCACAGATCCAATCTAAATTACTTAGATTATAAGTACGTTTAATTATTATACTATGATTATAGTAGTTAGAATACTCTAAATTTATGTGGATGAGATATCATAATTTACGATATTTTTACATAAAAGAATATGAATTTCAAAATAATAAATAGATATAGGTTAGATCATACCATATGAGACAAATCTACATTATATTTAAAAACTATTATAAATTTATATTCTCAAATGAGAACAAAAATTATAGCCACAAATAATTCGAAGAATTTATATGGACAGATGTTATTTCCACGAATATATCTTTTATTTGGGATATAATATAAGAATAACTTATCATCTACAAGATGATGAGCATCAATACTTGGATATTTTATTGAAGGAATAACGGATACAAACACTTTATATACTTGAATACTTAAAACTTATATATCAGAATCTTATGAGAAGATGTAACCGTAAATAGAAACAACTATGAATGATTTTTTAGAGGCTTAACCTAAAAAACTAAAATTAGAAAAAAGATTATAATGACAAACAAAAGTCTGAAAAAGAGTTTCATAGATGAGATCACCTATAAATTTATTTTTGCTTTGAGATTTAAAAAGTAAGAGGCGAATAACAAAAATTGATTGATGGAATTTTTACTAAGTTTTTTATGATTTAATACGAGGCAATAGATCTTTCTAAATCATAAACAACTTCATTTATATAGTTCAAACTGAATATATTTTCCAAACTTTATATATTTTATTCTAAGTTAGTAAACAAATTAAATGATAAGATATTTTCATAAATCTAAGATATTTTCATATTTATCTAAAATAAGATTTTATATTGCAATAGTTAAACACAAGCTTTACCACTATGATGTTTAAATTATTGAAATCATGTATGGTCAATGAAGAATAAGATAATAATAATACACGTTATAAAGGTTTAAGTATTTAAAAATGTTATTGAACTGTATAAAAAAATTAAATCTATATAAAATTTTATTACCTATCTCATCGTTTCTTTTCGAACTTAGGATCCTTTAAAACTTCAAAAATTCAAATCAATTTTTAAGTTGTTTTTATATATTTAATGTATAAAAATGTTCGTTACATCATATTTTGGATATATTTACTTTCTTTAAAGTTTATGTGTTTATATCTTCGAATTATGGTTTACAAGTTTTTTTCAAATCTTTTTAAAAATTCATTTTTTTGTTTTAATAGTTCAAATCCGTTTTGGATTTTATTTGCTAGTTCATCAAACTTTAATCTAGATGGTTAGATTGTGTAATTTAATATAATCTTTGGAGAAATTAGAGTTGTAATTTCAACATTATTATTGTTGTTGTTGGTTCGTATTTTCCTCTCTTTTTATAGGTTTATAGTAATTTTAACCCACAAAGCCCAATCCTGCATTGTAAAATACAACTAATTTTTATCAAGAGGGTTGAAATCTGCCCGAAATGGATAACCAAGTTGGTGAAATAAGACTTGTTTGTAACCAAAAATTCACTTTTATGAGCCAAAGAGAGCTCTGTTTCCTTCTCCAAGATTAGAGTTCTTGATCTTCCTCCCATTTAGACACTGAAGCTCCATATCAATCTGGCTCACCATCTTGATCCTTCTCTAAGGATTATTCCCCATCTCTCTATCTAAATCTCAGGTATATACTAATTGGCAAGCCAGAAGTACTCTTTCAAACTAAATTTCTTCCTCAAACAAGGTAGCATTCTAAAGTTTCGTCCAGAAACAATCTCAAGTCTATGATCAGATCGATCACATGATGAATTCTTGTAACAAATCTTATCTTGAGGCTGCAACCAGACCTGCAGCAAAGAAATTGATCAAACCAGAATACACAAAGTACAAGAAAGATCACATTAACGTTCAGTTCGATAAAAAAATGCTTGATAATCTTCATTCTACCACTACGTATACACTAATCGGGAAATTCTCTAAGGGTCTACCAAAGAAACAGGTCCTAGAGAAATTTTTGAAGAAATAAGATTTGAAGGCAAATTGTCATATACAAACTAGGATTCGAGACACATTTTTCTCGAATTCTCTCTTAGAGAAGACATCTGTAAAATATACAGCCGTAGTTTCTGGTTTGTTGGTCAATACTCGATGAGAGTTCTAAAGTGGTTGCCCTCATTTAGTCCAAAAATAGAGTGCCCAATAGTCCTGATTTGGGTCAGAATTGAAAAGCTTTCAGAAAACATGTACAATGAGGATATCATACACTCAGTTGCATCAGCCTTAGGAAATCTAATTAAATCTTGGATCCCATAAAAAAAAGCATTATACAATGCTTGTTATGCCTGGGTGGAGATCGATATATAAAGAAATCTATATCACAATATGTGGCTTGGTATTAGTGATAACAACGGTGCATGGATTCATCTTAGTTATAAAAATGTTCCTAATTACTCTTACCAATGCTATCACGTTGTCCATGATAAATATTCTTGTAAAAATGTAAACACCATGCATACAATCAATCTAAACAATGATGAACAAGTATAAAATATTCAGAATGAAGGACAAGCACAGATGCCAAACAATCTCAATTATACAACATTAGTTACTAAGAAAGCTAGTAAAAGATCAGAAGAATATGTTCCTGGAACTATTAACCATATTAGTCATCAACCAATTGACAAAGGACCAAGCATACTTGCTACACAGCAAGAGAGTATAGTTGATGAAGAAGATATGGCATGTGAAGAAATAGTTAAAGCAATCAAGTCTTTGGAAGTATATCATATTTCTTCCCAATCTGATAACTCTCCTGGCTATATTACACCTAATAAAAAAAACTCTGGTAGTATTCCCAATACCCTAACCTTCAGTAAGAGGGAGGTAGATTCAAACTTTCAAAAACTTTTAAACAGAAACCTAAAGTTGGCAAGATCAAACAAAAATAATAAGCAATTAGTTATACAATCTCTCCCATTCAAAGAGACAAGAAGATCTGCTCGTATAAATCCCAAATGATGAAAGCCTTGTGTTGGAACATAAGAGGAGCAGGAAATAAAATTTCTATTAGAATACTGAAATCAATCGTAAACAAATAGAAGATTTCACTACTATGTATTCAAGAATCAATGATAGAAAGCAGTCAAATAGAGTCTCTTTCAATTAAGCTAAGTTTCCCAAACTACTTTTCTAATGTGTCAAACAAAATTTGGTTGTTTTGGTGTACTAATTTACAAACTAACATTATACTAGACAATTATCAATGTATGCATGTACATACTACGCATTATCTCCTTGAAAAGTCATTCCCTATAACCTGTATTTATGCTAAATGCCAGAAAGCAAATAGAATTCATATGTGGGAAACATTAAGAAAAATAGCTAAGTCAGTAATTGAATGGTTATTAATGGGCGATTTTAACACTGTTATATCTCATTCTGAACAAATTGGTTGTGTCAATTATTGTTATCAGAGTTCTTCAAACTTTAATGATGTAATCAAGGATTGTTTTCTTGAAGATGCGGGATTCTCAGGGACTAAATTCACTTGGACTAACAAGACTAAGTGGAAACGCTTGGATAGGGTGCTCATATATCAGGAATGGACTTATTATTTTGCAGAAACAAAGGTGGTTCACATGGCACGTAAGTGCTCTGATCACACCCCTTTGTTTGTGTCCATAACTAAAGAAATAGATAAAGCATGTTAAGAGTTTCAAGTTCTTAAATTCCTGGACATCGGATGATGATTTTCTAAGGCTAGTAGACTCAAGCTGGAAGGAACCAATGAATGGATACCCATTGTTTATCTTCTGGAACAAGTTAAAAAGGTTGAAAGAAGCTTTGAAAAGTTGGAACAAACCACATTTTAGGAACATCTTTGATAAGGTTACTCAAATTGAAGATAACGTGAAGGCTAAAGAACTAAAGTTTATAATTTCTAATAGTCAAGAGGATAAAATAGCCCCGACCAATGATGAACACCTATTTGTCCTCTCTATGGAAGAAGAGTACTGGAAACAAAAGTGTTATTCAAAATGGATCTAGGATGGAGATAGAAATACAAAGTTGCACCATAACTATGTAAGAAGAAAAAGAAGGAAATCACGAGTGGTTGGAATTAAGCTTCACAATAAATGGTTTACAGATAATGAAACCATCAAATCATCTGCAGAAGAATATTTCAAAGGAATTCTATCTATATCTTCATACCTTAATCAGAATCTACAAGATGAATATATGAAGAGTGAGATTTTTAATGTTATTCTTAAACTAATTGATAATAATGAGAATGTTTTTATGTTAGTTGAGCCAACATACCAGGAAATTTGGAGCACAATACAAAGCATAAACTTAGAAGGAGTTGCTGGAGTAGATGGTTTTAACAGATATTTCTTCACAGCTTGCTGGCACATTATCATGCAAGATCTATGTAATGCTATAAAATCTTCAATCAAAGGCCAAGCCATCCAAATGGGTATCCTAGCTACTGGCATATGCCTAATTCCAAAAGTAGAGACACCTCAGTTATGGAACCAATTCAGGCCAATAAGCCTCTGTTCAATGTTAAATAGAATTATGTCAAACTATTAAATAACAGATTGAATTCAACATATGTCAAAGGCAGGCTAATCCATTAAAATATACTTATTTCAAAGGAACTAGTACATGCCATTAATAGGAAAATAAAAGCTAGAAACGTAATCATTAAGGTGGATATGTCCAAGGCATTTGATAATATTTCCCACTGTTTTATCCTGAAAGTTCTACAAGGTTATGGTTTCAACAACAGATTAATCTCTCTAGTGGACATTATTTTCAAATATATTCAAGCATCTATCTTTATTAATGGTGAATCGGTAGGTTTCTTTAAAATGAGAAGGGATGTCAAACAAGGGGACCTTTTGTCCCCTAGTCTCTTTATTCACGCAGAAGAGATTTTGTCAAGAGGATTAAATGGTATGTTTATGAAGGATAAATCCCTTAGATTTTCAAACATGAGCAAAATGATAATACCTAGTCTTTTATTCGCTGATGATCTTCTTATATTTACTAACGGATTGTCATCTTCTTTGGAGAAAATTGGAAAATTTTTGCAGGGTTATCAAGAAGTCTTTGGCCAGTCTCCAAATAAAGAGAAAACTAATATCATCACAACTTCAAGTCTCTCTCAAGATAGAGGAAACTCTCTAGCAATCCATACTAACTTCATCATAAAAAACCTCCCAACCACATACCTAGGCGTAACTCTTAACTCTCACAACAAAGCACTTAACTATAATCCTCTGTTAGAGATGATTAAATCAAAGATTGAAAGATGGAATGACAAAATATTATAGTTTGGAGGAAGACTTACCTTAATCAACACAGTTCTGATGCATATTCCTCAATACTGGTTGCAAATTTGTTGGCTCCCCAACTCAATCATCACCAACATAAAAAGGTTGATGAACAAGTTCATGTGGGGTTCAACCAATTATGCAAACAAAATCCAATGGTCTTCTTGGCAAAAAATCTGTACAACATATAGTGAATGTGATTTGAATGTTAGAAGATTACAAGAGATTCAGAAAGCTTTATCATGTAAACTTTGGATAAATTTCAGAGAAAATAAATCTCTATGGGCTAAGCTTATGCATAGCATCTACTGCAAAGGAAAACACCCTTTGCAAATAAATTTTTCAAAAAAAGGCTCCTTAACGTGGAAGAGACTGACTGATATAAAAGAATTTTCTGAAGAGAAAATTAAATGGAAGCTTGGTGAAGGTAAATTATATATGTGGTTAGACAACTGGTATGGTGATCCACCCTTAATTAAGCTTGATCATAACACAAATGGCAGCTGGTTTAAAGGCATTTAAGTTAACTACTTTTGGGAAAATAATGGATAGAATGTCTACAAACTGCAAAGATATCTAATGAATCCAACATTAATCTAGTTTTAAAAACTAACATTAAAGAGAATGTTAAAGATGCAATTGAATGGAGCTTATCTAGAGATGACAAGTTTAGTATAAAGGACACATTGAAGGGAATTAGACTCTTCCTATTCAAATCTTCAGTATTTGAAAATCTGAGGAATAACATAACTCCAAGGAAATGCTCTTTCCTTGTTTTGAGACTTTTGGGAAATACCCTACCTATTGATTCCATAATCCAATCTAGACATATACATCTTGCATCCAAATGCCAGTTTTTCCTAAATGTAGAAACGAAAGACCATTTATTTGTGTCATGTAACTTTGCTTTGAGTATATGGTTTCACTTTGTATGAATCCTAAAGATTGATATAAGAAGACATATGACCATAATGCACATGCTTAGAAGTTGGTTCTGGTCATCTCCTAGAAAGATTCACATCAAAACCATCTTTCCCCCTCTAATCAGTTGGGAAATTTGGCAACAAAGGAACAAGACGAGAATCAATGGAGACAGTTTCTCAACAAGGTCAATAATTAACTACATCACTAACATGTTAATTTATCTAGATCATTCTAAAATTCTACTGAGGAAACACTAGAAACAAAATGAAAGCGAAGCATTAATACTTGGATGCGTGAATCATATCAAGACTAAACAGAAGATCTCTTACCTTAAATGGATGCTGATGAGGGCGGAATTCGCCGATCTCAATTAAAGGGGTAAAAATACAATAAATAAATATTTGATGTAGTTAAAAGAGTATTCAGAGTCGATCAGGGACAATTGTATAAGGATAAAGATAGTAGAGGGGCCTCATTAATATGTGATGAACGGCCCACTAAGAGCTTAAATGGGTCCTCCTTATTTTAGTATAAAAGGGTGACCCACTTGCCTAAAAAAGGGGATTGAATATTATTTTCTATGAACCTTCCTTTATCTCTCTAGACTTTCTCTCTCTAGTCACATCTAGCACAAAGATCCTAAATATATTCCCTAAACAACTATTGACTCATCATTGGCGCCGTCTGTGGGAAACCGTGATACCAAAAAGGAATATTTTGTTCTTTGAAAATCACATTTTTCGGGATGAACAGCGAAGCGGCGATAGAGAGGGACGGGAGAGAAGTCGTCCGAGCCGTCTCAGGTTCGGGAGGCACGGTAGTCCCCGGCCGAGAATGGCGCGGCGGACGGGACAAGCGGTCAACTCTGATAATGACCCGAAAGCAGCTTCTCGAGGACATTGCTCGGTTGGAAGAAGAAAGGGAGCGGGCGTTGGGCGAGAAAAGAGCCCGGGAAGGAAAGGGCAAAGAGCCCCTCCTGGAGGACCGGGGGGCAGCTGGCCATGGCAACGATCCGTGAATAGAGGCCCGACCTGTTAGGTACTATAGGGATCCTCTCCCCGATGACGAAGAAGATGCTAGGACTCGTCGTAACCTTGAGAACCATCGGGCCATGACGTCGGACTACCCCTCAGACGATTCGTCTGGCAAAGAATATCTGCGGCGGGAAAGAGTTCAGCGAGCGCAGAAGAATCGATCTTGACGCCTTCGAGGGTCCAGGGCCGACCCTCTGCAGTATAAGAAGGGCGGCGCTGATAAGCCGACCCCGGTATCCTTTGGGAAAGAAGAAATGCATACCGCCAGCCGCGGAGAGCGGGAAATATTGCCACCGATTCCGTGGCAACCATCGAATAGCCAGAACCACGGTTACAGAACCAGTAGCCAATTCGTCAGCCCAGGAGTCGAGGGGCTTTATGGAGTTAGGACCGAGGGTCTTGGGGGAGGAGCATGTGAGCTCGGAGTCAACTGGAGGGCCTCCCCATTATCCGACGAAATATTAGCGGGACAGCTCCCGAGGAGATTTGACATTTCTAAGTTAGAAAAATACGACGGAAAAAAGGACCCGGATAACCATTTGGAGGCTTTCAAAAATTTCATGTTAAGCTTCGACAATGATGACAAGCTCCTGTGTAGAGCATTTTCTATGACTTTCAAAGACAGAGCTTCTAAGTGGTACAACCGCTTGCCGCAGGGGTGCATTCGGAACTTCGGGACTTTCTGGACGATGTTCAGGCAACACTTCGTCGGAAGTAAGAGTTTCCGTGCCAATGGAGATACCATCATGAATTGTAGACAGAAGCTGGGGGAGAGCCTCAGAGAATACACACGGCGGTTCGTCGACGCGAAAACTAACCTGGACCATTACGAAGAGAATGTGGCTCTAACGGCGTTTCGTTTGGGCCTACTCCCGGGGCCGATGAAGCATGCCGTGACAAAAAAGCAAGCATTCACTTTTTCAGCGCTTCTGGCGCAAATAGAGAAGCAGATTTTAATCGAAGAGACAGAAGCGTCTGAGTTGGCGGCACAGATCCAGCAGAGTGCTCAAGCGTCGGTCGTAATAAGGCAGGGCTCCCGGTCAGATTACGCTATGGCGGCCCAACCAGTTAGCACGATACACCCGAGCCCACCTACGTCGACCAAACCTCCGACCCCGACCGGTCTGAAACCAAGGCAAACGGGACCGGGGCAAACGGGACCGGCAATCTCTCGACTCATGTCCAACAAGTGGACGCGACCTGCCTACTTCGCAGACCTCACGGAATGCGTGTCATCGATCTATGAAAAAACCAAGAGGAGCGGAATGTACCGACGACCTTTTCCCATCCCGACGCCCCGGGAACAAAGGAATAACCGCTATTGCCGCTACCACGAAGACATCGGGCATGACACGAAGGATTGCATAGCCTTGAAGAAGGAGATACAGATGCTCATAGAGCACGGGAACTTGTTGGAGTATGTAAAAAAGGTACAGCAGGGCACGACCTCGAAAGAGGTGGTGATCGTACCAAAACCAGAAACGACCATGGCCATTTTAGAGGTGACCGACCACTTCGACGTGACAATTGAGTACCTTGATCCCGAAGCCAACCGCAATATCATCGGGGTCATTGAGGAGGGGACAGAGGAAAGCGTCGGTCGCGTCCGTGGTTTCTGTGAATTTTTCGAATCATTAACCGTCTCCGGGGGAGGACCGATGACGGGAAACCCGCGCTTACCTAGGAAAAGGCACTTGGGCGACCAAACCGTTCAGCTGAAAACGCAAACTTGCTTCCAAACCGGAAGTGCCCTTTCCCCGAACTCGCGCTTCGGTGACCCGAAAGCTAATCACAATATTGCCGGGATCATTGAGGAAGAGGTTGAGGAGAGTATCGGTAAAGTACGAGGCCTCTGTAATCTTTTTGAATCCCTGACAATTTTCGGGGGGGATTCGATGGCGGGAGTCACGCATTCCTCCAGGAAAAGGCACATTGTCAACTTGACCACCCAGTTGGAAGCCAGAACTTGCTTCCAAACCAGAAGCACCCCCACACCGATTTTACATTTCGACGACGACGACATGAGAGACATAGCCGGACCGCATGAGGACGCCATTGTGATCGGGGCAACAATAGCGGGAGAGGAGGTTCGGCGCATCTTGGTAGACACCGAGAGTTCGGCCAATATCATCTTCGCGTCTACCATTGCTAAGTTCAGAACGCGACCGGTGATTGCGCGATCCGACCGCACCATTGTCGGGTTTACAGGGTCAGCAGCCGACGTAGTCGGGGAATTCGAGGGCGTGGTCCAGTTAGGCCGCGGCCCATTTAAAAAGTAGGTCACGGTTTTGTTTGTAATAGTGGACGCGCCGGCCTCACACAACGCCATTCTTGGCCGGTCTTGGATATCGCGCATGCATGCTGTGACTTCTACTATTCATCAATGTGTGAAGTACGTGGTCGGGAACAACGTAGGAGTGGTCCGAAGCAGTCAAAAAGCAGCGCGGGAATGTTACCGAGCTGCGTTAGCTCCGAAAAAAGACCAAGAGATGTTTCCGGCTCAAGAATAGCAATTAAGGGGGGTCCCTCCGGGATCGCAACCGGTGGATGACCCCCGGGAGGCCCCAAGCCTTTTGACGACAGACGAGGAATGCGAACTACATTATTTTGCAGATGGGCAATATCTGCGGGTCGGAGTAAACCTTTTGCCGACCCTAAGGGAACGGCTATTGACCCTCCTACGAGAGAACCTAGACTTGTTTGCATGGTGCTCAGGGGATGTCACGGGGGTACCAGAATCCTTCGCGATTCACAAGTTGACTATCAACAGAAATGTCAGACCGATCGTCCAAAAACGTCGGGCTTTTTCCCCCGAAAAGGCGGAAGTAATTCTGCGGGAAGTTGAGAGAATGACTAGCGTCGGGCATATCAAGGAAGCAAAATACCCTCTATGGATCTCTAACCCCGTGCTAGTTAAAAAGAAAAGCGGGAAATGGAGGATGTGCGTGGACCTTACTGATCTTAATCGGGCATGCCCGAAGGACCCTTTCCCGAAGCCAAGGATCGACCAGCTGGTGGACTCGACGTCGGGTAACAAGCTACTCTCATTTATGGACGCCTATGCCGGTTACAATCAAATTAAGTTAATGCCGCGGATCAGGAGAATACTACGTTCATTACGGGTCGGGGATTATATTGTTACAAAGTGATGCCCTTCGGGCTGAAGAACGCTGGCGCGACATACCAAAGGCTAGTAAACAGGACATTCGAAGGCCAGATCGGGAGAAACATGGAGGTTTACATTGATGACATGTTGGTCAAAATCGGGACCGATGAAGCCCATCTCGCCGATCTCAGGGAAACCTTTGGTAACCTACGAGGGATCAACCTTAAGCTAAACCCGGAGAAATGTTCCTTCGGGGTCCGATCAGGGAAATTCTTGGGATTCTTCGTCAGTGAGAAAGGAATTGAAGCAGACCCTATCCAACTACGAGTCCTGACTGACATGACCCCCCCCCCCCCCCCCCCGAAGCATCAAAGAAGTCCAGATCCTGACCGGGCGATTGGCCGCCCTAAATCGTTTTATTTCTCGATCATCTGATAAATGCGCTCCGTTTTTTTAGGTCCTACGGCAGGCGAAATTTTTTGTTTGGACTCCTGAGTGTAACGAGGCATTTTTAGGGATCAAAGAGTACCTATCGTCCCCGAACCGCCTCACCAAGCCTACTATGGGCGAGACGTTGTTCCTCTACATTGCGGTCACGGACTATGCAGTCAGCGCAGCTCTGATCAGCGAATCAGGGCCGGCTCCAACAGCGGTGTACTACGTGAGCAAAAGCTTACTTGACGCCGAAACTCGGTACCTGAAACTGGAGAAAATGGCGCTGGCCCTGGTGACGGCAGCGCGGAAAATGCGCCCATACTTCCAAGCCCACCCTATTGTCGTCCGCACGTCGTTTCCGCTCAAGTACGTTTTTCAGGGACCAGACATGTCCGGGAGAATATCCAAGTGGTCGGTAGAATTAGGGGATTTCGACATCGAATTTGAGCCCCGAACAGCTATCAAAGGCCAGGTCTTGGCCGATTTTTTAGTCGAGTTCCACTCCGAACGACCCGAGCAGGAGGCGCCTTCACAAGAGGCAGCGAAGGGCGAATGGACCGTGCGCACCGATGGGGGAGCGAACGTTAATGGCTGTGGGACGGGGATTCAAATCGTAACTCCATCGGGTGTGAGCATGCTCCAAGCCATCCGTTTTGGTTTTCATACGTCAAACAATGAAGCAGAATATGAGGCTGCTTTGGCAGGGTTACGGTTGGCACAGGTGTGCGGGGCAAGACAAGTACGACTCATAAGCGACTCCCAACTTCTGATAAACCAAGCAGCGGGAAGTGCGGAGGCCCGGAAGGAGCATCTGGTACAATACCTAGCGGCGTTAAGAATTCTGGTCGCTTCTTTTGACAAAGTCACATATGAGCATGTCCCAAGAAGTGAAAACACAACAGCGGACTCTTTGGCGACGATTTCCTGCTCTACCAGTTATCCTTGGGTAATAGAGCAAGAGAACCCGTCCATCATTAAACGACATGAATTGGACAGCCGACCTGAAATCGCATGCCAGATCTCTTCGGTTGCAACTTCAGACTGGCGGCGGGGTATTATCTCTTTCTTGGCTGAGGGTCGGCTTCCCGACGACACCGCCTCGGCACGGAACTTGCGCAACAAAGCACGGGGCTATGTCCTTTTAGGGGGTGTGCTGTACAAAAAATCTTTTAGCCGACCTCTGCTTCGATGTTTAGGTTTCAACGAATCTCAAGTAATTTTATCCGAACTACACGATGGGGAGGGCGCGGCGCATTGTGGGTACAAGGCTCTGATTAGGAGAGTTTTTCTCGCGGGATTCTATTGGCCGACGATAGCGGCAGACGCAAGACTCATAGTGAAAACCTGTGATACTTGTCAACGGTTCGCGAACGCAATCAACATACCCGCATCTCCCCTAGAATCCATATCCGAAGGACTACCCTTTGACCGATGGGGAATCGACCTCGTCGGACCATTACCAATGGCATCGGGAGGAAGGCAAACGATTGTCGTCGCGGTAGATTACTTCTCCAAATAGGTCGAAGCCGAACCTCTATCCGCCACGAAGACCAAGGATATTGTCAAATTCATCTGGGCGAACATTTGTTGCCGATTCGGAGTGCCCCAGCGGCTAACTATGGACAACGGGCCACAGTTTGATAGTGCGGAAATGAAGGCGTTCTGCACCACTCATAATATCCGACAATGTTTCTCTGCTCCTTTTCATCCACAAGCCAATGGCCAGGTCGAAGTAACAAACCGAACCATTCTGGATGGCCTCAGAAAGAACCTCGAGGGAAAGGCCGGAAAATGGCCCGACTATTTGCAAGAAGTGTTGTGGGCTTACCGAACCACACCCCGCACGGCTACCCAAGAGTCACCTTACGCCTTAGTGTATGGTATGGACGCGGTCACCCCCGCGGAATCTATTTTCCCTTCTTTCAGGGTCGGAACTTATCAGGAGGAGACAAATGACGACAGCCGGCGACTAGAACTCGACCTCATAGAAGAGAAGCGCCATCGCGCCCATTTAAACTCTTTACACTACCAGACTTTAATGAGAAGTCGATATGCAGCCAAAGTCCGCCGTCGGGAGTTCAAGGTCGGAGATAAGGTTCTACGACGCGTGTTCCTCCACACCAAGGACAAGAGCCTCGGAAAGCTGGCCCCAAATTGGGAGGGACCCTACGAAATTGTCGAGAAAATCAAGAGCGGGACGTACCGCCTGCGGAATCGGCTCGGACACCTCCTAAGGCTACCATGGAATATTGAGCACTTGAAATTGTATCTAGAATAGTTTGTAATTTACGATGTATTTTGCATTATGTTCCACTTGATTCAAGTTTGTAAACGGTCGGGGATGCACTCTTTCCTACCTCGGTGGCGCGAGGAGGTTTTAACGAGGCATCAGCCAAAACCCGACCCACGTTTTTGATAATCAAAAAATCTTTTGCCTTCTAAATATTAAATTGTTGCGACTCTGGACAGCTGACGAGCTGGACGTCGTCCGTTTCTTTTAATATTACTCGATCTACAGAACCTTAAATGGGTTTTTCGGTTTTACCGATCTACACATTAGTTTTCCCGACCCTCTGGAAAAACTTTCGAGGAAAACTCGATCTTCAGAACCTTAAATAGGTTTTTCGGTTTTACCGATCTACATATTAGTTTTCCCGACCCTCTGGAAAAAATTTCGAGGAAAACTCGATCTACAGAACCTTAAATGGGTTTTTCGGTTTTACCGATCTACATATTAGTTTTCCCGACCCTCTGGAAAAACTTTCGAGGAAAACTCGATCTACAGAACCTTAAATGGGTTTTTCGGTTTTACCGATCTACACATTAGTTTTCCCGACCCTCTGGAAAAACTTTCGAGGAAAACTCGATCTACAGAACCTTAAATGGGTTTTTCGTTTTTACCGATCTACATATTAGTTTTCCCGACCCTCTGGAAAAACTTTCGAGGAAAACTCGATCTACATAACCTTAAATGGGTTTTTCGGTTTTACCGATCTACATATTAGTTTTCCCGACCCTCTGGAAAAACTTTCGAGGAAAACTCGATCTACAGAACCTTAAATGGGTTTTTCGGTTTTACCGATCTACACATTAGTTTTCCCGACCCTCTGGAAAAACTTTCGAGGAAAACTCGATCTACAGAACCTTAAATGGGTTTTTCGGTTCTACCGATCTACATTTTGGTTTTCCCGAACCTCTCGAAAACCTTCGGTAACAAATCAACCTACCGAACATTAAGATTTACGATGTGCGAAATAATGTACCCAGCAAATTAAATATGATAGTCACAGGGGGCCCCATGACCCCCAAAAAACAAAAGAGTTAAAGTGGTTCAACAAAAACAACAGAGGGGCCTACGGCCCCCAAAGAGTTACAGAATTTAAAAAAAAAAAAAAGGGAACGGTATCACTGGTCCCCGTCCTCATCCACATCCTCATCGTTTTCTTCATCGTCAGCGTCATCAGATTCCCCCCAATCGACTCCCTCGGGCCGGTCTTTCTCTGGTACGTCGAGCCACAGCGACCCAAAGCGAAGGTCCGGGAAGCGGTTATGGAGTGACAGCACGTATGCGGCTTTGGCATCCACAGTCTCCTTGTCCGACCACTGTCTACATCGGTTGATGTAAGCGACGTTTGAGGATTTTAACTTTTGAACCTCCAGTACCAAAGATGAGGCGCGGTCTTCCGCGGCTTTCCTCGCCGTCTCCGAAACATTCACCGCGTCCTCCGCGGTTTTCTTCGCTGTCTCCATCGCCTGCTTCGCTGTCTCCGCGGCCGTTTTCGCTTCGGTAGCGAGCTTTTCAGCTTCAACAACCCGACCTTCCGCCGACACCTGGGCCTCCTCGGCAGTTTTTACCTTCGCGGCAAGACTGGCAATCTTTGTCTCCGCCAAGGCTAACTTTTTGCTAAGCTCCTTTGTCCGACGCTCTTTCAAGGCTGCCGGTACCAGCAAGTTGTATAGCGACAGAGCCAGTCCGTCAGTGCTCCGAAGAGGAAAAGGGTGCGGGCTACCAAGCATCGTCAGCACCGGGAATTTGGGGCCACTTGACGAAGAGGCGTCTGGGTTTGCAGCCTCGGGGGGCTCAGTGTCGTCTGGAATTAACACAACGTCGTCCATTGCAGGATCTCCGCCGTCGTCAACTTGATCCAAGAGTTTAGGCCCCGAAGCACCCGCCCCCGCGCTGACCACCGCCAGATCCTCTATCGCAGTTTTGGATTTCTTCAACTTAGACCCCCCCGTCTCTGCACGTTTTTTCCTCTTTTGCACCACGGCCGGGTCATGACTCGCATCCAATCGTCCTGCCTCGGGCGCCGCTACCCTGAGCGGGCCACCTACTGCCTCGTCGTCCTCTGACTTTGGACGCTTACTGGGCGCCTTATTGCGTTTGGGCAGGTACAGTATGTACCCGGGACGCCCGGTTCGGGCAAACACGTCGTCCAGGCTTGGAGGCTCCCGCAGCTGTTCAATGGTAAGAGCCTCGGATGAGCACCGCCAGAGGTTGCTCATGAACAAGTTCTTATCCATGAAGGTGCGGTGCATGCCCCGACCCCAATTCCTTCGGGCGTAGTTTTTCAGCACCTCGAAAGTGACCTCCGCGGCTTCCGAATGGTCCTTCTTCACCCCCTGCAGCCAGTCCTTCGACACTACGCAAAGGATCGGTAGATAAAGGTATTTAAAAAAAAACTATATTTATATATACATAGGGGAAGGTAGTACCATCATGGACCCAGGTCCGCAGCAGTTGCCTCGGGTTCTCCGGAGAGTATGGAAGACCGTTTTCCCAACACCCGCTCAGAAATACGAACCGATGCTTCCACCCTTTGTCCCCTTCCAAGAAGTCGTTGACAATTTTCCACTTGTTGCCAAGAGAAGAGTAGAAGAATGGGGATTTCGGGGACTTGGACAGACCCGACATGGCAATATACTCCTCCATCGGCATAACTTGACCAGAAAGGCGGGAAGCCATGATGCAGGACATTAAGGTATACGAAGCATTTGGCGTCAGCTGCGACGGGCAAATTTGGAGGGTGCGGAAATAGAGCGCAATCTCAGGGTCCAAGGGGAAACGCAAACCCCAGTTGAACAATTCGGTGAACACCACGATCTCTCTGGCTCTGACGTGAACGGGGGTCTCCCCTGGGGTCGGGAATCGGACGTTGACACACTCAGGAATCCCCCAGCGGGTCAGCAGTTCTCTATGATCGGACTCGGGGAAGTAGAGGTACTTCCCTTCGAAAAGAGAAACCACGTCCCTGGTTAGAAGCCAGCTGAAGTACTTGGTGGTAATGGCAGCCGCAACCTCTTCGGGCAAGGGGTCATCCTGGGGATTAGCCGTGTGGCCAGTAGCAGCAATACAGACTCCCGCGGGAGCAACATCGACTTCTGACTCTCCAGCTTCTTGGGTCGGAACTTGACTAGAGCTGCGGGCGGTAGCGGCGTCTGTTTCAGACGGTCGGACCCGAGAGGAAGAAGCATTGGCAGCGTCGCGTGCCATGGCCCTCTGAGCCTCCTCCGCTTGCTCGGGTGTTAGCCGCAGTTTGGGCAAACCTAAAAAAGTGACCGCATTGTTAATACCGGTCCGAATCCCTCTAATCGAGGGCGTAAGTTGAACCATTTCGGGACTATTACCTTCTGCTGAGTAATTGGATAGATCGTCTTCTCCCATTATCAAGAATGTGGATTTACGGGCACGTCGGGGAGCGGGCGAGTTGGCGGACGGTAAGGTCGGATTTCTCGGCTCGAGTACTGGGGAATGGGAACTGTCACTGGAGGAAAGGATAATGGGTTCTGGGGATAGACTAGCCTCAGGAATAGGAGAAACCGGAAGGTCGGATACCAGGAAAGATTCTGCGGGAATCGGGGTGGCAAGAACGGGATCGTGAGGAAGTAGAGCGGGAACAAAAGGTTTGGAGTTAGACCCCCAGATCAGACCAGCGCGTCGGTATTCTTCTGCTCGATCTCCGATGCTAGACCACTCTTCAAAACTCCACTCGGATTTCTTTTTCTTGGTCGGTTTTTTCTGTGAACGTCTGGGTTTCATACAACAAGCATACCAGAATGAAGAAGGGTCGAACGAGCTCTTTCTCTCTCTAGAAATGGTCGGACAGCGTTTTCTCTCTCTAAAATGCCTCTGAGAGACACTAAGGACCTTGGGGTATTTATAGGCGGGATGGAAGGATCGGGGGATACCAATCGACGAAAAGACAGCGGGAAGATGAAGAGTCTCACTAGGAGCCTAGTCTGACAGAGAGGTGACCCGTTAGCTAATGACACGTGTCGACCACCGACTGACAAGGGCTGACATAAGCAATTCATCACGAACCCATCGTTAATATGGGCCGACACCACCGCGATCGGAAAGAAGGATAGGCCCATCACAAGAGGCCCGGGATGAAAATCCCAGCAGAACAGGAATAGGAGGCGCGGGAATATCACCAATGAGGAAGCCTCGAGCATCGGGCTGCCAAAACTTACAGAGCCCGAAGCTTGACAAGAGATCGGACGATTGGCGATGGCTCTTTCACAAGTCTCCGCTCATGAAACTCCCGAAGACTGGGGGGCTACTGATGAGGGCGGAATTCGCCGATCTCAATTAAAGGGGTAAAAATACAATAAATAAATATTTGATGTAGTTAAAAGAGTATTCAGAGTCGATCAGGGACAATTGTATAAGGATAAAGATAGTAGAGGGGCCTCATTAATATGTGATGAACGGCCCACTAAGAGCTTAAATGGGTCCTCCTTATTTTAGTATAAAAGGGTGACCCACTTGCCTAAAAAAGGGGATTGAATATTATTTTCTATGAACCTTCCTTTATCTCTCTAGACTTTCTCTCTCTAGTCACATCTAGCACAAAGATCCTAAATATATTCCCTAAACAACTATTGACTCATCAGATGCATCCACTGGCAGGAAAATACAAACTGAACTCCGACGCGTGTTGTTTATCAACTGGTGAGTCAAGCAGAGCAATTATCATTAGAGATAACAAGGTCACTATAATCAGTGGATATGGAAACAATTATGGAAAGCTCACGATGTTAAAAGATGAATCCAGGATGATGCTTGATGGACTTCATATATGTTGAATCATTGGAATCAGGGAAGTAGATATCGAATCAGACTCCAAAATCCTTATCTCTCTCATCTCTTCTGCAAGAATCCCAAAATACCTAGTATCAGTAATTAATAGTATAAGATCTTTAATCACAAGTAAGAAGTCTATTCATTTTATTTTTAGGGAACATAATAGAGTTGTTGATTGACTAGCTCGCTAGACCCTAAAATGTAAATTGAAGATAGATTACAAGAACTTCAAACTTCTAGCCTAGTTAGAAGTAATAACGTAATTAGAAAGTCTATAAATAGGTTATATCAGAACTGGTAAATAACTTACCTTCACCTCTGTTTTGCAGAAACTAATGAAGAAGAGCCTTAAAGAGGAATGATTCAAGGAATAGGAAGAAGGAAGGCTAAAGATAGTGTCTGCACAAACTGGAACTAATTTTAGAAGTGAATCAGCTAAATAGACCAAGCTCTCAAGTTTTACATTGAAACCGATTCTCTAGAGGAAATCTGGTTGAAATTTCATCATATAAACACTAAGGGAGTGTCTGTTCTTCACCAAAGGAAAGATAAGAGGAGAATCGTATTTTCATATTCAAAATGAGGTAAAATTCGTTTTGGCGCGCTTCACTTTTCATTTTAATTTTGAATTTATGATTTGGTCCTATATTTGTTGCAATCTATTAATTAAAGCCAACATATTGTAAAACTTCTGATTTTACCCAATTAATAAAGTTTTCTTTTGATTAAAAAAAAGACATGTTTGTGACCATGTGTCATGAGTTCGAGTCCCTCTACAGACAGTTTCTTGACTGAACCTGTCACCTTGTGTGATTTACCTTCTAACGTTGGTTTGCCGGCTACTGCGTCAGACCGAAGATTTACCCTGTGCGCACTCGTTGAGTAACCGCTGCAGATTTCTTTAGGTTGAAATCTTTTTTTTTTATATTTAAAATATTAGTTATTTTTAATACGTGTATAAAAAACTAAATTATATCTAAAAATCATCCATCTTTATTGATATTTATATTTATGCAAAAAACATAAAAGTTAAATAGAACTTTATTATAATACCAACCATAATGAAATTTATAGTTTGGTATCTTTTAAATCATGGATATTTATAAAATTTAATGAAATTTAAATATATATAATTTAAGATATTATATTCGGTAGGTAAATATTATAATATCTTAGTTTTAGGTCGATAATAAGATGTTAAACTAGAATTTAGATAGATAAATTAAAATAATTTTTAGATAAATATATCTCCGCAATATAATTTGAACAAATAAACCAAGATATCTACACTAGTAGTATAGATAAATAACAAAACATCTTATATGGAATAGTGAATTCAAATTTTGATACTTTAGGATATAACCTGTTCTTTTGTAACTAAATCCAAAATTTAGATATTTCTATGAGTTTAAATATATATACGATGAAATATTTTACAGTAAATACAAAGATAAATACTGGGGATAGTTATTCTTTCCGTTCCATCTAAAACGTTTAAGGTTGCATGGTTATTGAAAAAAAATATTATTTTTTAAAAGAATTACCGGTTTAAAATAGAAAAAAATACCTCTAAATATTCCGTCATTTTTTTTTTATTACCAACTAAATGTTAATTGGTACCCCAACCTCAATAACGGGACAAAAATACCATTGATATTCTATATATGAATTATTATTTTTTTAATTCGAGATCAGATTGAATTAGAAATAAGAAAAGCACAAAGTCTCTTTGGAAATTTTACAACAATTTGAGAAAATATACGTTACAAGTCTTCTTCCCCAAAGAGCAGCCCTAAATCCATAATAGAAACCCTAAATTGAAATCTGAAGGTAGCCTAGATTAAGGCTTTCCAAAAAGGTAATAGCTTTGAGTTTGGGAGGAGCATCTAAACCATTAAAATCCAAATGATTTTCAACTCTAAGAACTTCCATAGCTATCCAATCTATACCATAATTTTGCTTCCGAAAAACATGATTAATAACTATGAGAGGCTTAATAAGCTTCCTACAACAGCTTAGGATTGGCTCCAAGTACCAAATCGAGTTTCCATATAGCAAGAGGTTAACAAGAACCTTTGAATCTATATCAATGTCAACCTTCTCAATTTTGAGGCCATTGCAAAGATTTAAACCATCAAGCAGAGCCTGCACTCAACAATGAGAGGATTACCTTAGCCATATAATCTGCCCAAACCAATAACGATACTTCATTTACTGTCTCGGATAAGAATACCACCTCCAGATGCATTGTTGAAAGTACATGATCCATCGACGTTGAGTTTGTATCTACCATCTTTAGGATTTTTCCATCTTAGAAATAAAGGCTTGGATGAGCATTTCGTTTGATTCGTATAGCCCAGGATAGCAGCTTCCTTCGCGAATCTATCCCGGTGCTTCTTCTTCAGCACGTTCGCGAATCAAGGCTAGAGAGAATGTACAGAACATGATGGTGGTAGAGTTCGAATTAACGTCATTGTGTTTCTTCTTGTTACGACCGGACCAAATTGACCAGGCAATGATGGCAGGCAGAATAAACAGAATATCACATTTCTTTTGAGAAGTCCAATACCACTTCCTGAGAATATGCGCAATCGTCATGTATGTGAGTCTGGATCCGAATCCGGAAGACGGTGCAGAAATATATGAGTTATTTGTTTCAAATTTCTATTTTTTTTTATTTTTTTTTAAAAAATTCGTATTTTTCAAACCGTGGAAAATAAATAAAAATACAATTGATTTTATGTTTTTAAACGAAAAAATAAATAAATTAATTAATAATATTCTTGTGATTTTTCTTTAAAATAATAATATATTATTCCGTTTTATAAAAAAAATCGTTATAAATATTTAATATGTTAATGGTAACCGTGAACTTCATTTTATTTCAATTTTGTTTTACACATTAATATAAAGACAACAAAGAGAAAGAGAAGTGGATATGAAAGTTGCTACAATTAAAATTAAATTATCCATAAAATTGTTTATTTTTATTTTTCTGGATTTTTTTGAAAACGAAAACACACGATTTGACCCTATAATTTCGACTTTTCTTTTAACAAACCTAGTATTCTTTGTTGGACGATTGTTAAAGTACTAAAATTTGTGCGTGTGTCAGAAATAGAACAGAACTACCTTCGTAATCTAAGTACAGTTTAATCCTAAAACACGGCCCTCACCTTTAGAATCGATCGGTACCGTAAAACGAAGTGGAATTCTAACCAACCCAGTAGGCTCTTCACTCTTCACCGACCACACTATTTCCATCGAATCTTTTACTATATTGTTTAAAAGCAGCTGCTGACTTTTCTAGTTATATTCAAGATACGTGTAATCTAGAAAATATTGTTGAACAGCAAACAAAATTTGCATAATTTATACGCACTCACAATATAATAAATAAAAATTATTCCATCTACTTGATAATTGCAAACATATTTTAAAAAATAAATATTTTCCAAACCACAATTATATATATATATATATACATATATATTATTTACCTGGCTTTAAACATAGTTAGTTGCTTTTAAAGTGTATTGGTATTATAATTCACTCTAGCATTATTTTGAAGATTTAGTGACCAAAATAAGAACTAGTATTCTAAAATGGGACAACAAAATACTGTCATTTGGTGGAAGACTGATTCTGGTCTAATCAGTCTTAGTTACAGTTTCAATATATTATATCCAAAGTAGCCTTCACCTTAAAATCGTAATCAAGAATAATAAACTATTTAACAAATTTATCTTGGGGTTTTAAACAAAACTCTAAAACCATTATCCGATCCACAGTGTATACACTTTGTAAACCATTTGAGAAAGAATGGCTAAATCTAAGAAAGATAAAGGATATTCAGATTTCCTTTTCTTGGAAGCTATTGTTGATTTTCAAATAACATAAACCTCTCTCATCCGACCTTATGAACTCAATCTATCGTCTAACTACTGACCCTTTACAATCTCAAGCTAAACCTAAAGACTCTAAAATATGGAAAAAATTAATTAAAATTAGAGGAACAACGGAACATTTTATATCCAGGAAAGTAGGTAATGGAAAATTTGATTTTTGGCTTGAAATATAGAGCCATACACATCCATTAATCTCTCTATCATCAAATGATGACAACTCTTGGTACGAAGAAGTTAAAATTTTGGAATTCTGGCACAATGATTCCTAGAACACGGTGAAACTAAAAGAAAATATCATTAAATTTGATATAGATAGAATAATAAAACTCAACTTAAATGAAGACACAAAGGATACCATTCTATGGAATATATCTCCTGATAACATATTTGTATTCAAAGAAACCTGGAACAATAGCAGGATTAATAGAACCAAATCAATCCTCTACAAGAAATTACGGAATAATACTACTCTAAAGAAGTGTTCATTCACTATTTAGAGGTTTTTTTACAAGTTTAATCTATGTAGACCCAGTACTACAAAATAAAATATTTAGCTTAACATTTAAATGTCCAAATGTTATAACACTAAAACTATAAATTATATCTTTGTATCCTATAATATCACATAGGAAGTATGGAAATACTCTACATTACTATTTGGTATACTAATAGGCAAGCATATGACAATCAACCATATCATTAACATCTGGTTCATGTCTACTAACAAAAGCATCCATATCAGAACCATTCTGTCCCCCATTATATACTGGGCTATCTGGTCTGCCCGAAATAAGTCAAAAATCAATGAAATTAACACATAATCTAAAACGTATAATTAATAAAATATTATATATTATCTCTAAACTTGAAAGTTAATTAAAAAAAATATTTTGAATACCACTCTCTAGAGCAAGCCTGTTTTTTCACGGAGTCAAGTTGTTGGGTTCTTTCCAATATGTTGGTTTGGAACCAGCCACCGAGCTTATAGCCCCTGATGTATTATCGTCTTCTCAATCCCCCGAGTTTAAGCGCACCTGCTTCAAGGATATGCCCGACGTGTCCGAACGTTATCAAGATTTAGGATTCGAGGTTCTTCCGTCGGTTGGCCAAGATTTTATCTGAGCGCCAGGATCTCGTACCCAAGTCACGTTTGCCAAACCTTTTGGTTGACATCCCGTGTCAAATTAAAGGGAGGGGAAAATTATACCGGAGTAAGGGGGTGGAGAGAGAGATGACATTGTTGAAGAGTCATAAGGATGTAGTGCAGGTTGCGGATTGAAGGATCCCCAATAAGGTTCCCTGCTTTATTGGTCCAGAGTTTGCTCGGCTAAAGAAAACCGCCATAAAGAAATCTAAAAAATTGTATCGGGCAAGAGGCAAAAGGTTGAAAGAAGAGTTGATCGACAAGAATGAGGCAGAGAAACACGTATTCACGGCATTTACCTTGCCAAGAAGTATCATGAGAAGATAATGCTCCTGCATATAACTTTATTTTCCCATCACAATGAAGCCAATGCCATTCAGGAGATGCACACACTTTTTCTCGATTTGGATATGGATTCTCATTTTGGTGGACTCTTGCAAGACTTGTCGTCTGCCCCCGATGTGTCATACACATCTCCCTCTCAAACTTCTGAGTTATCCGACGAGATATTGTGAGCTGATATGAACACAGTAGACGGTTTGCAAGAATCTTAAAGGGTTTGATTTTTCTTAAACTCTTGATTATAGTGTAGATAGGAAAGCGTACACGAAACACCGAGTAAATGAGATTTAAGCCCAAGATATTAAAGCATACAAAGAGAAAGTTGAAGCCTATTTTTCTCACTTTACTCATGTGAAGACTCCACATCGATCATAGACCTATCCTAATTCATGATAGTAATTGGTATGAGATAAAATAATTTAACGCAACATAGATCATAGACCTTAGCCTAAGTCATGATAGTAAACTATTATTCCATCTTGCTTGGGTTGATAAGAAAAAATCATATTCTAAAAGAATTATTTGGTTTATGTTAATTATAATTCCTCATCTAAGTGTAGTATATCAACATTTGATAAAATAATGTTTAGGTATGGTTCACCATGAACTCTTTGCTTTTTTATTTCAAGCGGATCTATTGGTCATTGAATATGAGCAAATAAAATAGGTTAGACATTAAGAAAACTAACCATTTGAAAATTATCATCATTTACATATTTGTCCTCGTTAATTTTTTATTCATAATATTTTTTGTTTGATTATATGGATCCATGTAATATATGTGTAGTTTTTTATTTATTATATGTACGATTTATTCCTATATGAGTTTGAGTTCTTTTATGTAAGCAAAATAATTGATAATTTAAGACGTATAACAAATTTAATTTGAAAGCTTATGAAAAATATTGTTGAAACTAGGAAAATATGACCAAATACGAAAATAAGGATTGAATTTTATATTCGAGCATTAAGTGGAATCGAAAAGGTGAATACTTTGTGTGTCCTTAACGATCGTTGGATAAAATTGATCACTTAATGGTTAAGTATGCATACATAAATATTAAGGAGCAATGAGGTTGGTTCCTTACATTCCAATGGTTAAGTATATTTCTTATTTTTTATTAATTCTAGCTTCTAACTCTTTGAAACAAAATCATGAAACTATGCTAGTGTTTTTCTTTTTTCTTTTAAATATGGTCATAAGTTATTTGTGATATATTTGTTAGTTAAATTATTTTGATTTGATATATTTCTCATAAGACTAGAGTATGAAAGTATTCAATGAGTGTTTTTAAAAGTTTGAAGTTACAAATTTTGCCTAAAAGAAGAATTTGACCACACTATTTAATGGTATGATATAGTTCCAATTACGTGTAGATTCATCTTGCTCATGCTCAATGAGTGAATCTTGAAAAAAATATGAGGTTAGGAAAAGTTGTAAGAGATAAATTAGAGTTAAAATATATGCAAGTGTAAAAGAACTTGATAGACAAAGTAATGAATAATAAAGATTATTAAGATAATAAAATGACAATATTGTTATTTACAGTCAAATAAGTATGCTAATAAGATAAAAGTATATACAAATGGCTAAAAAAATTATAATATAACTTCAATTATTTCTCTTGACTAACTACTATAAATGAAAACTTGCAGTTACTTGTGATAGGTCGAATCCAACATGAATGGTGAGAAAAAACATATTTATCCGTATGAGGTCGGGATTTCATGTTTGATCCCACTTCCGGTCAGTCAATAAATTCCAATAGTGGTTTTGCAAAAAAGGTTAAACACTCATCAAGTCGATCCATTATATTTCAGGTCGACGATCTCGATTATGCAAGGTAAGTAAACGACCAAGCGATAAGATAGGTCTTGTATAATTATTGTCAATCCGTCGATTATAGCTATACCTGAGCTATTTATGAGGCATTCTTTAAACATATATAAATTTTTATAGCTCTACATATAATAAACCTACTCCTAACAAATAATTAATGTTATTTACGGAGTGATGAACTTATATGAGAGAATCAATCAAGGAAAAAAATTGAATACCGGAAAATAATGAAGATGAAATCGCATGATGATGGAAATCTAGGACTTGAATGAACTTATTGAAAAATATACAAAAAGAACTGAATAAAAATCGTGTGATTGTAGAAATAAATAACTAATTAAACGACTTTTCGTTGATGTACATGGTATAGTAATATCACATTGATATAAGTGACTCTAAACTAGAATTCGAGGTGATTATAAGAGAGCCATAATGAAGGATAATATTTTTTTACCAGTTATTCCTCATATTCATTAGTTCTTGTTCTTAATAAATAAAAATTTATCAAAATCTAAACCTTGTTTAAGACATCTTATAAAATAAAAGGATATAAAACCAAAATAATGAAATAATATCATTATCTACGTGTGATAATTGTCTATAATGATAAATTTTATTATATGTGTTTGTCTGTTTGATTTCTTAACTAGTATATATCTACAAAAACAATTTAAAATATTAAACTCTCATAATTCAGGTTTTATAATGTTACTCTTAATTTCTTCAAATTTTATTGTATTTTGCATACAAAATGGTATATAATTAACATTGCTTTAAGACGTTTTTTCCTTAAAACTAAACTATTTAAGTTTTGTAACCAATTAGATTTTTTAATTTATGTGTTTTCGTTGTTTGAATCTTAGTATATCAAAATAGACAAAATAGGAAGAAGACCCTTCCAAATCTATTATCTCAAATAAATATATTGTTACGTGAAGTTGCAATATTACCAAAGTTTCAGATTTATCACCGAAATAAATTATGGTGATGACAACATGCAGAACAATAGGACATTAACAATAATCCACACTTTAATGACAAAAAAGTAAAATAGACGAACAAAAAAAATAAATCAAATGCATAATAAACTTGGTTCAGACTATAAAGCAATTCTACATCCACGAGCACAGAACACTATTTTTATAGATGATCGATTACAAGGAAACTCAATAGAAAAATAACACAACCTCCCATACATTTTGTTACAAAAGATTTCCAAAATAGAGTACAACCTCACAGAGTGAACTCTCGGCTCACAGTGTTTCTTTTAGTGTTTATTCCATAATAATCCATAATGGTTATTCTCTCTCAAAACTCAATAGACTAGAGTAGACTTACTTCTTCATCTTTGAAACACGATATATATAAAACCAAGGATCCGGTGTGAATCTCATCAGACTCACGATAGCATAAAATATTTTGGTGCGATAAATATTTGATCGTTAGTGATAACATACTACTAATACAATTATCGCATGCTATACACCTAAAAGTTTTAAAGTATGCTAAGATCAAAAGTGTTATGGCTATAATTGACCAACCTATACAAATTCTTCATATTATATCAAAAAATCAGTTCTAGACATAATTAGAAGTTTTTTAGCGATTAAATCCCCCTTCCATTATTCCAGATCAACTTCATTTCTTAACTTCCAACAATATTAATCAAACCCTTATGTCTTAACAGTAATGTTCATATTCTTAAGTTTCAAAAATAATATTCATGTCAATCACTTTAAACATACACTAACATATACATAATTCCTATATGTACCATTTTATAATGTTTATAGTTACTCTGAATATGATTGAAAATTTGATATAATTTATAGGTAGTATGTTTTTTCTAGAAAACTAAAAATAAATTATGGTTATGTACGATATCAAAGAGACTAATATACTTTTCTTAGTCTAGGAGAAAAACAAAAAGGTTACAATTTTGATTTGATATATAATGGTTGACAATATTGAAAATTGATATATGGAAACTTAAGATGATTAATAATATAAAGATATTAGTAAACCTGCGTATTGTCGTGGCTTCAAACAACCTAAAAATAATAATAGAAATTCAGATAATATTGAGCCTATCTAAAAAAGATAACTAAGTTAAAGTTACTGAGAAAAAATGATTCGCCTATGTTCGTATCGACGAGGCCACCACGAGTAAGAGTTGTCATGATTATTAATTATGAATATAAGAATATCAGTGTGAGCGCTTCTAATGGTAATGAATGATACGATTTTTCAGATCATGGATTAGATGAATGCTTATGTATATTTTCAGGGAGGAAAATAATAAATAAAACATTCATAGAACCTTACTTAATGGTTGTATGTACTTTGAATGACTATAATGGTTGTATGTACTTTGAATGACTATGTAAAGCTAATGACCAAAATAGTTAGATTTTATAATATGTCCAACCATAAAAACAAAAATAGTTGAATTATATGCACAAAATAATGAGTGGTCCAAAACATATCAACTTATATTCACGAACATTTAAAATTTAATGTTCGATGTTATAACACGATTGTTTTTCAATCGTGCTTAAAGTTAGTTTTTTATTTTTATGTATTTTGTGGTGATGGGTGTGTTAGATAATATTTATCTTTCTCATTGACAATAATGCTATTTACTTGAAAAATAATATATTTGGTGTGATTGTCATTTTTAGTTTGAAGTCTGTTGATTTCATATTGCAGTTTTTAAAATTTAATTTTTTATTTTATATTTAACTTTTAAAAAATTTATGAAGCTGTATCGTAGTTTAATTATTTTAATGAATATGTCATTTTGAAATTGTATTATATATATATATATATATATATTATTGATAAATATAAAACATTAGTTACAATTTTATATTTTAATTTTAAAAAAATGATCAAATGATAAAAGGATATATTATAGGTAAAAGATATTTATAAAAAGATATCAATAAATTATTTTAATATTATGGTTGAATTGGGATCGAAACACTTAACCTTTATATAAAATATTTAGTTCGTAAAAATCGAATAAAATATAATTATTGTCTAAAATAAACTTTTTTGTGGTAATATATTTGTTAGTCGTAAGCTAAAAATGACTAGTGAAACTCAATCAAATATTTGAGGGCAAACAAATTCTGTAAACCAAGAACTTAAAGGTTGTAGCTGGTGTATCTATAAATGGCTAGATGCTCAGCCAAACACTTAAGTACAAAGATGTCTACTGAAACCTAAATTTGAGCTAAACCGATGACAAGAATTATGTAACCGTTGGATCCAAATGGTGCATAAACATATAGTCAAAGGATTATGAATATACCTATATATTTTTACAAGAAACTGAAGCACTAATATGTTAAAGAAAAAGAATATGAAATTGATAAATTAATCTCAATCATTGATTAAGTAACCATTGATATAAGCATGCTTGAAGAATGATCATAATAATACAAGGTATAGTGTTAACATTGGTGGTGCCACTACTTATTGTAGTGTACGACCGTATGGATGTTAGCACTGCAACATTGTTTCCATTCGACTGTCCTGAGGAACAAATTTAAGTTTCTACCGTGAACTTGAGGGATCAACTCATCTATCATTGGTTCTATATATAGTGGATAAATTATATGATGTCATTTTTGGATTTCTAAAACGTCGAAGCGTGAATTAGCTAGAAAGAGAAAGTCTCCAGTTTTTCTGGATTTAGAGAAAGTAATAATATAGAAATAATTCCTTTTGAAGCCAAATTCTCTTTGTAACAGAAGAACAATGGTTATGTTAGTTGTGTTTGAGAGATTCTTCTTATAATCTTCCTCTATATAAAATCTATATTCGTTACCCATGGATGTAGGATTTCTTCACAAGCGGAACCACGTTAAACTTGTCTTGTGTGATTGGTTTATTTTTATTTTTATCTTTTAATTAATTTTTATGTTGGAAGGTTCACATAGCCAAAGCTCTATCTTCTTGTTTCAATACTTGCAATGAGTTAATAACCTAAGGTTCAAGTTAATACCTACTCCCAGAACATATAGCTTGACCTTGTTGGTCTCAACTACTGTTAAATCGTTTATTGTGATTTCCATTGAGTATCAAATATATATAATTTATATTTTGGCCGGATACTCTTAAAAAATGGTGCAATAAATGTGTATAATATGTGACAATTTTATTTTGCAGGTGATGTAGATAAAAGAATATATGAATATCATTTCGGATACTGAGGTTAGAGATTTGGATCTCACCATGAAACCAAGAAAGTTCTAAAGATGATTCTTATGAAGCTAGATCTTGATAAATTCAATAAAAATAATGATTTTTACCTATAAGATTCAAGCGTTCCTAGTATATAAAGGGTTGTTTGCTGTCGTATATAAGAATATTTAAGAAAAAAAGTTGATATTGAGGTGATGTCCAAGGCTCATTGTGCTATGATCTTGAGTTTAGGGGATGAGGTACTTTGAGATGTGTCTGAAGAGCCTACAAAATTAGGAATATTAAATCAGTTGGAATTCATTTACATAAAAAGTCTCTAACCTACATATTATATATAAAAAACAGCTGTATACACTGAAAATGGATAGTAGTATGAAGATCCAAAGGCACTTGGATGATATCAATAGAATCATTTTTTATTTGAATGTAGTTTGATTCAAGGAAGAAGATGAGCATACAAAAAAATCATCTTGAGTTCTCTATCAACGTTGTATGAGAATTTTTTTGACACCATGCTCTATGGAAAATATTCATTGACATTGGCCAAAGTGAGGAGTTCTTTAAACTCAAATGATCTTCAAAGAAAAACAGTTATGGAAAGTGACTTGGAAGATTTTAGACTAAATGCGACAGACAAAATTGATATGATATATTTAATAAAAAAAGAGGATAATATCGTTCAAAATCAATGAGATTTGTGGGTTTTTCCAAAGTGAGATGTTGACTATAGAAGAAGAAATATTATATCTATAAGAACTTCACATAGATGAGGAATGTATATATTTACCTGAAGCATGATGTCGGAGATGTTGTAATAGTATTGGATGACTAAATTTAGGTACAATAGCACGTAGATCTTGAATTCGAGAGTTCAATCCATATGATATCTAACAAACATTGGTTTGAAAATATGAGATTGTTTGATTGTGGCAAGGTCATACTCGAGAATACTGAACCATGTCCTGCAAAAGGTATAAGGGAGTGTTTGGTTCAAGTTATCTACATGACTTGACATAATGATAATAAACATGATGTATGTACTTTATTTTTAACAAAACATTATTTTTATCGACATGTTAGGTGAGGAAAAGTTTACTTATAAGGGCGGATGAGGTAGTCTTCCAGTTCTGTAAGGCTCACTGCTTGTTATGAAAGACTATAAGACTACTGATGTGTTAATTCTTAAATGGTATGTAATGGTTAGAGGTGTATCTATTATAGATAAAGATTCAACCAAGTTTTGACATCTGAGGTTGGGTCATGCGAGTGATAAAAACCTCATTAAGCTTAACAAACAAAGGTTTTTGGATGTTAACAGTTTGGGAGTTGACCTTTGTGAAAGTTTTATGATATGTAAAATAAAATGAGTTAAGTTTATACCTAACAACCATACAATCAACGATGTTCTTGAATATGTTTATTCAGATCTATGGGGTATTTCAAGGCAACCTATCATGGCTGGTGCAATGTACTTCATGTCTTTGTTTGATGAATACTCCAACAAATTATGATTTATACTTATGAAGAACCAAGGATGAAACATTTGATGATTTTATGAACTCGAAGAGGCTGGTAAAGAATCATACTGGAAAAATACTAAAGAAGTTAAGAAGTGACTATGGCTTGGAACATGTGAATGAGGCATCCACTAACTATTGTTCTAAACTTTGAATTTCTAGACACATGACCGTGTCTAGAAATTCCAATAGCCTTCAGATGTTTGGACTTATGAGAAACATAATGATCTTGATAATTATCATTTGGTGATGGATAAAACATGGATATCTAGAAAACCTACATAAATATACGACTTTGCTAATATTATAAGATATGTTTTGTTGATTGAAATGCATGAAAATGTTCTTAAACCAAATATTTTTCATAATGCTGTGAAGAGTAGTGATAAGATGAAATGATTGGAAGCCATAGTGGAAGAACTAAGATCTCTTAAAAAAATGGACATTGAATTCTTAGGAAGTAACCAGAGTATAAGAAGCATGTTGGGAATAATAAATATTCATAAGGGAACAAAACATTCATGGTGTTTAGTTATCCAAATATAAATATAGGTAGGTGGCTTAGGGATTCATGCAAAAATAGGATGTTGATTTCAATGAAATTTTCTCACCAGTTGTGAAACAAACCTTTATAAGATATTTTTTTATCAATTTTTGCTAGATTTGATCTCGAATTAGATCAAATTGATATTATTAACGTCTTTTATATGGATAATTGTATGAGATTATCTACATGATCCAACCTCAAGGTTTTGAATAAGGAAATGAATGAGACGTGTGTTTGTTGAAAATATATTTATATGGACAAAAATAGTCACTAAGGAAGTGTAATATAATATTTGATTGTTTCTATGAGGTCCATCAAGTATGTGAGGAACTTTTGTGAAAATTATGTCTATTTTAATTAGGAAATACACACAGAGAGATAAATCCTATTGTTGGCGTATGCAGGTGACATACTGATAGTTGGAAAAGACAAGAAGAGAATTAAAACGGTGAAATAACAACTGAATGAAGAGTTCACGATGAATGATATAAGAGAAGCTAAATGGATACTTGGTATAGAGATTAACATAAATAGAATAAATACAGAAGTTTCTCAAGAAGTTTGGTATGTCTAAAGCCAAAGAGGTTTGAACTCTCATTGGCGCATATTTCAAACTAAGTACCACTCAAACACCAACCGAAGTAAAAAAAAGTTCATACAAGAGATATCTCATGTTAATATTATTGGAAGAATTATGTATGAAATGATATGCATAAAACTTGATATTGCCTACTATATTAGTATTTTGAGCATATTTATGTTTAATCCGGAGAAACCTCACTAGAAAGCCCTCAAATGGTTCATGAAATACTTGAAGGGTTTAGGTGAAGTTGTGTCGTGGTATAATCATAAGTACAAGGATGATGAAATGCTAATGAAGTATGTTGACTATGATTATGTAGACTGCATTGACACAAAAAAAGTCAAATTTAGTTTATCTGTTTATTGTGCTTACAAGAATGATTAGTTGATGAAATATATGCGACTGAAAGGATTTTTGAACAAGATCACATGTATAATACAAGATGTAATATTGTTCTGTGATAATACCAATGTTCTTCAATTAATGAGGAACCTTAAGTTCCATGTAAGAACTAAGTATGTAGATATTAAGGCGCACTCCATCCAAGATTTGGTGGAGAAAGATAAAGTGAAGTTGGCAAATATTATAAATGCTGAAAACCCTTCAGATGCTCTGACAAGGGTGTAACAGTTGTGAATTTCAAAAACTTCATGAGCCTTGTGAAATTTTTGGAGATAATTTAAGTGAATGTCTTCAAAGAGTAGTTGGAAAATCGACCCAATGTATATTGGAATCACTATAAGCCTAGGAAGAGAATTGTTAAGTGTCGCTAAAAATGACTAGTGTAGCTCAGTCGAAAACTTAAATGACGAATACTTGAGTAAGCTGAGAGATTAAGGGTTATAGTTGTTATATCTCTAATTAGATGGACGCCAAACCAAGTACTTAGGTATAGAGATGCTTATTGGAAAAAATGTTGAAGAATGTTTATGAACATGTGGCCGAAGGTTTAGCTGAATAAAAATGTTATGGTATTGTTGGATCCGAAAGGTTTATGAACATGTAGTCAAAGGATTCTGAATATATCTATATGTTTTTAGAATAATCTGTTTCATTTAATATGTTGGAGAATAAAAAAATTGACGAATTAATCTCAACCATTAATCAAGTAGCCGTTGATTTGAGTATGCTTGAGAAATTGAGTAAAATACTTCAAGGTACGGTGTTAGCATTGGTGGCGCCACCACCTGTTGTAGTGTCGGCCGTACATATGTTAAGGTTGCAATATCGTTTCAGTTTGGTTATCATGTGAAACAAGTTATAAATTGATATTGTGTAGGGCTTTAACTCACTCATTATTATTTCTGTGTATAGTGGAGGAGATATATGAATGCGTTAATAGATTGCTAAAACAATAAGACATGAATTAGCTAGCTTATCTGATTTTAGAGAGATTAGTAAGGTGATACATAAACACTAAGAGAAACACTGAGACCCTTAATGGATTCTATAAGACGAATGTGCTTTGTTACAAAAGAATAGTGGGTGTGCTAGTTGTGTTTGAGAGAGACTTTTTGTAACCTTTCTCTATATAAATCTGTTCATTATCCGTGGATGTAGGATTTCTTCACAATCTGAACCACACTAAAAAAACATGTGTGATTAGTTTACTTTTCTGTTTTTTATTAATATTTGTGTTTGAAGGTTCACGGAACCAAAAATCTAATTCTTTCTTGCTACAGTTATAAAAATAAATCACCAAAATTTAAACTATGATCAATTTCCGAAACATATAGTTTGACCATGCTGGTCTCTACATGTGATTTTTGCTAAATCTCAAGTATATATTTTCGGTAGAATAATCTTAACAATATTTTCTCTAACAAAACAATTAAATATAAACATTTCTAATAAATGGTAAGTTATCAATAGCCACGCCGAAAAGATTAAAAGTGCCAATAACCACTTGGATTTTGAAGTTTACCAATAACCACCTGCAACATAAATATTTCCAACAATAATATTGAACACACAAAACACACGTACACCCTTAACAATTAGTTATTTTTAACCTTCAAGACATTATATCTTGCAAATCAAACTCAATTTGTTATCTTCTAAATACACAGATATTTCTATTATTCAAAGACAGACAAAACAAAATCTATGAGTGATACTTTTGTGAATCATTTTTCTATTTTTGTATTTTCGCAACTAATTATTTTTATTACGCAACTGCAACACATTTGCTTCTTCGTAACCAAAGTACTCTTAATTACGGAACTGGAACAAAATTACTTTTTCCAGACTAATTTTGCATCAAGATTACTCTTATTTTTACAACCAAATGTAATAAAAAAACAAAAAAAAAACTTCCATGGATCTTGATATGGTTTGTTTCTACCTGAGGGTAATCAAATAAAGTGTTTAATGGGTGTTTTGGGTATTTTGTGGTGTTTTGTGTTTAGTGTATAAAGTAGAGAGATAATTAAGTTGTCTACTAGTAATAAATTCTCATTTTTTTTCATTAATGAAACTGGTTGGGGTATTTATACTTAAATACTGACCTATGTGCTTATTGGGTCGGGTCGTGGAATCGGGTCGAGTTTAAGGACCCATAGTAATATAGTTTTAAGTTGATTAACAATTAGCTTAGTCAATAATTAGTGCATTTGTCCTGTTTGGAACTTCAGTGTGGTGGTTTAGTCCGAATTTCCCTTCGGATTTAATCATGGCACAGTGAATTTGTAGTGATTCAAATATCTGAACTCATCAGTAGCCCCTTTAGATCTTGCAAATGGTCTTTGGAAGAGCTAAAACTCTGAAAACCAATATAAACTTTTTTAGATCTGTTCGTGTTGCTCGAACTGCAAGAGTTTTTCTTCAAGAGTGACCCGATTCGTATTTTGTCAGAACTGATTTCTCATTTCAGAATTCTAAGATTTTTTCTTAAATCATGGGACACACGTCAGGCTTTAATTCGACCTCCCAACATTTTTCTTCTAGATTCTCGCACCCACTAGACTAGAAAGTTACATAGGCTTTAATTTTCACACTTTGCAGCTTTTAATCATCGCTAAAAAATCGATCCATCTTCTCCAAGGTAACTACTCTTTTTCACCGTTATATATAAAATTTTCTACTGTTTCATTGTCTTCAACAATCACAAATATTCTTAGAGAGAGAGAGAGCTCAGTTTACTTTCAACCTTGTTGTTGAGTCATATATATTCACAGCCAGAAATGCGTTAGTAAAAAGAGGTTGGTTGAACTTGTCTGAATTAGAGAGCGAACATAAAGTAGCAAGGGACAAACGCATTGATGCTGGTCTTCCTGCTTCTCCAAGTGAGAAAAACAATCAACCACAACTAAATACTGATCAGGGGTCATCTTCTTCAAAAAACCCTAAAGTAAAAAAACTTCCATTTGTAGAAAATCTTTCATCTCCCCCATCTCTTTCCTCAGTCCAGGAGTCCCAAAATTCGTTGCTTAAGGAGAAAGTTGTTTCAAGTGTAAGAAAACCCTTTCCTTTTATTGCGATGGGGTCAGACATAGAAAAGTCTCCAGACAAATTAACTCATCGTCGGGTTATACGTCAGTCTAAACCAAAATCTACCCCCACATCTTCAAAGCTCTCCAGTTCGGAGGCAATAAAGTATTACCACAAGTTAAACCATCCGGGCAACAGCCCCTAACAGGACCAGATCCGAATCGTCATCTGCACAACCTTCTGAACATCCGTTTGTAAAACCACCCGAACAGTCATCCTCAAAGGCATCAGAACAGCCTTCTTTAAAACCATTCGAACAGCCTTCCACGATGATGGAAGAGAATATGGAAGATAACATAGAAGAAGCCCCTTTTGAGGTTGAGGCGTCCGGTCAAACAGGAGATACAACTTCAGACCGGAAAGTCAAAACCAAGGTGGGTATGTCTCATCCGGATGCTCTTCCGGAGAGTTTGGAGGGCAAAGTGGGTCCTTGTTTCAAGAGGGTCAGTGTAAAATACTTGTTGGCCCTACAAAATATCAACTATGTGTATACCCACACAACTGAGCTAGGTCGGATCCGCACTAAGTAGGGGATCCCATAGTCAGTAAAAGTGAGGATCCCGATTGTAAACTAAATGAAATGATGGTTTACACTGAATTGTTGAACTAGGGACTCCGGTTCCCTCTGGACCCTGAGATAGTTAGATAATTTCATCTGATTAAGCTGTGCCACAGCTAACTGAGCCCCAAGATTCCACTTCCGACGAAACAGTTTGCTGCTGTGGCAAGCTTGTGTAAAAACCATCAGATCCCCTTCTATCATTACAACATGGGGAATGACTATAAGGTAGTGGATGATATCTTGGAGTCCGAAAAAATCTGGAGGACGCAGTTCCTATTTATTAGTGGGGCTTGGGAAAATGGCAGGAAGATATAGGTTGATTCAAACCGAAGTCTTCTGACCAATCACTGAAAGAGCATCAGTGAGATATTCTTACTTCTTCTTTTGTCTTTTAAATGTTAAATTTCTAATCTGAACTGGCTTGTATTTATTTATAGTGCTTCCAAAGGAGTTCTTGGATTACTTGGAGGCAGAACAGGACACTTGTGCCAAGCTGAACCCTTGGGCTTCGGAGAATTGGGGCAATTCTTTTCACAATTGCTTCAAATCGGGAAACTTTGTAAGGTCTCACATGTGGAACACCACAGGTAGAAGATATCTCACTTTGGAAGAACTAACTTCCATTCCCCCGCAAATGTGATCCTGAGTAGGACAAAAGCCAAAGATGCCAAGTTATACCTGTCTTCTAGGGCCAAAGCCCCTAGAAAGATGAAGAATAGGAAGAAGAATGTCATAACAGACCTAGTCCAAACGACTACTGAGGGGATGGGTTCGGAGAACCAAGGAGGTATCAATGCTATTTTGCTGAAAGCAGTAGAAGTGATTGTGAAGGAACTTGGTGGGTCTAAAAACCCACTGAAACCTCCGAAGAAGGATAAAAAGCGCAAGGCCAGCAACGATGAGAAGGCTGCTAAGGAAAAAAGTCACTCTGGGAGCGGAGATAATCCTTCGCCCTCCTGAATTCCTCCCCCCAACTCCTACCGATCCTACTTTGCATGAGGAAATTCCAACTGACTTCCATTTCAGACAGGTTGTTGGCGTTGGTAATGATGAGGTAGACCTTGATGCTTTTCAAAACATCAATATTTATTTCAAGGCATTAAACAGTACATCGTCCCTCGACTATCGCGTTTGGTGGCAAATAGTCTCTTGACTTTCAAATGTCCGTTTACAGTCCCTGGACTATCGCGTTTGGATAAAGTTAGTCCACTAGATCCTCTGATCCATGAGAGGATGCCACATGTCACCATAGTCCCTGGATTTTTGTATCACCACTAGTCCCTTGAGTTTAGGTCAAACCCAAAATGTATAATATTACGGATAACTAAACTCAAATGACTAGTGGTGATACAAAAATCTGGGGACTATGGTGACAGGTGGAAGTCTCTCATGGATCAGAGGATCTGCTGGACTAAATTTATCCAAACGCGATAGTCTAGGAAATGTCAACGGACATTTGAAAGTCAAGGGACTATCTGCCACCAAACACGATAGTCGAGGGATGATGTACTGTTTAAAGCCTTTATTTCAATGATTTAGAGAAAGATGATTTTGCGGGGCCTTACCGTCCTCCCCATTCTTCCAATGTGGTGACTCATAATGAGGAGACCTATGCAATATCTGGGGAGCAAGATACTTTAAGTCATGCCCTCCTAGGTTATATCCGACCAGTGCTTGATCTGGAGAGGCAGGTAAGGGCTCAAACTGGTACTATCAATTCCCTTACCAAAGAGAAGCAAAACTTGTCGAGTGATCTTCTCAGTGCTCAACAAAGCATAAAGTTGTTGAAGTCTGTATGCCTTTTAATATTTACATTGGTATTTAACAAGTAAATATTTACAAAACAATTCTATTATAAATATAACATCAGATGCTCAACATTCCATGGATGCTTTAGAGCTCTCCTTTTTTTGTCTTGGAGTCTGTATGTCCCTGGTTTAACCTTTTCACAGACCATATAAGGGCCTTCCCAGTTCGGAGCCAGCTTACCGAACTGCTTCTCTTTGGTGTGTAAAAAAACTTTTCTTAAAACTTTGTCCCCTATCTGAAAATCCCTTTTTTTTACCTTAGAAGCAAATATTCTCCTCATCAAACCTTGGTAGTATGATGTTCTCAGATGTGCTTTAACCCTTATTTCTTGTATCAAGTCCTATGATTCATGATTGCTACATCATTAGCCTGTTCGGAATAGTCCTGGACTCTGTGTGATGGTAAAGTAGCCTCTATGGGAGTAATTCCATCCATCCTATATACCAATGCAAAAAGAGATTCTTGCTTGGCAGCCCGAGAAGTAGTTCAATAAGCTCATAATACTTCTTGTAAATAACTTGGCCACTTTCCTACAACTCCTTCCAAATTCTTCTTTAATCCGGACAAGATATTTTTATTTGCAACTTTAATCTGACCATTCGCTTGAGGGTGGAAAGGAGAAAAAAAACAAAGTTGAATTCCTCTAGAGGTACAAAAGGCTTCCATATATTTATTATCGAACTGTGGCCCTTTATCTGTAGTAATCTTTTGGGGAATCACAAACCTACTGCATATGTTAGATAAGATAAATATAATAACTTCCTTCGAAGTGGTTCTAGCCAAAAGAGTTGTCTCTATCCACTTAGAGAAATAGTCAATAGCAACTATAATTGTCCTACATCCACCAGATGCCATAGGAAGAGGCCCCACCAGATCCATACCCCATCTGGAAAAACGTATTGGCTCAGATATGAAATCCATAGGTACTGCTGGCACATGAATTTCATTCCCATACTTCTGACAATGATCACATTTTTTCACCATTTCTTTAGCATCTGCCATTATGGTTGGTCAATAGTAACCTGCCAATAAGACTCTCCGGGTTAAAGCCCTATAGCCACAATGTGCTGAAACTTCCCCATCATGTAGTTCAGATAATACAGCCTGGGATTCCTCAAACCCTAAACAGCGTAGAAAAGGCATGATAAAAGACTTTTTGTAGAGAATTTCTCTTAGTATTAAGAAACCACAAGCCTTGTACTTCATTTTTTTAGCGATAGCTTTATCCAGAGGTAATATTCCATCTGAAATGTATTGGAGAAGAGCATATCTCCAATCCGTAGGTTGAATAACAGATATATGCATATTTTCTTCATCCCCTTTTTTCTGAAGGCTGTACAGATGGACATTCTTGTACAAGAATCCATGGGTAGTATTCAGAATAGGCTATGGTTGCCAAAGAGTGTGCCAAATTGTTTTTTGATCTGGGAATGTGTTAATAGCAGATATTTTAAAAGTTTGTTGCCACCTCTTTTAATATAAACAAATACTTAACCAGCTGCTCCTTCTTGGCTTCATACTTCCCTTGTGCATGGTGAATGAGTAATTGAGAATCACTCATTAATTAGACTCTTTTAGCCCCACATAGGAGAGCTAGCTAAAGACCAGCTATGCCTACTTCATATTCAAACTCATTGTTAGAAGCCCTGAACCCAAAGCATATAGCCTGGTACATTCTATCACCATATGGGGAGGTCAGGAAAATTCCAGCCCCACAACCCATAGCACTTGATCCACCATCAGTTCGAACTACCCATTCCTTTTTAGAATAATTTCCTGATTCCTTTTCGGATGATCTATCAGCATGAAACTCCACCAAGAAATCAGCCACTGACTGGGCTTTAATTGATGTTCGATGGGCAAAGTGAATATCATAATCACCCAATTCCACTGACCACTTGGTCATTTTGCTTGACACATAAGCTTTTTGAAGAACATTTTTCAAAGGGAAAGATGTTCAGAAAACAATAGAATGATCTTGAAAGTAGGATCTCATTTTTCTTGCTGCAATTACCAAGGCCAACGCCAATTTTTCTAATTTCAAGTATCTTCTTTCAGCATCCAACAGGCTCTACAGATGTAATAGACCGGACGAGGGTAATTGTCCACTTCCCTAACTAGCACAACGCTTATTGCATATTCTGACACAGCTAAATACACATAGAACGTTTCTCCCCGAACAGGTTTGAAAAGAGTTTTGGGTGAGGAAAAATGTTTCCTTACTTCAATAAAATCCTGGTCACACTATGGGGACCAATCGAAGTTCTTAGCATTCTTCAACACTTCGAAGAATGGAGCAGACTTGTCTGATGACCTCGAGATAAACCTATTCAATGCAACCAACCTTCCTGTGAGCCTTTGTACTTCTTTAACATTCTGAGGAGGGTCCATTACTAATAAGGCATTAAGCTGATCCAGATCAGGTTGGATTTTATTTTCACTTATTATGTAGCCCAAGAATTTTCCAGATCGATCCCAAAAATACACTTCTCAGGGTTCAATTTTAAATTTATAACCTCCAAATTGGTAAATGTTTCTTGAAGGTCAGATATAAGCAAATCTTCCTCTAGGATTTTAACCATCATATCGTCTATGTAGACTTTCATGTTTCTACCAATTTGATTAGCAAAAGTTTTATTCACCAGCCTCTGATAAGTGGCCCCAACATTTTTCATCCCGAAGGGCATCACATTATAACAATGAAGACCTGTGTCTGTGACACAAATAGTGTGATCTTGATCCTTCAGATCTACTTGTATCTGGTTGTATCCTGAGAAGGCATCCATGAAAGATAACAACTTGTTTCTAGATTGAAATCCACCAACTTATCTATTCGAGGAACGGGATAGAGATCCTTAGGGCATGCTCTATTGAGGTTAGTGAAATCAATACACATACGCCATTTGCCATTCTTTTTTCTTGACTAACACAGGGTTGGCAGTCCACAAAGGGTACTGGGATTCTTTAATGTGACCCATCTTGGTCAATCGGTCTACTTTCTAAACAATTACATATGTTTTGTCCTTGGAAAAAGCTCTCCTATTACAACTTATGTGAAATAACATCTGCTAGTACTCTGGTAACATCATTGTTACACCATGCAAATACATGTTGACTATTCATAAAAAAGGACAACAATTGATGCTTCAATTCTGGTGCCAATTTGAAACCAATATTAACATTCTTGCCCTCTACGAGGGAGTGAGTTTCAACCTCTTCAATATGTATTTTAACATTGGGGAGCCTCCCTAGTATTATCAATCTCATTCTCCTCAACAGAAGGCTCCGGTAGCTACTAATCCTTGTTAATTCTGGCTGCCCCTAAAGTTTAAGGGGCAAGAGTCGATGCATAGCATTCCCTGGCTATTTTTTGGCTGCTCTGGACAACACCTACTTGTCCAAACAACATATTTCAAGCATTGGTGGACTTTAGAGGCCACATCATGCATTTTAGAGAGACAAGACCTCCCAAAAATTGCATTATACGATGTTGGATAATCCACCACAACAAACATCACTCTTACCATCTTCTTAAAGGGCTCCTTGCTCAATAATACTTATTCTTCGAACTCCCTAATCACGTTTGTAGAACTTCTTGTGAAGCCTATAATGGTTCTGTTCGAATGTTGAATAACCTGTTGGATTCCTCATTTGCTTGTAGGAGCTTAAAAATAAGAATGTTTGCCGAACTGCCATTATCAATCAGAATTCGGCGTATATCATTTCCCCCTATTGAAGCCTTAATGACTACCGTATCCTCATGAGGTCCTGCAATGTTCCTCAGGTCATCCTCATCAAAAACTATGAATAGGGATGAGGATTGGCACTGATGGGAAGACATTCCACTATCTAACTGGGTGACCAAATTATGGACATGCCTCTTCCTTGATGAAGTGGAAGGTGTAGTCACTGTATCTCTTCCAAAAATGGTTAATGATTTGAAGAAGCTGATCAGTCCGGAAACTTGTATTACCCCCACCTGATTTCGATCTGGATATGGGTCCAAAATATTTAGAGTTTACATCAAATATTTCAACAATCATCATTGCACCCTCTTGTGTAGATGTCTCAGGATTATTCGAAGGGCCCGTTCGAGGAGCATTATCTGATCTGTTTTCACTTGACTTTTTCATGCAGGCCCCCAACTTTCCCCTCTCAATAAGGTTACTGACCTCCTGTTTCAATGTTATGCAATCCTGAGTATCATGGCCTATATCATTATGATATTGACAAAAACGAGTGTTCTGGTTCTCTCTGACGGACTGCAAGGCTGCCCATTTTCGAAAGTGCACTTCATTCTTGGTCTTATCATAGATTGTGGCCATATTTACCCTAACTCAGCAAATCACTCAAGCTAGACCCAACACCCCCTCTTACTACTGGTTTGTTGGCTTTAGGTTTGGTTGGACTGATTCTACCTTAACCGGTTGGACCCCTGTCCGGTCTCGTTTGCCTTATAACTGGATTGGTTAGTGACTAGAGGATTCGTTGTTGTATTGGTATACCTCACTTAACGGTATACCCTTGTTTTCTTTATTTCTTCCACATTGATCTGTTTTCCCACTTGGTTCAATAAACCACCCTAGGTCATAGCCTTTTTCTGAGTCACAGAATCGGCTAAATTCTCAAGATTTAAACCTTGCTTAAGGGAAGCAATTACAACTTGCTCAAAACAATCTGCCAGCCCATTTTCCGTATTTACAAAATGACTTATGGTGTCTTTTAAGGACTCGTTTGGGTCCTGAGCACAATGGATAATGGTGTCCCCATTACCCTTAAGTTCCTTACTTCCAACAAATTTCCTCCAGAAGGCAATCCAGAATGTATCAAAGTTTCTTATACACCCATGAGGGAGATTATTATACCATTTAAGGGAACTTCCCGTGAAAGTTTGAACGAAATCCCTGCACAAAAGCTTGTCAATGTTATCAAAGTTCATCATGAAGTTCTTAAACTGTTTTAGATGGTTGTCCGGATCTCGGCTCCCATCGTATTTCTCCATCTTAGAGTTGTCAAACCTTTTAGAGAGGTGTCCGGAGAGTATTTTTATGGACAAGGGCGATTGCCTCCAATGCTTACTGCGACTAAAAACAGTATCTTCATTAGGGGTTGTAAATATACCCGGTTCAGACTCAAAGGAAAAATGATCAATCACTAACGGATTAGCATGATTGTGAGCTGACCCATTACCCTAGTACTCTTGAGGCTGCCATTTCTATCCCTCTTCCTTGAATGATTTTTAGTTAACCTCATCTTCTTTCTAGATCTCCCTTCATCACTACTTGAAAAAAATGATTCTTCAAATTCTGCCTCATTTGATGAGCTGTTGGAGGACTCAGATGCAGAACTGTCAACAGGCTTATATTGGTGTGTCTATTTGAGTTGAGGTGTGTTTTTTTAGCTGAGGCGAGTCTTCAAAGATTGCTCATTGTCTATAGGATTGTCAGTATGGTGAAGTACTGACGCTCCAGATTTCTTCTTAATGTTTTTTATACTTGTTTTATTGCTCTTAACACCTCTATTTCAGCTCTCAGCTGATCTCGCTCCTCGATGGTATACTCCTTTTTTTCCTTGCACTTTCCACCTCTGGGGGTGGAACATTATGCTCATTCGGATCCATAAGAACTGGTTTGCTTATTGGTTTTGAATGTAAAATTCAGGTACCATTGTGCTCCCACTTTGGTCGCCTATTTGGTGTGATTTGTTTCTGCATGAGGGCAATCAAGTAAAGTGATTAATGGGTGTTTTGGGTATTTTGTGGTGTTTTGTGTTTAGTGTGTAGAGTAGAGAGATAATTAAGTTGTCCACTAGTAATAAATTCTCATTTTTTATTAATAAAAGTGGTTGGAGTATTTATACTTAATTACTAACTCATGGGCTTATTGGGTCGGGTCGTGAAATCGGGTCGAGTTTAAGGACTCATTAGTAATATAGTTTTAAGTTGATTAACAACTAACTTAGTCAATAATTAGTATATTTGTCCTGTTCGGAACTTCAGTGTGGTGGTTTAGTCCCAATTGCCCTTCGGATTTAATCATGGCATAGTGACTCTATAATGATTCAAATATCCGAACTCATCAAATCTAGTTTTGTTCATCTTTAAAAAAACAAAATCAATGGTATTTTAGATGATTTTGGAGCCACAATTTGAAAGATATGACATTTAAAGAAGAAACTTTTACAAGATCAATTTCGTAACAAAATTATTCCTATTTTCTCAACCAAATGCAAATTTATTGTTTTTAAACATACATTGATCTAGTTATGTTGGTCTTAAAAGAATAAAAACAATGATATTTTTATACTTTTGGAGCTATTGTTTAAAAGATATGATATTTAAAGAAAATTCCAAGACTAATATTGCAACTAAATTACTCATATCTTCACAACCGAATATCGTAAAAAATTATTATTTTTCGTAAATCTAATTTTATTTGTCTTTAAAAGTTAAAGTCGATGCGTTCTTAGATTGGTTTTGAAATTATGGTTTGATTTTAAATAATCATTGGAGATTACATTTTAATAAAAAATTTAAATTTTTTAACACACAAGTTTCATATGAATATAAAATTATATACTATAACTATTAAAATAAAATTGTAAAATATTTTTATGATTTCTTCCTACTCCGCTATTCAAAGTGCAATGCGTGCGCATTGGGTAAACCCTCAGTCTGAGGCACTAGCCTGCTTGCGCACAAGGTAAACCCTCAGTCTGAGGCACTAGCCTGCTTGCGCACAAGGTAAACCCTCAGTCTGAGGCACTAGCCTGCTTGCGCACAAGGTAAACCCTCAGTCTGAGGCACTAGCCTGCAAACCAACGCCAAAGTAAACCACACAAAATGACAGACTCAGCCGAAAAAGTGTATGTAGAAGGACTCGAACTCATGGCCTTTGGTCACAAACATGCCTTACTCAACCAAATCGGGACCACCCCGTTGGGACTACTATAATTGGTTTATTCATGATATAAAGGATAATTATTGGAGTATATATAAGTCAATTTATTATTGAATAATAATAATAATAATAATAATAATAATAATAATAATAATAATAATAATAATAATAATAATAATAATAATAATAATGTTTAAGCACTTAAAAGCTAAAACCTAACTCGACAAGATTACGGCCAAATTTGACATAAGCCTGCCTCAAACCTAGCCTACACTATTTTAGCTCCACACTTATAAACAATTAGGTTCACCCAATTTATTTGTCTCTTACCTTCTTTCAGATATTATTAGGTCATCCTCCTCTATTATTTATTTATTACCTTATCTAATCAACCAATCACATTTATTATATTCTTTTATACAAACTTAATAATAATCCAACTAACTTAATTTTATTTTAACACATCTCAAAATTGCTGCAACACCCATGACAAAATTTCCCATAAAATATGCAAATACAAAAAATATTAAATTATATATAGTGTGACAACAGACCCAATCCATTTCAGCATGGAATAGCTACACCCAATTCCACTAGTATAATGCTTTTTATTAAAATAACTTAGTCCCCCAATAATAGAGACAATAAAAAATCATTAATAAATAAAAATATTAATTAATTTAATATTTTTATGATTAGACCAAGGACAAGGAGAGAGATACATATTATATTATATTTATATTAATAAAATATTGATATTGATGGGAAAAATAAAGGAAAGAAGGCGATGGGTTCCTTGAACCCGACGCATCTTTGGTTCGGGTTGTTGGTTCGGAGTTAGGTTCGTCAGTAGACTTTGTGCGGATAAGAACAACCTCTCTTTCTCTCTCATTCTACAAGAACCTTTTTTTTTTCTTTTCTTCGCCGCCTTCGATAAACCCTTCTCTCTCTCTCTTCTTCCTTTCCTTCACTTTCTCTCTCTAAAACCCACTTGGCTTACTCTCTCTCTATCCCTATCTCTCTCTTCAGTGGAGTTCGAGACTTAGAGAACTAAAAACGATCATCGTCCTCTGTATTTTTCTTTTGTTATTCAAGCTGGCGATCGACAATCAAGAAACTACGATCCGTGAAATCAAACCCAAAAGCAGGAGAATTATGGTATGATGACACTGGATTATGTGGTTTCTGATCTGGGTTTTGCTTAAAATGGTTTGGTTTATTCGAATTTTGAACAATGTGATTTCGTTTATGTACAGGGAGCTGGTGGTCCTGATGAAGAAGACAATAACAGTAGGTGGCCACCGTGGCTGAAACCTCTGTTAAGAGAGCATTTCTTCGTTCAGTGTAAATTACATGCTGATTCTCACAAGAGCGAGTGTAATATGTATTGTTTGGACTGTATGAATGGTCCTCTCTGCTCTGTTTGTCTCGGTCATCACAAAGATCATCGTGCCATTCAGGTATTGTATTCACATTTTTACTGTTTTTAGAATCTGTCATCTATAACTTTTTGTTATGTTTTGATAGCATTTATTGTTTTTTTCCTTTATTGGGTGTTAGAAGAATCGTTTTCTACTTTGTGGTTTTGGTTCTGTGTTACTTGTTTTAGTGTCTTTTGAATCATTGTAGTGTAAGATACTATAGTAATCATTTGACATGTAAAAGAATCATATAGGTGTCCTCATAGTGATATTCTTTGTTTATCACACAATGGGGATCAAGTAGTGCGCACCGATTTCTCATGAATGTTTGTTTTGTTATGAATGTTTGCAGATAAGAAGATCATCATATCATGATGTGATAAGGGTTTCTGAAATACAGAAAGTTCTGGACATAAGTGGAGTTCAGACATATGTGATTAACAGTGCAAAAGTTGTCTTCTTGAACGAAAGGCCACAGCCTCGTCCTGGCAAAGGTGTAACCAACACCTGCGAGGTCTGTTACCGGAGCCTTGTTGATTCCTTCCGCTTTTGCTCTTTGGGTTGCAAGGTGACAAATCTATCTACTCTTCTTTAGTTTCATGTTTTGGGTCACCTAGAAAATGCTAGAAAAATAGGTTGGTGTAGTGTAGCTTTCTTGATTCGGTTGCTGAGAAATTGCGGCAAAGGACTACTTCCTCATTGGGGATTTTCGATTACTTTTCAACAATTTTTGTTCGATGTCGTTGTTGTGGGTTCAATTATCTTGACTTGCTCTTATCTTCTCGTTGAAGAGAATAATAATGGACAATGTGAAAACAATATATGCTTCTTGACTGTTGTCACTTAAATATTGAAGTTGTGGTTGACTTGCTTAGTTTTACTTTTCGTTCAAAATCATAATTGTCAGGTCACCTTGCAAGTCTTCAAGTACCGAATGGTTAGCATTTATAACGAATCTAGAAAAGCATGGTCACCCTTAGTGTTTATTACTGAAAGACTTTATTTCAGTTCTCAATAATAACATTAATGTCACCAATTCAGGATATAGAGATTTGCCTCTTGAAGAGGTTAAGATTTGTCCTTTTCGCTATTAATAGCCATTTTTGATCGAAACCCTTTTAATAAAATTTTTATTGTTCGACACAAACAGATCGCTGGAACATCAAAGAAAATCCAAAAGAAAAAGCGATACGAGGAAAACATGGCATCTGATTCAGAGGAGTCCTATAGTAGCAGCTGCAGCCACCAGTATCAAACCAACACCAACACGAACAAGAGCTTCTCGCCTTCGACACCACCTCCCACGACAGCAACATTCCGTGTCGCCAAGCGAAGAAAGGGAATTCCACACCGAGCTCCCATGGGAGGACTTTCAATAGAATACTAGAAACTGGTGTCGTCGTCAAATACTAATTTCCCACTTTCCCGATATATATTTATACATATTATATATACACAAGTAGCTCCCTCTCCCTGTGACATACCAAAAACGACTAGCCTTGTCTTGGCTTTGTTGGCTCTTTGTATATATGAAGAAGCAAATATTATGGGCCAAAAGTGGGATCTGTAATGGGATAGTAATAATAATCCTTCTCTAGTTGTCTATATATATATACAAGAGAATGGTGCTTTGTGGATTTAAATTATACTTTTTCCCAAACAATGTTTTGGGGTTATAGAAAGATGTATATATAAAAATGTTTTAGAGGTTCTGGAAATAGAGTAATGAAAGACTATGTTTCCGTTTACAATGGAATAAAGATATTCCTTCCGTCCCAAAATACTTGTCGTTCTAGGAAATATTTTTTTGTCCCACAATTATATGTCGTTCTCATTTACCAATTTACCGATGTAAATTTTAATATTACATCATCTACCAATTAGACTCTTTTTTTTTCTACTTTTTATGAAAAAAAGGTGTAATTGTGACCTTTCTTAAAGCTCGTGCATAACCTTAAAACGACATGTATTTTGGGATAGAGGGAGTATTTATCTGGAATGTGCATGTAGTAGTGCATTGGTTTCGGTGTAGAGATGACAATGTTTTAAGTCTTCATCTGTCAACAAAAATTAACAACAAAGATGGTTCTATTTTATCTTTGGTCTGGCTTTTGATTTTATGTATCATATCAAATGATGACAATCCGTTCCAAATCCATTATCTGATATGAATATGATATATAAAATCAAAAGCCAAACCAATAATAGAAATCAAAAGCCACCAATAATAGAATTGGGATAGATAATGTTATTTTTGTATGTTTTCTTTATAGGTAGATTCTATACTGAAGTATCTGTTATCTAGTTAAAAGTTAATTTTTATTTGTTATACAAAAGCATAAGAATATTAATACATTATTTGGTCGCATCTTTTATCAATTATACTTTTAGCATTCTTTCACAATTATTATTTTTTAATTTATTTTTTAAATATATTTATTTAAAATCGTGGTTCAAAAAATATATTCAAATATATAATTTGACATTTATTTTCAAAACAAACAAAATTAAATTTATAAACCATAATTTATATTATTTTCTTACTATCCATTTAACCCGTGTTCCAATTTATTTAACAATTACTTTTAAACCATTTTTTTAGCGTTTTATTATTGCGGTTTCATGATTTACACTCAAACATTTCGCTTTTGTCTAATCATAAATGACATGACGTATCAAGAACAGTGGATCACCAATCCAATTTTACAGTTCATATTTTTTGGCATCTAGTTTTTAAGCTAAAAGATAAGTGGCATTTTACAATTCCTATTTTATTTTATTTTTTTTCGCGATTTACTTTTAAACAACGACACAAAAGACACAAAAGAATTTATAGTCTGAAATTTCAAAACACTCATTCAATCTTATTTTTCAGTAGTTGGGGCGAGTTTAGAGGGTAATCATAATATCCCATGACATACCCTAAAACATATATAAAAATATGTCAAGTTTGCTCATTTAGTTATATGTTTGTTGTGCTTATTACTTATGTAAATATGTTTGATGCTTAAACTATGTAGTTAAGTATAACTTTAATTATATTCTGTTTTTCACTTAATTAACTAATGTTTTATGCTTAAACCATGTAGTTAGGAATAGATATATGCTTAAACAATGTAGTTAGGTATACATTAGTTCATTCTAGTATTTGGTTAAGATGTTATAATCCCATCATCTTTGCAAATTTGGCACAAATTTTCACAAGTTTCATATAAACTTTGAATTTAACCGAATTTTAGAATTTGGCAGGAATTTTAGATGCAGTTAAATATTTAATGTGTTTGTCACTTATTTAACTTATGCTTAATGCTTAAATCATGTAGTTAGATACATATTGATACTTAAACCATGTAGTTAAGTATACATTAATTCGTTCTAGAATTTGGTTAAGATTTTATATTCCCATCACCCGTGCAAATTTAGCACCAATTTTTGCAGGTTTCATATAAATAACACAAATGTAGCACACATTTAACACAAATTTAATACAAATTTCTTGCGAATTTTTTATCGTAATACTGTACATTTATAATTTGTTGTCATATCTTTAATTTTAGTCATGGATCTGGCATTGCTTGGTGTATGAATACATGAGAGGAGGCACACTCCATGACCATTTACACAAGCTCGATAGCTTGTCGTTAATGTCATGGGTTGCTCTAATTTAAATGGCGCTTGATGCAGCGAAAATGATAAAGTACCTACACGAATAGGTAGTGTTGTCGGTCATACATCGCAACATCAAATCATTAAATATTCTGCTGGATGACCCACTTAGGTAGTCAAAGTATATGATTTTGATATTTCTATGATCAGTCTACGAGATGGTGAGACACAAATTTCAATTGTTGCAACTGGCACGTCGGTTATATGGACCCGGAGTATTATACCCTTAAACAGTTAACATTAAAAGCGATATGTATAGCTTGAGAGTGGTATTGTTAGAAATAATATTAGAGTAAAAAGGCAATTCATATGAACCAAGATGGGGCTCGTACAAATATAGTGGATTATGTTGTTTCATATGTTATGCAGGACGAAATTCAACAAATTTTGGATTCAAGACTCCCCATCAAATTTTGGATACAAATGTAACACAATTTTAACATGAATTTAATACGATGTTTTTGGAAATTTTTTACGTAATATTGGTATATTTATTTTTTTGTTAGATTTTATTTATTTATAATAATTTTAACATATCTTTGATTTTTGTCCGGGATCCGCCCCTCTCAGTGACCATTTGTATTTTGTTTTATCCTTCATTTCACCTTTTATTTTTGTACCAAAATGCGAAACAATTCATTTTCTAAACTTTGAAACGCTAATTCAAAAACACACATTTACCTGACAAGAATCGGTGGCTAAGAAACTGGTTTGGTTTTTTAAAAAAAAAGAAAAAGAAACTGGCTTGGCTGAAGCAAAATAGGTCATACTAAACAATATATTTAAGTCCATGGCTCAAATAATAGCCAAATAGTTGCTAAATAATATCTAATTGATTGCTAATACGCAAAGTATTATTCGATTTGTTTTGGTTTCAGATGTTTTATTCTTGAACAATGTAGTTAGGTATACATTAATTCTTTCTAGTATTTAGGTAAGATGTTACATTTCCATTATGCGTGTAAATTCGGCACGAATTTTTACAGGTTTCATATAAATTTAGCACAAATGCAACACAATTTAAACTTGAATTTAATACGATTTTTTTGGAAATTTTTTACGTAATACTTGTACATTTATTTTTGTTAGATTTTTTTTATTTATAATAATTTTAACATATCCTTAATTTTTGTCCAGGATCTGCCCCTGCCAGTACCAATTTGTATTTTGTTTTATCCTTCGTTTTGCCGTTCATTTTTAGATCAAAATGCGAAACAATTCATTTTTTAAACTTTGAAACACTAATTCAAAAACACTCTTTTACTTACGAGAATCGGTATGGCTAAGAAACTGGTTTGGTTTTTTTTTTTAAAAAAACTGGTTTTGCTAGGGAAAAATTGATCTACTAGACAATATATCTAAATCGATGATTCAAATAATACCCAAACATACCTAAATAATATTTAAATTGATTGCTAAAATGCAAAGTATAATTTGAATGTTTCGGTTTCATCTGTTTACATGTAGGTATTTTTTGACAACCGAGACTCCAAATCAAAGATTTTTTTTATACAGTTTAATTGTGAATCCTTGTTTGAAAGAAAAAGAACTTCAGTGAAATAATAAGAACGGTATATATACTAAATAAGAGTATGAATTTATGATGGTTAAAATAAAAAGTCCGTAATAAATGATAGTTGTTTTGGTAATATATGATACTCTTTCTATTTCATAATATAAGTCTCTTAAAGTTGTTTCACCGATATTAAAAAAATATAATGATTGGTTTTGATTTTATAAAAAATAGTTATAAATTTATTTGTGCAACTTTCATTAAAAACAACAATATAAAAAAAATTCTACAAGACAAAAGATAAAAAATAAAATACATAATAAAATTGTATTAAAATTCTAAAGCGTTAATTATTTTGAAATAAAAAAATACTTCTAAAACGACTTATATTACAAAATGAAAAAGTATATGGAATAACCATCGACATATAATCATTAAAAATATTACAAAATAAAAAAGTATATGGAATAACCATCGGCATATAATCATTAAAAATAATCCCTATCCGCAAATTGGGGTTTTGTAGTACAAAATAAATAGCCTACCGAATTCGGTTCAAATCTTGTTTCTTTCTTGTGAAAGAAATAGCGTGTATATAAATATACCGGCAAGATCCGGCCATTGTCATCCTTAGTTTCAGGAGGTCATTGTACACATGGTTAGACGGTCATTTGATAGCTTTGTTGTAAGCCAACTCTAACAAGACAGACATCTGCTCACATAAGGCATCATTCATGTCCAATGAATACTCTTGTTTCATAACATTTGATAATCATTATTCATTACAAAGATGAGATGATAAAAACTGCCCCCATTTATTTAATAGTGCAATTGTGAATTTTTGTTAGTATATCCAAACTTAAGACTATGCATTACATTCAACAATTGTATATGAGTTTTACGTTTGAAATATGATGAAAGACTATCTATATAATTTCTTTTTCTATTATTTTAGCAAATTATAACCGGACGTGGAAACAAAAACAGAATATATAAATTTAGATTATTCAAATAAAATTTATATTTACCAAAAATATAAATCGATGGTTGAGATGCTGAAAGAACCCCATAATCATATGTCCAACATTAATTTTTTTATACCATTTTATTTATTTAAAAAAAATTAAATTTAGAGTTTTAAATTTATATAAATAAGTGTTTTTATCTAATTTCAACATAGTATATAGTTTGGTGATTCGATTTCAATATTTTGTAGTTTTAACCGTTATTTTGTTTGGATGTATACGAATCGAATCGATTCATGTTTACGGTATGTTTGAAATAATTTTTTATTATTTAGTCCATTCATGATAAAATTTTGGAAAGAGAACTACAGTGGCATGTAAATTAGATATTGTTGTGAGATAAAAAAACAATGTTATGAATTGTGCAGTTAAAGGTCTTTGCAAAAACAAAACCAAATCATTTACGAAAATATGTGTGTATGTTATGTTTTTATGACAAAATTACTTAAGAAAATGTGTGTTTTTTATATATTTTTTACTTATGGAAATAAGATAAAACTATTTGCAAAAATAAGTTTACTTATAAAACAAAATATTTTCACTTGTGAAAAAGAAAACTACGAAGCACTTGCTAATATATGTGTATTTCACTTGAAAAACACATTTAGTTGTGAAATTTGTTTTTGGTAAGATAATAATAATAACTCACAAGACGTGAACCATTTACAGAAATAGGTTTACTTGTGACAAAGATATATTTTCACTTGTCAAAAAACAAGTTGTGAACCACTCATATTTTTTTTTGTAAAAGAATGAAATCGAAAGTTGTGAGCCAATTGCGGAAATAAGGAAAAACCACTTTTGGAAATCTATTTACATGTGAAAAAATGCATTTTGAAGTAGTGAAAAAATAAGTTGTGAGCCATTTGCTAAAATATGTGTATTGTTAGTTACATAAATAATTTTCCTTTTTAAAAAAATGTATTTTCACTTGTGAAAAACCAAATTGTGAACGACTTCCAGAAATATGAGTAAACCACTTGCGGATACGTATATTTTACTTGCAGAAATATGTGTATTTCACTTGCGAAAATAGCAAAAAAAAATCTCTGAACATATCACTTCTAGATTTTATTGTTTTTTACTTAATAAACAGAGACGTTAGTGTTTTCATATATATATATATATATATATATATATATATATATATATATATATATATATATATATATATATATATATATTTCAAGTTACGGTTATAAAGATACATAGTTCTAAAATTTAAATACGAAAAATGCAAGTATTAATTTTAGTCTAGTTAAAATACTTACACGTGTGCTCTTTTATGTGTGTGTCATATGTTTTCTTATTTATCTCTATTGGAATTTTAGATTTTCCAAGTTTTAATGTGTAATTAGAAAGATAGTCGGGTCAATATAGGTACCTTACCCTTTTGTTTATTCTAATTAATAACATCTATTTAACAAAACTAAATTCCGCATTGCTATACAGAAGATTGTTTTTTAAAGTTCTGCAATCTCACATAATAGCAACATATCTGGTAAAACATATCATACCATAATTCAACAACTTCAAGCTTTCACTTTTCCCTCTTAGCTCGCTCTAATATGTGAGAAAAATGGTTGAAGTTTAGAGATTTCAATAATCTTTGAGTAGATCTATTTTCTTACACACAATCGTCTTAGCTCACACTAATACCAGATTTCAATCGTCTTTGTTCAATCGTGGGTAACTAATTCGGTTGATCAACCCACATATTCAAGAACTTGAACGATGATATTTTCTGATGAACATGAGCAAACATATCCACAATGCACGTAGGATGATCAGAAATACAAAAGGCGGGTATGAAATTTACCGAGTAATGCATCATCAATGTGCGCCAACGGATATTATCAATTCTTCTATCCAACTTGGTAAGAATGTTGTTAGTCCAAGTGTAGTAATTAATCGTGAACAATAGTTCAATAACTTCTAATTTCACACAACAATTATAAAAGCACTTTATCTCATAAGGCATCACATATGTTCTGTTACAATTTTCATCGAAATCCAGCGCGTTGTTACAGTCACCCATAATAATTTATTAAACATTAAGTTTTTTACCATACTTTACCAAGTTTTCGCACAAATCCCTTCTCCTAACCAAACTGTTAAGTGCATAAAAAATAATACGGAAAATAGAGGCACTAACCTTGCACTTGGATGCACAATGTATAAACTCAAGATCCATTTCAATTTTCTATGGGTTCCAAACAACAAAAAATAGGTTTGTGTACCACTTCATAAAAGTTTTCACATTTCCCCCAACCCTGGAGTTTAGTGCACATATATTGAAGACGGTTGATGCATTTGGTTTCGATAATATCTATATTTATACTACGAATGGACTCGCATACTCCATTTTAGGGGTTTGTTAAAACCCTTAATGTTCCAGCAAAAGAACTTCATAGATGGTAAGAAGCCCCTCACGCCAATCTTCCTTCTATTGATGGTTCCTTTGTGAGTGTATTTTCTTAGTTTACAAGGATTTTCAGTGAATTTTTCTTATTTGTGTTACGCCCACGGTCTCATCACCTTGGTAAATACGACATCCTCTTGATGACCCTCACTTTTATTGGTAATATCTTGGGTGCCAACCTCATTACCTTTAGATAGGTTATTGTTTAAAAACTTTAACACCATTCTTTCATAGTATTGTTTGGTGGTCTGCTCATTGTTTAATTCACTAGAAGAAATATCAATAATATCATATTCATTCGAAAAGATATTGTTGGTGGTAGTTTGAGTATTTGAATCTTTAGAAACTACCAATTCACATCCCATATAAATACCTTTCATACCAACCAGTGTTTTTCTTGTCAAATTTCATTAATGGCTTTGAACTTCCTGGTACTTTGCTGCTTATTAAGAATCCCACTATGTACCTTACAAATACCTTGCTGGTGTCCAAAAGGATTTTTTTAGGGGAAAACCAACCATTGGACTACTTCTATCATTAGAGAAATGCTTCTTTAAATGACCAATAATCTTGCAACCATACAAAAACTTCGTAACAAACCCATACACAAATATTTGGCAAAAAAATCATATTTGGTATCTTACACACAATCTCATTGGCTATCGACTTGGAAACATCTGTTTCAACTAAGATTTCAGTGTATGAAAGACACTCTTACCGTGAGTTAATTTATCCGAGTACAACGATGTTCCAATCTGTGTACCAAGATCCTAAAATAATTCTCATTCCATAATTTCAAAGAAAGATTTGGAAGTTGAACCCCAATCGGGACTTAGTTTATAGCTTCATCTGTAAAGTCAAAACAATCCAGCAATACTTTTAGCATAAGTGGCCGACCAAAAATATAATAAGTCACCAATTGAAATCTGAATCTTTAGTATCCTCATCAAAGAAGTTAAAGATAATCTAACCATTAAGATAAAAGTTAGTTTGGTGTATTACCTTTCATGCTTGGCAACACTTGTAAATAGCTTGATTTCCGGTTGATTTACCGACAACATAGCCAATCAATGAGAAATTTAATTTATCTGAAAGCTTTCTCACATCATCAATGTAAAAAAAAAAATTCTTTATTATCTTTTTTTTAACATATATTTGTACAGAAGCTTGATACTAGTTGTTGGCTTACGGTTGTCTAGAAAAACGTTGGTGAAACTTAATGGTGGAAAGTTTTTCAATGAGTTAGTACTTTTATCGAAACCATTGTGTAATATTTTAGATATTTCTCTCCAATAATACCCATCAAAGATGTTTTATTATCCGTATCATCTTCCCCAAGTATTTGGTAAACACTAAGAGAATGAGGTTACTCAAGAACAACAACCCCAATGAAACCATTAACAAACTATGCATTGAATATACGCTTTAAAAATGTATTGTTATTCTTATGGCTTAAGACTGGTCTAAACTCACTTTCATACTCTTTAGAATCTTGTTTGTTACAGCCATAAAAATCATGATCGACAAGAGCTTGTTTTGGTATTTTCTTCACCTTTTTTACAAACATATCAATAACTACTTTCACCAAATCTGCAACAAAAGAATTCTGTTTTCGATTGTAGAACTCGACAATGGTAACTTATTTGTCATTTTGGGTAAATCTTGAACTCTCTTGGTATAGCTCCATATTTTTGTCCCATCATTAATCATTTTTTCTATTTAACAACAAAGTATCATTAATCCAGCAACAAAAACTTTATGTTTCGGTTGAGGTGGTTTTTAGTTTATTTTGGAGTTGAAACTCTAGATTCATGTAGCTCAATACCTCGGAAGTTCAAACCATATATAAAGGCCTTAATAGAAGTTTTATTTTTCTACTTATTATATATTTAATTGACCACATTTGGTCAAAAGCTACCAAAACAAAACTACCTTACATTAGAAGATAAACTGCAAAAACAAGCAAAATGTTGAATGTACAACATCTTTAAGATCACTTGTATCAACCTTCAAGTTCAACAAAAATGGTGGGTTTTAACCAGATTTTTTGAAGAAAACAATGTTTGAATAACCTACAAACTCAACAATAATTGTGGACTTTTGACTAGATTTGAGTAATAAGAACTAAATATTCGTTTTATTTTTGTTTAAAGAAATGAAACACCTTGAAAAAAATTCCAAGGGAGAGTGTTTCTATTTATAACTTCTATTTCGTTTAGCTATACTTAATGTTTTTAGTTAATATTATCTTGGCAAAAAATTAAGATTGAACTACAATTATTCTTATCATGGAAACAAATTTATTTATTTACAATTATTTTTGTGAGTATAGAATTGGATGATTTTTTTTGAAATTTTGGATAATGTCAAAGACTCTAAAAATGGTAAAAAAATGTTACATACATCGAGAAGAATGAGCTAAATTATGGTGAAAAATGTAGGCTTAAAACTGAAAAGTTATTAGTTCTCAATATGGCTTCTTTGGCCATCATGGCATATATTCTATCACCATTTTTTTGTTTGGTCAAGTAGTTAATGGAAAAATGGTTCCATTATTGGTTATTCGTGACTTTTGATGTGGTAAAAGATTGTCATGTATGATTAAGATTACTTATAAAATTAATACAAACACCCACCAACCTCACATAACTCTTAGCTTGATAAAATTTATCCCTTTTATGTTATACTTGCTAATATTAAAATTAAGTTACATGTTTAGACTCTAGTTATACCTAACATATTATAAATTATTCAGCTGTATTGAAATTCGTGATATTTTTTGTTCAGTAAGAATACTATGATATTTATTAAACTATGGTACTGAACTACTCTTTTTGCTCCAAAAATTAAGCGGAGTATTTACAAACTATATTAAAGAGGTTATAATCCATATACATACCAAGAACATTAAAGGTTGAACAATAATGCAAGATAATGATTATTCAGTATTGACTACTAAATAGATTTACAAATTAAAATTCTCTAAATATAATATATTAATTAATAAGGATAAATTATATTGCACACAATTGTAGATAGTATGCCTAATACATATATCAATTTATTCAATAGATATAATAAATCTCGAAAATTAAATAACGGTATAACATATTTATAGATTGTGGTGATTTATTGTTATCTTACAACCCTTAGAGATCTTTGATGGATTGATACATCTACAACCATCATAATTTTTTTTATTCAAAAGATACATCAAATTACCGAAACTAAGTGATAGTAAAACATCTTTACAAATAATGGTGATCTATTATTATCTAATAGCTCTTACATATCTTTGATGGATGAATATAGCTCAAATTATCATAATATCTCTTTATTCACAAGATACAAAAATTGTTAAAACTAATTGGTGGTAAAATATATTTACATAATAGTGATTTATTGTCATCTTGTACCTATTAGAGATCTTTGATGGATTGAAATTGTTCCAACCAGTATATTTTCTTTTATTCTTAACATATGTTAAATTGTCAAAATCAAGTAATGGTAAAACATCTTTGTAGAAATTGGTGATTCATTTGTAAAGGAGTTATAAAATAAATTATACGGTGTGTTGGAGCCAACCGTCCTCACTATAGAAAACAATAAATTTTTACAACAATGATATTCATATTTAGTATTGTTACAGTAAAATAAATTGAAATACTTGGACAAGTAGATACATCTTTATCATAAGCATTCAAGTCATATCTCTCAAAATGATATAGGAAAGTTAGTTGATAGAGCTTTAAGAACTCCTTGAGTATTATCACTATTCACATATGTTATGGATACATAAAAAAAAGATCAAATAAAGGAAAGCATGTGGAAACAAAGCAATGAAACTCTTTCAACAAAATTAGAGAATTATCATAAAGACGCTCATATTCATATATAACTATATATATACGTTTTATCCATAAATACCATTTAGTCATACAATGCACATATTTCAATATTGGTGGAGTTCACTAAGAAGTTCAAATATTATTTTTATATATGTACATGGTGGTTTCCATTAAAGGGAGATATACAGTTCAATGAATAATACCATGATCCAAATTTTGGTTTATACAGTTAAAATGTGCAATAATTCATTACTAACATAATTCAATGGGAGGTAATTAGTGAAATTAGTACATTAAGCTTTAAACACATCGAAAGTATTGTTTAAGAAATGTGTACATTTAAGGACGTCTAACACAAACAAAGCCTTGCATGCTTAACATTGGGAACCGATGTCTAATATAGTTATAATAATATCCACTTGGAATACATCCCATTTTATAACAGTTTTTTTAGAAACCTGTTACCTAAATTTAGATTTGAGACAATTCAATAATTTTAGAAAATGAGAAATATTCAGTGAACAACCTTAATATTGGTGAAGAGTCAGAAATGATTTGTTTAGATTTAAATTATAAAAATTTGATCATTCATTACTGATCATCTCACTATTCCTCTTTAGGAACCAACGTTCAAATTTCGAGTTAAAAAAATAAGTTGTAGTTGTTCAAGAAAGACAAGATTCACATACTCAAAAAATTGCATAAAATTAAATTTGTACAGTATCTTCGAGTTTTAGATTTTGTAATATCAAAAATAAATTCTACTAGTAAAATTAAGATCATGTATGATGCAACAAAATAATCCAGTTGCCGTCATGTAACTCCAGTTCTACAAGAACATTAAGATCATTTTTCGTGAAACTAAAGAATATAAATTCAGTTTCTGTAATACTATAAAGAGTTCCATTAGAACTATAATGTAAATAAAGAATTTATTTTATGCTTTCATAAGATCACATTCAAATTTTCAATGTTTCAGTGTGGACTATTGTGACAAGAATGCAAATTGATGTAAGATAATTCATTTAAGATTTTCAGAATATTTTACACTAAATAGGTTTCATTTAATATGAAAATGTTGGTCTTTTAAGAGAAATTTTATCACTGATTTTTCAAAGGATTCATATAAAATAATTATTGCACGTCTTGTACACTTTGAAAATGAATCTTCATTAAACAATTATTAAGATCAAGTCTTTTTTTTTCTTTCAAAATAAGGTAATTAAGATCAAGTCTTTCTGAATGGTAAATAATAAGAAAAGTTGATATATATCTTACAAACTGATAACTCTATAATTAAGAATCACAAGTTGTAAAAGTTAATTTGTCCACATGAGGATTAACAGGTTTGTAACAATCATATTCAGATCTAATATAGTCGACAATCTGTAGCAATTAAAAAAACATTTATAATATTCAATTTAAGCGTCCCATTAGTTATATCATAATCTATCAAAGTAATAATATAATCTTGATTTAAGATTTACATAATAAAGTGTTATGAACTTCATAAATTTAATGAGATTGGATTACGGTTTATAATTATTAAGTTATAATGACCTATTGTATGCCACGAAGAAATTTCTATTTAGGAAATTAAGTTTGAAATTTTTAAGTGAAGCACCTTATGTATTAAGGAACCAATAATCATCAGGATCACTCTTAGTATAAATGTGCATTAAGAGCAAGCTAAAACAATATGGTGTTCAAACAGAGAACATCTAATGTGCATGAAATGATTTTAGATATGCCTTCTCAGTCAATATCTCAAGACAAATTTGGAATTTAGAATATATAAAAATTATGTGTTTTGATAATTGAACTCTTGATGTATGATTCGGTTATTCAAGATAAGGTATGTAATTTTGATATTAAGTAAATACTTAAGTATTCTAAGGATGAACCATTGTAAAATATGATTTAAGTCATTCAATATTCAATATTCAACACCGCATGATAACGTAAACAAAGTCATGAAATTAAGGATATCATTTAAGTACATGACTTTATTGGTTAAATGGATATTAAATCAAAATGCGTGATTTATACATGCATATTTGATAAGAATAAAATTTCCAGCACACATCAAAAAAGAAAGAAACATTCATTTCGTTATAATCAGGGAAATGAGGATAAAGAAAATAAAATAAACTCGTTCCATTCAGTTGAGATTATAGTAAAGTAGAATGATTCATCTTTATCTTTTCCATCTCCATCTACTAAGATCTCAACGCCTAGATTCTTTCATGAATATAACATTCATATAGACATTTTTAGTCTTTGATACTATTCAAATTTAGTGTGAATGTTGTTTTGATTCCATTTGACAGTTTTTAGAATTTTAATTCAATTTTTAGGTTGTATTATTATTTCAGGTTGTATGCATGCAATAAGTTAAATAATATAATAATTTCAATTTTTTCTTAGTCCTTGATACTGAACGATCTCAATTCAGTAATGTAGGACCAATTAAAAGTTGACACATGTTGATTATAGGATTGGGTCATACTCATGCTACACTCCATGAGAATTTAAGGTCCATTAGGGTGGTAGTTAGCAATAAATTTATTGTAAAACCATTACACAAACGTAAGACGGTTGGAACCTCTTTGGTTTATTGTTGACTGTCATCTAACATGAATAGAAAATCAAACATTATATGTGAAAAAATATATTTTATATTGCACAATTGGATTGATACACTTCAGTGCACATGAACAATCCAGGTGGGATATTGTAAGGAAATTCTAGATTTGGAATGTCTCATCATGTGTATATATAGAGTATTAAGGCATGTTGCAAGTCTAATTATTAAAGTAATCATATTTAGAATATTTGACTTACATATAATTATAATAAATATATTATTTTTAAGTCTTATTAAAGAATATAAAGTATATATACTAGTTGTGTTAATGTGTATCATGCAAGAGGAACCATTAGTCTAATACTTTATGATTGAGCTCGAATAGTCCAATAATGATTATGGTCCCATGGAGCGGCTAGAACATCAGACTATAGATTATAGTAAACCTATAGGCTAATTAAGTGAAGACAAAATAAATATGGACATATTAAGTAAAGATGAGTTAACTAAGGGACATATGGATAATTTAGAGAATTATATTCACTACCTAGAAATGGGTCAAACTATAACCTAAATCACTTATCACAAGTATCATATTTTTTCTATCACTTACAGACTTAAGTTATATATTTTCTCTTTTCACTTTCTCTTTGGTTTTATTGAGTGACTCCATCAAGGTATTTGTTCTCTATATTTCAGGAACAAACTAAAATGCAACTAACCTAACTGTAAGAGACCATCATCAATACATTATCGGTTTCTATCAATTAGTTAGTCCCTTATGTAGTAACTATTGAAGCACATAACAGAATGAGAAGTATTCAGTCTTCATCTTATATATATCTTTACACATATCAGTAAAATTAGGATATGGGGATGATCAAGGGTTTAAAACTCTTGTGATTCATTATTTAACTCAACATGAGAAAGAAGAACAGTAGCTCAAAATGCTTTAGACATAGTAAACAAATCGAAATGTATAGCTTTATCAAGTCACCTAAATGCTAAAAAGTAAAATAGATTTTTAAAATCGAAAGATTTATAGTTCATATTTTTATTTTTATTTTGGGTCTATGTGACAACACAAGGATAATCCTACACACGGAAACCATTTGTTCAATAAGCATTAGATCACTAAATAGTCCATCGACTATCCTGTTTTCTTTCATTTAGTCTATCGACTTCAAAATCACCGACGAAGGTCCCTAGATTTGCAAAATCTATAAATTTAGTCAATCGACTTAGCAAAATCTATAAATTTAGCCTTTGGCGCCAAAAAAAAACCACTCACTGCGAACTAAATTTATAGATTGTACAAATTAGAGACTAAATTTATAAATTTTACCAAATCAGAAAATATCACCAACGATTTCAATTTCTTATATTTTGTTTAGAACTACTTAAATTAACTATCCAAAATAAACAAATAACTTCATGGATAACACGGATTTTGAGTAGTCGAACATCTCTTAGATGCTCAATGAGCTTTGCTTGAGAGGAACCAAGCATAGGGCGAGATGTCTAAGGAATCTTATATTAAAACAATAGCCATCCTTAGTAAAAACAATTAGACATTTGAGCTTAGGATTAAGTGTATTCGAATTAATCATTCGAAAAGCAAAAACGACAACATTAGATCCACAAATCACAAGAACTAAACACCGAAACACTTAATACAAACTGAGTTTTAAAATTTCACAAACGTCAAAACAACCCCATCGCTATATCTCTCTCCGTAGTAATTTAAGTATAGCCTTGCTTATACTTCCTAAACAAATCCTCCGTTTTAGCATTTCTAAAAGCACAACAAGCAATCAAATACACCGAAATCAAGGCAATAAGTGAAATAAGTAATATAACATCAGCTCTTCTCCACTCTTTCTTTAGATTGGCGAGTAATCCGGCTTTACAAGAGTTGCAATTGTAGCAGAGTTGTGTTTCGTCGTTGCTCCATTGGAGGCAGTCCATATCCGCCGCGGTGCTAATGGGACTGATCCAGTAGCTTGGCTTCACAAATGTGTACCCACATTTCGTCGGGGGTTTGCAGCAACCAGACTGTAAAGTACATCAACATCAAAATGAGGAACATAGTATATTGATTAAATTGAAGATTTCGAATCTAGTTTCTTTAGCTTACTTTTGGTTTATATCGTGATTGGTATTTGGTGTTATTTATTTTAGTGTAATTGGATCGACTAGTCGATCAATTTAATAATGATACATTATCAAACAAGTCGTAGAGGGCGGAGTGCACGCTTGTTAGATTAGATCCTGATTAACGGAGTCAATGGGCGGAGCCTCTTACAGGGTCAAACAATTCAGCTATTGTTGCAGGTCAACAGAATTTCGAAATTGAAAATTTGAACGTTTTATTCAAATTTTCAATTTCAGCCGTTTTATTACAAAATCAGTTTAGAGACCCTAACTACCCAAACTTCCAAACGGTTTTTTGGTTGGTCGAATTGATTAAAAATGGGTTCTGTTGAAAAATGAAATCATATCATTTTCATCCTAATAGAATATCTCTGATTTTATCCGATTGAAATTTTTGGAGAACCCAAAAATATTTTAATAAAAAATTGTTTACAAGACTTTAAAGATTATCCGGAATTGAAACACCGTTTTCTACATTTTATTTTAAAACGTCTGGTGAAAGTTTTTCGATTTGTCGAATTCGATAAATTTAGTCATTTGATGTCAAAATGTTTGATACGCGTTTTTCGACCACAACGATTTTGACAAGTTTAGTCTTTAACTCATGAGGCGTTAGTGACTAAAATTATTAAAATCCTCGTAAAAGAGAGACATTCACCGGACATTTTTGAAGCCATAGACTATATAGAAAAAGTTGTCCCTGTCGAAAAGCCTTCATCACATGTTTTGAAATGGAAAACTATTCGAAAAAATCGTTATAGTCGAAAGACCGGGATCTATATTCGCAAACTTTTTGAAAACAAAGATCAAATTACCTGTAAAGGAGTAATATGAGCACTAAAGAAATCTTGAGGCATACGGTAACTCTGATTCAACTCAGCACACAAATCCTTCGAGCTAAGACAGTTTCTAATCGGATCCCACTTATACGAACTCTTCACTCTCCGACGAAGCCAACTAGAAAAATCATCAAGCTGATATTCCAAGTAAGCCCTACTCGGCTCCACATGACCTGAACCTCTTATGGTCACCATATAAACAAAAACAACTAAAACCGCAAGAAGTATAATAAGAACAAACATTGCCACAAGGTAAGCAATAAGAAGTGAAGGTATTCTCCAAAACCCTCCAATAAACCCTAATAGACCCACAACCAAAATCAAGACTCCTAACGTTATAACTGGCCATTGCAAGATCTTGACACAAACGTTGTCGGGTTCGGTGGCTAGCCATATTCCTGCTGCGATGACCGGAATCGAGAGGAGAACGGCCATGAAGTTGATGCAACCGATAATGTTATTGCTTAACGCCATGGTTGGTGAAAGTGTGGAGACCGGAGTAATGAGTTTTGGTTATATGTGAGAGAAAGACAGCATGAAACCCAACTCTTGTTCTGTTCTTTACTTTGGATCCTTGAAAGGGTAATGAAGCAAAGTGATTTTTTGTTTTATTATTATTATTATGCTTTTAATTAGTGTATGTATTGATCTTTACATGTAAGCAAAGCTCTTTTTCAGAAACAAAAGGAGTAGTACCTTGTACAAGTCTTGGTTGAGAAGAGAAAAAAGTTAGATCTGCTGCCATCAATTCAGCTTTGGGGGATTGATTATAGTGTCCAAAAGAAAAAGAATTATATCTACCTTCATGTGTAGTGCAACTTTGATGAAGTAAGTTTAGGATATAAATTGAGTTTGAATTTGTTTTTCAGATGTTCTTAGTTTCTGGTGATTTTTCTATATAAAAGAAATTGGACCTTTTTTACTTTACTATTTATGTCTGAATAACTAAATTTATAAGATTGTCATTGAGATACCATTGAAATCCAAACCAGACGTACACATTTATTATTCAGGACAACTTAGTTAAAACCAAATGGATATTGAAGTTTATAAAAGAAAAATCACTTCATTATAAAAATTCCTATAAAAATTCCAATAAAAATATTTTAAGTATAAATACACAAAAGGGCAAGGGTATATTGAGACCCCTTTTGGCTATAATGAGACCCAAAAATCTCAAATTTTTTCTATTCATGTGAATTTACTATTTTATCCTTTATATATAAAACCAAAATTCTAACCAAAAACCAATTTTTTCTTCTTACTCTAACTAAACTAAAATTTTAAAAAACACCAAAAACTATGATAAGTTGTATACATCGGTCTTGGCCTTGGAATTAAGGGATCCTGTCTTGGGTCTGCCAAGTAGGAGTCAAAGGTCAGTTAAAAGGGATATGAACCATCATAAAGTAAAAGAGCTTCACCTAGACAAATCAAAGTCGGAAATCTTTGCTACGTAATCATCAAATATTAGAAAGTTGCTGGAATTAAAGCCACAGTGAGCAACACAACGATCGGTCTTTTCATGTAGATATTCAAGCTCCTTTGCAGCTCCCACAGCAATTTTTACTCGTTGTTGCCATGACAAAACAGGGCCCGTCTCTGTTCCATTCAAACCATTCTTCCCTGGAGAAAAAGAGTAGTAATAGAAGCCAGAACCGTTAGCCAAAATCGTCTGACGTTTGAGTAGCCGAAGATGCATTATATTAAAATTCAAACACTTTTAGAACGTCATTTGCAGAACAAAAAATGACGAATTCACTATTTAAGAAAATTTCGAGTTATCGATTCATACAAATGAACAATGTCGTCGAATTCTGGATAACGTAGCAACAACAGGACAATTTCATGTTTTATGCAAATTTGCGAATGCTCACTACGCAATTTCGGACACATTGCGAGTTGGGTACTCGTCCAAATCGCAGCTCTTTGTTTTTCAAATTACACTTCAAGAAAATTTATTTCGATCCGAAAGATTTCGTTTACGAAATCAAAAATTTTACGAAGAGATTATTATACTTTTTTAATCAAATTATTGGGTGTATTCGTAAATAACATGCACAACCTAAGATCTGTTCTTGTTTCATGATTCGTAAGTATTTTAAGCAACCAAAAATATAATTAGTAACCTATAAATTTGTTTAAAGATTCTTGATGATTTTTTTTCCATAACCATTTTGCATGTATTTCCGCAACCAAGTTACAATAGTTTTCATATCCATTTTGTATTTGATTTTCAAATCTAACAGATATTTTCCGCAACTATTTTGTACGTATTCCCACAACCAAGTTATCGTAGTCTAAATACTATTCTACGTGTAGTTTGACTTTGTAATGCATATAGAAAATATCAAAAGACTCCATACTCTCGAGATTAGTAATTTCAACTATAATTCAGTTCAACGAAAAAATAAAGAATATTCACGAAGAAGCAACAATTTCAAAAATCAATATCAACAACTAACTTCCATTATTTTTCCGTAACTAAAAAACTATTTAACTCCGGAACAATTTAACACGTAAATCCGTAAATATTATCATATCTAAAATTGTATATTCACGACACAATTATATATAATTTTGCGCAAGATTTTAATAAACTTTTGTTTTTTATTTTTTAGTCAAAAGATACGGATCTAAAAGACAGCCAGAATAAATATACTGAATAACTTGAAATATAAACAATGAACACAATAAATAGATTAAAAAACTGCAAGAATCAAATGCTAGTCTTAAAAATCATGCTACAAAATCGAAAAATTGTTATGCAAAAATAAAAATTGAAGTAGATCTTGCAATAACCATAAAAAGATCTTGCATAAAATAAGAGCATAAATATTTGGTTTATTTCTTAACCATAAACATACAATCAAATGCCGGTAGATGCTCGTCTATTTAAGTCACATCTATATTTTATTTAAAAATTTCATAGTCTCAAAACTACACTCTCTTTTGTTTGGAGTATTAATTTTCTTAAGTAGTTATATATGTATATATATATATATATAGTTATATAGTTATTACACAACTCTCAAATTATTATCGCTTTCAATTTGTCTTTATTTAGTGAACCATTAATATTTTTGCAACTCAAAATTTTATTCCGCGGTCATTCAAAATTATTCTTTTTAAGGTAAAATTGCATCCCATAGTATAATAAGATTTTTAACTAAACGAAACAACAATTCAAATATCAAATTCCATTTTATCTTATGGTATTGAAGATTAAGTCACACATACCAATTGGATATATATCTTGCTAATCAGATGTCAGTTTAATTATTAAACGGATACTTGTATACCAGACTGATATTCGGTTTATAGGTTGATATCCGTTTGGACAGGACAGAGATACTTATCAAATCGGGTTGTTATCTAATTTTTATCATTCCTCTGAATAAGTATTCATTTGATTTTATTTTTTATCTTTATTTTGATTTGTTTATGTATAAATTGAGTCTATTAACCTATTAGGTATAGTTTTTTTTTTCATTTAATCCACCAACAACAGCCTCATTCTCTTATTCTACCATCAATCCTTTGGCTCTTGTTGTTCCAGCTCTGGTTATTGGGGAATAAGATTAAGAGAAATTTGATTACAATAGTTGGGTTGAAAGAAATTTGATAGATGATGGATGTGATATTAGGAGATGGTCTATTTATAAGGAAACGATTAGACGTTGGACCCAAACGGGTACCTAGCAGACCAGACGAGTACCCATTTTCTATTTTTTTTGAAAATGCAAAGTTTAATAAAACCCAATTTTTGCTTGTTTCCGCTATGGAATAGCGTCAATGTGATGTTCGTCGTCATTCCAATGACATAATTGATACATCGTCCGCTAATAAGATGGTGTAATGGTTCATTGTCTTACCACATGTATGGTGGATGGATGCATCATCATGCCATTGATGATGAAATGAAGTCCAATTCGGCTTTATGCGTGGGGGACTAGCCTTAACTAATCCAGAATCCCAGTTGTATTGATTTGTTTACTTTATATGTATTGCAGAAGGTTACCCAATGTAAAATTTCATTTGTTTCGGACTACGCTTACTATTTTGTGACTCACGAGAAGTTTAGCCTAAAGTGGATGACCGAGTGGGTCAAAAGTAAGGGAATTCGTTAGGATTCTCACTTAAGATAACATCTAGGGAACCGGGGAATAGAGGAATAAAACCAAAAGTATGTTATAGATGTGAGTGATCTGTTACATTTAAGTCTATCGTTAAAGAGTGCGACCGTAAGTGTAAGGCTATCGATAACAAATAAATTAGTTGCTTTTTTAATTTGGTATGTAATCAAGTTAAAGGTGATGATAAGTGGGCTTTAAGTGTCTTTTTTGGGAAGCACAACCATGATCTAATTGTGTACATCAAGGACATTTGTAATGGTCGAAGTTCAAACTGAAGGAAAAATAGTTTGTCGATGGTTTGACGGCGAACGAAACAACTCCACGTCAAATATTTGGTGCCTTAAAGAAAGTCGATCTGGATAATGCGTCTAATAACCATCATGTATGCAATCACCTTCAAAGAATAAGGTTGGTTAAAAATGATGGTCGTTCGCAAATGCAAATCTTGTTAGCAAAATCACAAATGCACAAGTACATGTATTGGGAACGTACGACGAACGATGGCTCGAATGTGATAACCAATTTATTTTTTGTACACGTGCTTAGTATCGATTTAATACGGACCACGGTTTCTAATCATGGATAACACATACAAAGTTAACAGATACGTGATGGCTTTGTTCGAAATATTCGGGGTAATATTGACTAACAAAATATTTTGCATTGGTTTCATATTCATGGGAAAGAAAAACAAGACAACTATGAATGATCATTGGGATATTTAAAAACTGTAATGGAAGAAAATGATTGTGAGTTATCTTGTGTTATAATCACGGACCGTGAACTTGCAATTATGAATAACATAGAAAAAATATTTTTTAATGCAAGTCACATGTTATGCGAATAACATGTCAACAAGAATGAGTGGAAAAATTAAAATTATTTAAAGATGGCAACGAGCTTAACACAGTTTTGGCCGCTTGGATGAAGTTATTTCATCCACCCATGTTAAACGGATGAACATGACGTTGGTTTAGATGCGGACGATATTCAAAGGACACAAGACGACAATTGATTATGTCATAGACTCTTGGATTACACTATATAAAGAAAGGTTTGTTCATGCCTGCACTAACAAAATCATACATTTCAACAATCACACCTCTAATAGGGTGGAAAGCCCGCATGCTACTTTGAAAAAACATATCGGGTCAAGCCAATGGAATTTCAAAGGATTTTGGGAGAAAGCTCATGGTTGTTAGTGATGCAACATTCGACCATAAAAGAATCAATGAAGATAAACAAGTGTCGACTACTTCATAAATTTCAAGATTTTAAACCTTTCGAATTACTACGGGGGTACGTATCACCTATTGCTTTGATGATAATATACAAAAATTATATTGATAAACTCAGAGGTGACAAATCTTCATGCGCTTACATATATCGTACGACACAAGTTTTACCATGCACCCATGAACTAGAAGCAATCCAAAGAGCGGACGGGTATGTACAAACCCGAATTATAGACGAGCATTGGAGAAGACTAGTTAGTGTTCCCCGAGTTAAACTAAGCGGTAAAGAAGAAGTGATACTGAAATTTTATTTCTTGAAGTAGAAGCATGTTTTATTTGTACCAGCTCTTATTTTTGAGAGAACCCGTTCTGTCGATAAAGTATGATGTGCAACATTTTTAGTGTTTTTCTTCTTGGGTTGCAGTCACTTTAGTCCTTGTAGCTTTTGGATGTTCTTGGATAATGTATTGATCTATTATTGTATCCATATCAATAAAATCATTTCCATGAGACGATTGGTTCATATCCCAACTTGTATTTTTATTGTGGTCAGTGAGATTAACTTGTGCATAATGAACATCATCTGGAATATCCTTTGTAACATCTTCTGGAGCATCATCATGGTTTTTCTTCCAGGTGAACATAATTACTTTGTTCTTTCTCCAAATGAATATTATGTTCATCGTTTTGTGCATTAACATTTTCGTCTTCTCATTCTTCTTCAGGTATTTAAAACTCTCTTCCAAATTTCTCTTATTCTTCTTTTTGTTAGGTTCAATTATTCTTCCAGAACCTACAAAAAAAATTAAAGTGTTAAGTGAAGACATATATCCATGTAAAATGCAAAATTGTACCAAAAAAAGGTAAATATACATGTTCATATGTGACCTCCATTATGACATTAATCAAATTCAATTTTGTGTTACCCTTAATACTCAACCATTTGAAGCATCTTGTATATTGTCTTTAGTTGCATATTTTTTACATATATTTGTGTGTTCTATGATGAATGGCCATATTTTAACAATACTTTATATATACTTTTTTTACTATTTTTAATGATATTTAAAAAAGAGTAAAAATTACAACCAGTAATAGACCAGCACAACCAACTACTTTATTAGGTTTATTTTCCTGACAACGGTTTATTGAATGCATTAGCTTCTAGCGTCAACTCAATCATAAGTGTTTATTTTATTCAGGGCTTCTATGTAATAGACCACTGTAGAGGCTAGTACATCTCCAGGTTTAGAGAAAAATAATGTTGAGCATGCTAATTACGAACAATATTACAACATATTTTACTAATAGATGCGATACAATTGGGAAATTATGATAAATGTGTAACCAATGCAACTATGATAGACGCGAAACGATATATTATGCAAAACTATAGAAAATATGTTAGATGTGATACCATTGATAAATTATGATAGATGTGTAACCATTACAACTATGATAAATAGGAAACGATGTATTACACTAAACCATGACAAATACTATAAATGCTAAACCAAAATAACTATGTAATAAAATTTGGAACTGCATGCTTTTATTATTTTATTTGTGATTAGTTTTTCTTGGTTTTTATTAACTTTAATTGATGTGTCATAAGAAAAGTATTTCTTGATAAAAAATATTCTTCTTTTTCTTCTGTTTTTTAATGTCTTGATTCAAATTTTTTGGAGTGTAATAACATATATTGATTTTCGTATTTTAAACCAAAGATAATTTTGACATCATTGGTTATAAGAGGTAGCATAAATAAACAATAGGTATCTTGAGTTGATATTAAGTTTTATATAAATAAACAATAGGTAAAGAAATCTTTAACTCTAATTAAATTTAGATTTATAATTTATCTAAAAATATTTTTATTTCTATTTTTGAGCTGCGTAATTACGTGTAATTGGGTTGCGAAATAAGCATAGAAAAAGTAAATGTGCTCTAGTTACGGAATTACATGTAATTTTATTGCGTCGAAACAATTGTGTTTCAGTTGTGGAATTATGTATAATTTAGTCACGAAAAAGTAATCGTGTGCGAAGTGCGAAATTGTATGCAAATGTATTGCATAAATTTAAAAGAAAATAGTTGGCAAAATGAAATTTTGATTGCTAAATAAATCTGAGTGTGTAACTTATTTTTGTGAAAATAAGTTTTAATTAGATACGAAACAACTAACTTTTTGTAGTAATAAAAGTATGTGTATTTTTATGTTAAGTTAGTTTTTTAGATAAAAAAATAGATTATGTTTCCGTTGCGAATATACGAGTAATTTGGTTGCAAATTTTGTTTCAGAAAATAATTATGTTCCAGTTATGGAATTACATGTCATTGGTTGTAGAAAAGTAACTTTGTTCTAGTCACGAAATTAATTGTAATATGTTTTAAAAAGTTAGAAAAACAAGTTTTCAAAAGTATACGAGTTTTTTTTAATTTTTTTAAAAGTCATGGTTTGAAAGATATTAAATTTTTAAAATTAAAAATCACTAATTTTTTAAATGTTTACATGTTTATTTCTCCAAAAATATTTTAAAAATAATTAAACTTCAAAACGAGGTAATTATATGTAATTTGAATTTTATGAGAACATAAGCTTGAATTTTGAATCTGTGTTCTTAAACTCCAAGAAGAGAGCGGAGGTTTCTTGATTCTTGGTGATCAATGGTGCTTCTTCAATCTTCCTGAGCAACTAATCTCATAGAAGAATGAGAAATTTAATCACCAAATTACTACAAATCAACACAAAATATGAAATTAAGCTCAAATTCGAACCCAAAATCTTCTGAGTTTCCTGCTCCACCTTCCAGGAAAACAAAGTCTCGTACCTTGGAGATTCAACCATTTAAAGATCAATCCTCATTGATCTCTAACAAAATAAAAAAATGTTAGAAACAATCGAAGGTTTGAAGAATTTAATATGAAGAATCAACGGGAAAAATATATGGGTAATCAGATACAACACAGAACATCCTTTCTTGATTTATTCAAGAAGAAACAAGAAATAAAAATTCATAAAGATCCAGTTATCACAAAGACAAGAAACCACATAGGCATAAATTTTGATCACACAGACAAACAAATACTTGAAAAATGTGATAAACAAACGTTGATCGGGAAATTTACGACCGGAAATCCATCAACTAAAGTAATCAGGTTTTTTCTGAACACTTTTAATTTCTCTAGTGGATATAATATTGCTTACTATAATTACATGCATTTACTAATTGAATTCAACAATAACAAATATGTTAAGAGAATACAGAAGAGAAACGTCTGGAATATTTGATCTAGAATAATGAGATTGTTGAAATTGATGCCACACTTTAAACCTGAGGTCGAATGCCCAATAACTCCAGTTTGGCTAAGCTTGCTTAACATTCTGAATATATGTATAAAGAGGAAACTATAAAGATCATAGGAAACGCAATTGGATCTTATCTAACAGCTTGGGTACCTGAGAAGAACCGAGTTAGACACAACTGCTATAAACTGTGGGTAGAAATGGATGTTTCCAGGGAACTAATCAACAGAATCTGGATCAACTTTGGTGACAAGGAAGGATACTGGCAAGAAATCAGATACAATGACTTACCTTCATATTGTAAGAGTTGTTCTCACCTGGGACATGAAACAAAGAACTGTAAAAGATTACCAGATAATCAAGAATTACATCCTGTGAACTCTGATGATAATGACATAACAAAACATGAAGGAACTCTAACTAACACTACCAAACTTTCCAAAATCAAGTCTATGGTAATTAAATCAACAAAAAGTCATGATGATATACCAAGAAATCAAATCCAAAAAGCAAGTAAGATACCAATCAGTGAAATAAACACAAACAAGCAAAGAGATGGGATCACTTTCACGGAAGAATCAAACAGCAACAAATATGTATCTCCATCTAAAGGGGCTTCTACAACTAATCCTGACAATGAAGTAAAGAGTTCTGAGATAATTGAGGCTCCTCGGACTATTGACAATGAAGTGTTATTTGGATATATTAGAGACACAAATTCACCCCATAATCCTAGTAGCTCTCCTCTAAAAGAAAACATTGGAAGCATGCATAATTCTCCAAAACTGAAGATAATTGAAACATGAAAGAGATCAAAAGAGTGGGCAAGAAAAAAGATGGAAGGTCAAATGATCATTCTCCATAAATATATTGCAGCCAAAAGGGCTTGCTAAACCCTTTCCTCCACATTCCAAATGAAAATAATTATCTTAAATTGGAATGTGAGAGGGATAGGGAACCAAAAAACTCTTAGAAAATTAAAATCTATAGAGAAGGCTGAAAGAATATCATTTTTGGCTTTACATGAGTCTTTAATCCCTATCTCTAATCTATCTGGAATTGCTAACAAGCTGAGCTTTGCAGGTTATGCTGGTAACAAAAAAAATAAGATTTGGGTCGTGTGGAATGTTTACTATGAGGTAGAAACATTATTGGATGATGATCAAATGATTTTTTTCAGTGGTTTATGGAAAAATTAAAAAGGATCAAAGGACCTACCTATGGGATATTATAAGGGTTGTGGATGATGATACTAAAGAGTCGATGCTTATAGGGGACTTCAATTCCATATTGAAGACTTATGAACAGATTGTTTGCTCCATAAATTGCAGAAGAAGCATGGAGGAATTCAATAACATTGTTCTTGATTATCATTAAATTGATGCAGGTTTCACAGGCCTAAAATTTACCTGGACAAATGGGAGGAAGTGGAAGAGTCTATACATGGTGTTTTACAACAATGACTCGTCCAATTATTTTGAGAACTCATCAATCAAACATCTCTTAAGGACATGCTCAGATATTTCTCCAATTATCATCTATTTGCATGAAAATCACGGTCAAATTAAACCTTCTTTTAGATTCATGAACATGTGGATCTGACACCAAAGATTTATGAATATGGTAAACAAAATCTGGACTGAAGACATTCAAAGCAACTCCATATGCAAATTCTGGGGGAAATCGAAGAGGCAGAAAATAGATTTGAAAAGCTGGAACATATTATTAGCTTATGTTGCTTCATCATTAGTTTTGACTACTATTGGCAAAAATTCAGCAACTGTTGGAGTTGCTTCTGATGAATTTTCAAGCATAAAGGTTGCTGGAGTTGGTTCGGTTTAAGAATCGTTGTCAAAGAAAATAACTTGAGTACATTATTTCCCATTCCAATCCCAAGTGTTTTCTTCATCAAAGGCAACGTCTCGGCTTGTCACGATTTTCTGAATTAACGGATTAAACAGCTTATAAGCTTTAGATGTTTCACTAACACCAAGAAAAACATATTTTCCCCTTTATCATCAAGTTTCTTCCTTTTCCCATCTAGGATATACGCATAAGCAATGCAACCAAAAATTCTAAAATAATCTACAGCTGGTTTCCTTTCACTCCAAGCCTCCTCTTGCGTCATATTTTGAACAACATATGTAGGACTTCTATTAAAGATATGAATACTCCAGTTTACTGCCTCATGCCAAAAAGATTTTGGAATTCTCCCTTTTGCCAACAAGCTTCTCACCATATTGAGGATGGTTCTATTTTTCCTCTCTCATACACCATTTTGTTGTGGTGTATAAGAAGTTGTTAACTCTCTTCGAATGCCATGAATATCACAAAAAACTTTAAATTCGGTTGAGCCATATTCTCCACCACACAAAGCCTCCTCTGACGTCATATTTTGAACAACATATGTAGGGCTTCTCTTCAAGATGTGAATACTCCAATTACTTCCTCTGGCCAAAAAGATTTTGGAAGTCCCTCTTTTGCCAACAAGTTTTCACCATATTGAGGATTGTTCTATTTTTCCTCTCTGATATACCATTTTATTGTGGTGTTGATGTAGTTGCACGAGCCCATGGCTATATGGCCCTTTTGGATAAACGGAAACAGGATTTATTTGGGGCCTAGGTATTAGAATTAGGCACTGCGGCCACTCAAATCGAACGAGTCGAGAAGCCCAACGCTTTTTGAAAGCATCACAATGTGATGAAGTCCAGGTCCTAAATTCCCATCGTTTAAACCCTCGTTTTGCTGTTTTAGTGAATTTTCTACATTTTCTTATTTTTTTGGATTTTATTAAAATACTTAACCAGTTCCAATCGCTTTCAAATTTGACTGGGCTTTATTTTATTGCATAAGGAAAAATCTGTAATTTTGGGCTAGGGGTTTCGAGCACTTTTATAAAAGGCTCTCAAACCCTAGTTTTGCCTCAGACTTTGATGAATAAAAATTGAGATTTTTCTTTGAGTCTCCGAGTCTCTTATATATAAACCTAGGGTTAGCTATATATCTATTGTTTTGTATCTTTCTTCTTGATTTATACAGCCGACGATTGTGTTTCGATACCCGTCGCCACCATATTGGTATCAGATTCATAGTTCATACGGCGTGGGTAACGAAGGTATGCCACCAAAGCAATCTGCAAATAAATAAAAATATAAATTTTGACAGCACTTTCAAAGGATGTAGGATCACAGTCTGAAAATAAAGCAAAATGAGTTACTGGATCATCAATTTTAGTTACCTCATAGTCTTCCATCCATGCAGGCCTTTTCTGAATATGATGAGGAATTGAGTTGTTATATTATTATCTTATGTTGCTTCATCATTAGTTTTGACTACTATTGGCAAAAATTCAGCAACTGTTGGAGTTGCTTCTGATGAATTTTCAAGCATAAAGGTTGCTGGAGTTGGTTCGGTTTAAGAATCGTTGTCAAAGAAAATAACTTGAGTACATTCTTTCCCATTCCAATCCCAAGTGTTTTCTTCATCAAAGGCAACGTCTCGGCTTGTCACAATTTTCTGAGTTAACGGATTAAACAACTTATAAGCTTTAGATGTTTCACTAACACCAAGAAAAACACATTTTCCCCTTTATCATCAAGTTTCTTCCTTTTCTCATCTAGGATATGCGCATAAGCAATGCAACCAAAAATTCTAAAATAATCTACAGCTGGTTTCCTTTCACTCCAAGCCTCCTCTTGCGTCATATTTTGAACAACATATGTAGGACTTCTATTAAAGATATGAATACTCCAGTTTACTGCCTCATGCCAAAAAGATTTTGGAATTCTCCCTTTTGCCAACAAGTTTCTCACCATATTGAGGATGGTTCTATTTTTCCTCTCTCATACACCATTTTGTTGTGGTGTATAAGAAGTTGTTAACTCTCTTCGAATGCCATGAATATCACAAAAAACTTTAAATTCGGTTGAGCCATATTCTCCACCACACAAAGCCTCCTCTGACGTCATATTTTGAACAACATATGTAGGACTTCTCTTCAAGATGTGAATACTCCAATTACTGCCTCTGGCCAAAAAGATTTTGGAAGTCCCTCTTTTGCCAACAAGTTTTTCACCATATTGAGGATGGTTCTATTTTTCCTCTCTGATATACCATTTTATTGTGGTGTTGATGTAGTTGCACGAGCCCATGACTATATGGCCCTTTTGGATAAATGGAAACATGATTTATTTGGGGCCTAGGTATTAGAATTAGGCACTGCGACCACTCAAATCGAACGAGTCGAGAAGCCCAACGATTTTTGAAAGCATCACAATGTGATGAAGTCCATGTCCTAAATTCCCATCGTTTAAACCCTCGTTTTGCTGTTTTAGTGAATTTTCTACATTTTCTTATTTTTTTGGATTTTATTAAAATACTTAACCAGTTCCAATCGCTTTCAAATTTGACTGGGCTTTATTTTATTGCATAAGGAAAAATCTGTAATTTTGGGCTAGGGGTTTCGAGCACTTTTATAAAAGGCTCTCAAACCCTAGTTTTGCCTCAGACTTTGATGAATAAAAATTGAGATTTTTCTTTGAGTCTCCGAGTCTCTTATATATAAACCTAGGGTTAGCTATATATCTATTGTTTTGTATCTTTCTTCTTGATTTATACAGCCGACGATTGTGTTTCGATACCCGTCGCCACCATATTGGTATCAGATTCAGAGTTCATACGGCGTGGGTAACGAAGGTATGCCACCAAAGCAATCTGCAAATAAATAAAAATATAAATTTTGACAGCACTTTCAAAGGATGTAGGATCACAGTCTGAAAATAAAGCAAAATGAGTTACTGGATCATCAATTTTAGTTACCTCATAGTCTTCCATCCATGCAGGCCTTTTCTGAATATGATGAGGAATTGAGTTGTTATATTATTATCTTATGTTGCTTCATCATTAGTTTTGACTACTATTGGCAAAAATTCAGCAACTGTTGGAGTTGCTTCTGATGAATTTTCAAGCATAAAGGTTGCTGGAGTTGGTTCGGTTTAAGAATCGTTGTCAAAGAAAATAACTTGAGTACATTCTTTCCCATTCCAATCCCAAGTGTTTTCTTCATCAAAGGCAACGTCTCGGCTTGTCACAATTTTCTGAGTTAACGGATTAAACAACTTATAGCTTTAGATGTTTCACTAACACCAAGAAAAACACATTTTCCCCTTTATCATCAAGTTTCTTCCTTTTCTCATCTAGGATATGCGCATAAGCAATGCAACCAAAAATTCTAAAATAATCTACAGCTGGTTTCCTTTCACTCCAAGCCTCCTCTTGCGTCATATTTTGAACAACATATGTAGGACTTCTATTAAAGATATGAATACTCCAGTTTACTGCCTCATGCCAAAAAGATTTTGGAATTCTCCCTTTTGCCAACAAGCTTCTCACCATATTGAGGATGGTTCTATTTTTCCTCTCTCATACACCATTTTGTTGTGGTGTATAAGAAGTTGTTAACTCTCTTCGAATGCCATGAATATCACAAAAAACTTTAAATTCGGTTGAGCCATATTCTCCACCACACAAAGCCTCCTCTGACGTCATATTTTGAACAACATATGTAGGGCTTCTCTTCAAGATGTGAATACTCCAATTACTGCCTCTGGCCAAAAAGATTTTGGAAGTCCCTCTTTTGCCAACAAGTTTTTCACCATATTGAGGATGGTTCTATTTTTCCTCTCTGATATACCATTTTATTGTGGTGTTGATGTAGTTGCACGAGCCCATGGCTATATGGCCCTTTTGGATAAATGGAAACATGATTTATTTGGGGCCTAGGTATTAGAATTAGGCACTGCGACCACTCAAATCGAACGAGTCGAGAAGCCCAACGATTTTTGAAAGCATCACAATGTGATGAAGTCCATGTCCTAAATTCCCATCGTTTAAACCCTCGTTTTGCTGTTTTAGTGAATTTTCTACATTTTCTTATTTTTTTGGATTTTATTAAAATACTTAACCAGTTCCAATCGCTTTCAAATTTGACTGGGCTTTATTTTATTGCATAAGGAAAAATCTGTAATTTTGGGCTAGGGGTTTCGAGCACTTTTATAAAAGGCTCTCAAACCCTATTTTTGCCTCAGACTTTGATGAATAAAAATTGAGATTTTTCTTTGAGTCTCCGAGTCTCTTATATATAAACCTAGGGTTAGCTATATATCTATTGTTTTGTATCTTTCTTCTTGATTTATACAGCCGACGATTGTGTTTCGATACCCGTCGCCACCATATTGGTATCAGATTCAGAGTTCATACGGCGTGGGTAACGAAGGTATGCCACCAAAGCAATCTGCAAATAAATAAAAATATAAATTTTGACAGCACTTTCAAAGGATGTAGGATCACAGTCTGAAAATAAAGCAAAATGAGTTACTGGATCATCAATTTTAGTTACCTCATAGTCTTCCATCCATGCAGGCCTTTTCTGAATATGATGAGGAATTGAGTTGTTATATTATTATCTTATGTTGCTTCATCATTAGTTTTGACTACTATTGGCAAAAATTCAGCAACTGTTGGAGTTGCTTCTGATGAATTTTCAAGCATAAAGGTTGCTGGAGTTGGTTCGGTTTAAGAATCGTTGTCAAAGAAAATAACTTGAGTACATTCTTTCCCATTCCAATCCCAAGTGTTTTCTTCATCAAAGGCAACGTCTCGGCTTGTCACAATTTTCTGAGTTAACGGATTAAACAACTTATAAGCTTTAGATGTTTCACTAACACCAAGAAAAACACATTTTCCCCTTTATCATCAAGTTTCTTCCTTTTCTCATCTAGGATATGCGCATAAGCAATGCAACCAAAAATTCTAAAATAATCTACAGCTGGTTTCCTTTCACTCCAAGCCTCCTCTTGCGTCATATTTTGAACAACATATGTAGGACTTCTATTAAAGATATGAATACTCCAGTTTACTGCCTCATGCCAAAAAGATTTTGGAATTCTCCCTTTTGCCAACAAGCTTCTCACCATATTGAGGATGGTTCTATTTTTCCTCTCTCATACACCATTTTGTTGTGGTGTATAAGAAGTTGTTAACTCTCTTCGAATGCCATGAATATCACAAAAAACTTTAAATTCGGTTGAGCCATATTCTCCACCACACAAAGCCTCCTCTGACGTCATATTTTGAACAACATATGTAGGGCTTCTCTTCAAGATGTGAATACTCCAATTACTGCCTCTGGCCAAAAAGATTTTGGAAGTCCCTCTTTTGCCAACAAGTTTTTCACCATATTGAGGATGGTTCTATTTTTCCTCTCTGATATACCATTTTATTGTGGTGTTGATGTAGTTGCACGAGCCCATGGCTATATGGCCCTTTTGGATAAATGGAAACATGATTTATTTGGGGCCTAGGTATTAGAATTAGGCACTGCGACCACTCAAATCGAACGAGTCGAGAAGCCCAACGATTTTTGAAAGCATCACAATGTGATGAAGTCCATGTCCTAAATTCCCATCGTTTAAACCCTCGTTTTGCTGTTTTAGTGAATTTTCTACATTTTCTTATTTTTTTGGATTTTATTAAAATACTTAACCAGTTCCAATCGCTTTCAAATTTGACTGGGCTTTATTTTATTGCATAAGGAAAAATCTGTAATTTTGGGCTAGGGGTTTCGAGCACTTTTATAAAAGGCTCTCAAACCCTAGTTTTGCCTCAGACTTTGATGAATAAAAATTGAGATTTTTCTTTGAGTCTCCGAGTCTCTTATATATAAACCTAGGGTTAGCTATATATCTATTGTTTTGTATCTTTCTTCTTGATTTATACAGCCGACGATTGTGTTTCGATACCCGTCGCCACCATATTGGTATCAGATTCAGAGTTCATACGGCGTGGGTAACGAAGGTATGCCACCAAAGCAATCTGCAAATAAATAAAAATATAAATTTTTACAGCACTTTCAAAGGATGTAGGATCACAGTCTGAAAATAAAGCAAAATGAGTTACTGGATCATCAATTTTAGTTACCTCATAGTCTTCCATCCATGCAGGCCTTTTTCTGAATATGATGAGGAATTGAGTTGTTATATTATTATCTTATGTTGCTTCATCATTAGTTTTGACTACTATTGGCAAAAATTCAGCAACTGTTGGAGTTGCTTCTGATGAATTTTCAAGCATAAAGGTTGCTGGAGTTGGTTCGGTTTAAGAATCGTTGTCAAAGAAAATAACTTGAGTACATTATTTCCCATTCCAATCCCAAGTGTTTTCTTCATCAAAGGCAACGTCTCGGCTTGTCACAATTTTCTGAGTTAACGGATTAAACAACTTATAAGCTTTAGATGTTTCACTAACACCAAGAAAAACACATTTTCCCCTTTATCATCAAGTTTCTTCCTTTTCTCATCTAGGATATGCGCATAAGCAATGCAACCAAAAATTCTAAAATAATCTATAGCTGGTTTCCTTTCACTCCAAGCCTCCTCTTGCGTCATATTTTGAACAACATATGTAGGACTTCTATTAAAGATATGAATACTCCAGTTTACTGCCTCATGCCAAAAAGATTTTGGAATTCTCCCTTTTGCCAACAAGCTTCTCACCATATTGAGGATGGTTCTATTTTTCCTCTCTCATACACCATTTTGTTGTGGTGTATAAGAAGTTGTTAACTCTCTTCGAATGCCATGAATATCACAAAAAACTTTAAATTCGGTTGAGCCATATTCTCCACCACACAAAGCCTCCTCTGACGTCATATTTTGAACAACATATGTAGGGCTTCTCTTCAAGATGTGAATACTCCAATTACTGCCTCTGGCCAAAAAGATTTTGGAAGTCCCTCTTTTGCCAACAAGTTTTTCACCATATTGAGGATGGTTCTATTTTTCCTCTCTGATATACCATTTTATTGTGGTGTTGATGTAGTTGCACGAGCCCATGGCTATATGGCCCTTTTGGATAAATGGAAACATGATTTATTTGGGGCCTAGGTATTAGAATTAGGCACTGCGACCACTCAAATCGAACGAGTCGAGAAGCCCAACGATTTTTGAAAGCATCACAATGTGATGAAGTCCATGTCCTAAATTCCCATCGTTTAAACCCTCGTTTTGCTGTTTTAGTGAATTTTCTACATTTTCTTATTTTTTTTGGATTTTATTAAAATACTTAACCAGTTCCAATCGCTTTCAAATTGGACTGGGCTTTATTTTATTGCATAAGGAAAAAATCTGTAATTTTGGGCTAGGGGTTTCGAGCACTTTTATAAAAGGCTCTCAAACCCTAGTTTTGCCTCAGACTTTGATGAATAAAAATTGAGATTTTTCTTTGGGAACGTACGACGAACGATGGCTCGAATGTGATAACCAATTTATTTTTGTACACATGCTTAGTATCGATTTAATACGGATCACGGTTTCTAATCATGGATAACACATACAAAGTTAACAGATACGTGATGGCTTTGTTTGAAATATTCGGGGTAATATTGACTAACAAAATATTTTGCATTGGTTTCATATTCATGGGAAAGAAAAACAAGACAACTATGAGGCCCTCCCATCGAGAGACTCAAATGTTAACACCCATTCCCCGATTCCTACTCTTGTCGATGATGGGGGAAATAAAGGAGATGCCCCTAACGAGGTGACTTACGTATGAAATATAGGCATGATTCCTCCATTGGGCCCCTCGTCCATAAAGCAGCGTCTCATCTCTGGAATGGAGGATCTTCATATTGTGATTAATATATTGAAGTCCTCCTTGTTCATGTACCATCAATCAAAGCAGCGCTCGATTTAACCTATTACAATAATATGTCTGTGGCATACATTCGGTAAAATCAATTTTAGTTGGCAATCGAAGTAAGTTTTTCATTGATCACTTAACTTATAAATTATATTGAATTACATTTATCTTATTTAATATATATTTTTGTGTTGCTATATTTGGAAAACTCACCATAGTTCTATGATATTACCTTATTGCAAGATGATCCCCGCTGACATGAAAGCAACGAAAGACTTCAAGCATGAGCCTATTATGTTTGGATCTATGAAAGTACCTTAACATTGAGTTGTTGTGATAGAAGCGGGCCTACGCTACTTTGAAATTGTATAAGAAGCTTATGAAGGAGAAGACAGATGTTGGCGATTGGTTAGCTGCCCTTACAATTGAAAGAGATGGCAAAGCGTAGAGAGCAAAATGATGTTCTTGCTAAGTAGTCTACTGAATTGACTGTGTAGAACTCGTGGATCGCTTATCAAGGTTGAAAATTTTACTATCAACAGTTGCAACCTTCGAATGGAAAGTTCTACTCTTCAGATGGAGTTATCCCGATTGAATTCTGAGTTGAGTGAGGCAAAAAAAAGTGGCTAATCATGTGGTTACGACATGTGTTTATGGAGAGAATGTAACAATGTCGGATGCTCAAATTTATCAAGAGAAAGTGTGGAAGGATAACATTATAGAAATATGGAAGGGTAACTCTGATTTATAGTTGGGAATAATGAACGGCCGTTGCTAACTAATCATGAGAATATGGGGTTATTGAGAAGGTGTTCAGTGTCGGTGAGGGGTTTCTGGTATCGTAGAGGAGGCAATAGCAAACGATAAGGCTTCTGTTGATGCCCAAGCTCCAACAGATAGTATTTCGAAGGAATCCAAACCGACAAGGGACATTGTTGATGATAAAAGTGCAAAAGATGGTTGCTTGGAGTAGTTGCTGCTTTGAACAATGGACAGTGTTATATTACATGCTTTGAACAATGGGTTTCTTTTCTTGTACCTATAACTTTTGATTAACTTTCCTTTTGTTGATGTTTTTGTGTTTTTATATAATACTTATTTATTGAAGTTATGTGTTAGGGTCTTAATATTCTCTTTTTGGATAGATATGGAGGGGGTGTATATGTTATTGAATTGGTTTAATTTGTTTTTGTTCTTAGCATAATAGTTATTTCATATCGTGGACTTGATAAGCCAATGCTCAGAATGGCATGTTGCATGGTCTTATAAACTTGACAATTTTACGAGATCGTTTCTCGGGCATAGTATAATCCCTAACGTGACCTTATAGGTTTGATTTTTAAAAAATCAGATCGCTTTTTACAGACCATTTAGTCAGGGCTCAGTATGGCATGTTGCGTAACCAGATCAACGTGACTTTTTCTACATGTTCGCTTATATATTTTTGTCAAACCCCTTACCCATTTTTTCCTTTTTCTTATATATATATATATATATATATGCATGATTTTATTATTTAAATTGAACAAGTAATAAAAAAGACATTGCTAATGGGAACTTCATTAAAATATTGGGCTTACAATATGTCTCATTAAAAAACCTTTAAGCGCCACCAAAATGGGTAGAAAAGTGCACAACCGTTCTAAATTGCATGGTAATATATTTTCAAGTGATTAACATTCCAAGGATGTTTTAATGCATTGCCACTATACCTTACAATTTAGAAGTTATGTGGTGTTCTTTGGAGATTACTTTTTACGGACCATCCTAGTCAGGCTTGAACTTGCCCATATTTTTTTCTTAAGCTCAATTGAAGGGTTTTTTTTAAAACTAAGTCACCCATTTTAAAGCTTCAAGGTTTCAACTAGGAATTGAACATGCTCATCATCAAACTTTTGTAATGCTCAGACCGAACCCTTGTTTGGTCCCTTCTTTCTTTGATGAGGTCTATCGATGACTGTCTCTCGTTATTATTGAGATTCTCTAAGTAGTTTTATATACGATGTCTTGGGATTATAATCTATGCAGGTACCATGGCGTCCATTCCATATACTAAAGAGAAGAGGGTATCCCCGGTTGTTATTCGAGGCATGGTTCGATATGCCCATTGTACCTTAACAAGTTTATTTGGTTATTTTCCTTTTGAGCTCTCTAGTTCTTTTATTTATCCTTGTCAGGATATTTTGATTTGTGACCTCAACCTGTCAATTGGCTTGTAGTTAGTACTATGTCGAGAAATGCTGGTTAATTTCCTGTATTTGGCATAATGTTGTGACGATTGCGTTCTGGAATTAGGGTCCGTTATCGGTCATAATGATTCATGGGATTCCAAATCTTGAAAGAATTTAATTTTGTATGAAAACATAAATATTTTGAGCCATTTTTGTAGACAATTCCTTAGCCTTTACCCATTTTCTAAAGTAGTCCACCGCTACTATTAGAAATTATCGTTTATTTGTGGCCATTGGGAGGGGCCCAATCAGATCTATACCTCATTTATCGAAGGGGCATGGTGCATGCACGATGCTTAATGGTTTTCTTGGTAAATTTCATCTATTTGTCAACTGATGGTAGAGATGAAAGTTTTGTACCATGGCTTGTGCATCCATTGCGAATTTAAGCCACTAAAATCCCGCTATCATGAATCTTTAATTCGGCTTCTATATTCGCAGTGGGAACCAGCCTCTCCCTCATATAAGTCGGTTAAGATAAATGCTGCATCATCTTTCTTTATGCATCGCAAAAGTGAACTTGTCGCACGATTTTGTATAACACATTATCTACATGTATATTTAGCTGCATGAACCTGTAGGGACCATGCCTCCATATTATCGATGGGGTGGGTTTGATTTTGGAGATACGTGATGTATTCATCCCTCGATAGATAGTTGTTGTAATTGCATGTATCTCTAGTACCTCTGCGCTTGTTTCCACCGCCGGAGTGTCTTGTGTGAGAACCATTGGGTTGTTTGCTTGGGTGGCTATTTTGGCGAGTGAATCCACAATGGAATTATCAGAGTGAGGTATATTCTCGTATTCGGCGTGATAGAACATGCTTTCTCATTCTCTTAAGGCCTCAAGGTATCCATGTGTACTTTCATGCTTAACCTCAAAAATTCATATGGCTTGACCAATCACTAGTTATGAGTTCGATCAGACGACTAATTTTTTATTTTGCGGATATGGGCTAATATTAAGCAATTTATTCATACTTCACGGTATTATTCGTCACCTTGAAGTCAAGCTTAATTATTCGTCGTATTTCCTCTTTGAATTGTGTCTTAATATAATTGCAGCACCCCACGAGTTGCATTTGAGGCCATGTTGGTCTCGACTACCCTTTGAAGGCCATCATCATGTTCCTGAATTGTTCAAGAGAGAGATATATTTTTTTATCATTTCTATTAACAAACAATAAATCTTTAAAAATGAGATTCATAAAAAAATTAATTTTACTAAGAAATAATATAAGCAGTTCGTTAAACTATTCTATTAATAAATAATAAATCTCATTTTAAATTTTTCCTTCATGCATGTCATTTTAGAAGAAATTTGTCATTTATCTGTCTTTTTAATGGTCTGCATATTTATCGGTTTTGTTAAAGAAAACACAAAAGGTTAATAGAAATTTATTTATTTTATTAAAAAATAATACAAACATATATATATATATATATATATATATATATATATATATATATATTAGATTTTCTATTGGAACATATTGTGTGATTGTAATGGGTTTGTGTGATTTGACTTTTTCCAGCTAAAGAATGTGTTGTAAAGTTGAATGTGTTTATGCTAAAAAAACTAAATGTTTGTGTTGAAATAACTATGTTTTGAATTTGTTTCATTATAAGTTTTCTATAACTCTGAGATAAAGATATGGTTAAAAATATTAAAACTAGTAAAAAGCTCTCGTTTTGATTCGGATTGTTTAAAAATTTAATGTTTGCAGTTGTTTGAGTTCATTAAGTATTTAGTTTGTGTTATTTGAGTTTTCTTTTTTATATTAATTATTACAACTTATTGTTTTGAGTTATTACAACTACTATAAAAAAACTTATCGTTTGATTCATAAATATTAATGAGGTTGTGTTATTTTGAGTTTCAATAGGTTATTTAAGTGCATTAAGTTTTTAAAAATAATCTATCTTATTTTAAGTGCTTCAATAAATTGTTTTGAGTGCTTTAAAAAGTTTTTCAAAACATATTTATGTTGTTTTAAGTGCATTATGCATTGGGTGCTTCTATAAGTTTCTTTTAGTACATGGATCATGTCTGATTGCAAAAAACTTTAAACAAAACATGTGTTTCTCAGATAGAATCTCATAATCACATGCCAGTTTTTTAAATGACATATCATTCTAAATGTCGGTCTTAGAGTTATATGATTTCTATTTATTTCTAAGGGTCTCTAGTGTTTAACGTTATTAATGTTTTTTTTTAGATAAAACATACATGGCATTAATACCTAATCAACATAATCGTCAAAAGATACACCTCCTATAGAGCCATTGTTACCACATTTCTACAGATTATAAAGATACAATTTACCGGTCAACAATTTGATCGACGGGATAATATTATCTTAAGTTCATTATCCCGATCATTTTCTTCGTCTTCTGGCCTAATTCTTTTCACCTCTTTAAGTGTCGCAGATGTTCTTCTCTTCTTCGGTTCCCCTGTCCGTTGGCACGCATACTTCCACCGAGTTCTTCTGCCGCAGAGGAAGTAACTGACGACAACGAGAACATCCTATCTTCAGGCTGGAACTTACGGGATCTCTTCAAGTTGTTTCTCGACGTTTCTGAGCTCTTCTTGAAGTTTACCTCTCTTGGCGATGAGAGAATTAAGTATGGCTGATGGGTTGGTTGAAGCTCCTCTGTGCCCTAACGACATCTTCTTCTCCTATCTTTGAAATTTTTACTTTTCTTTAGAAAGATATAGTTTCTTCCCCGTTATTAATGTTATTAATGTTATTAATGTTGATTTTTTTTTATTTTATGGGATGGGACCTAGAAAGTTATTGAAGAATTTATTTTGAGGTTCTTCACTTTCGTATGTGGAAGAAAACGATTCTTAATTTGAGCAACCAATATCTTTAGAAGTTGATTATTCTAATTCTAAATCAAGAAGACGTAACAAGCGCAAACATTTTTTTAATATTTGTCATGATATTTTTTCTTATGTGTTATCTACACAGCATGTGCGTTGTTTTCATAAATATATTTTTTCAATTAATTTCATTAATGTTAGTTCTTTATCCGTTACCAAAGTATCGGGTGAAATGCAACGGGTTTTTCTAATAAGAAACTACAAACGATCTAATCCTCATAATAATTGCAAACCATTTCGCGATTCAAAGAGATGAATGTGATGCAAAATGTAATATCGGTTAACGTAACACGAACGATCTCAAAAAAATGGCATCTTGTATCTCGTCATCTTATATGTATTATTCATAATAAGACCTCATGAAATTTCCTTCGAATATCGATAGACCTCGGGTGTGCAAAAAAATAAGTCGTTGGTTATTTGAGACCCATCACTTCTCATACTATTTTATTCAAAATAACATTTCTTTTTTATATTTTCCAACAAATACCAAAATTATGTCGGGCTCCATTTATCCTATATATGGTGTTTATGTCTAACATTATAAATGATACGCCATGTTGGACACATTGTGAAGAATAATCTCCTTTAATGCAAGTAAAGTATCCCAAACAATGCCTCGACTAATTAAATAAAAATAAAAAGTATCTAACAATAGCCGATGATCGACACCTGGACTTTCAAACAATGCCTTCTTCGTTTGTCCTACGAATACGAAAATCGAAGAAGAGAAACGCCATTTTGGGTTCACAATGTACCTTAGCAAGCGCACAGTGAATCTGAACTACGAGGTGAAGAACAATGGTCGCGGCTAGTGGTTGTTGGCGGTTGCTTTTGTTTCGATGGAGTCATTTTAAAATTGACTGAGAAAATCCACTTCAAGATTCAATAATCTAAGGTTTATCTTTGATTCTCATGAAAATAAACAGTTTCACATGTTTATATATATACACATCTGTCTGATATTGAAGGAGTCTCTAATCGAAAGTTATCTTGAGAATCTGAAGTGACTTGGTTTAAAAATGTGAAATGCCAAATATGGATTACTACTGTTGCAAGAGCCATTCCTTGCTCCATCACGAGGCAATCAGATGTTTCTTTCAGACTTTACACATGTCGGAATGTAATGTAATGTAATGTAATGACCAATGAATATGTCGATCCAAATCATGAAATAGCTGGCCCTGGTTTAAAGTCTCAGCACATGATGTATTCTCCAAACTGAGAATTGTTTATTCCCTTGAAAACATAATCTTTGTTCAACCGGCGTAATGCTGGCTTCTAGCTGTTCACAATCTTTAAAGTTTCCAGTCGACCGACTACCAACTTCATTCTTTGGAGGTTCTGTACAAGGTGGCTCTCTAAACTGCACGACGGATATTGTGCAGCTTGGTCATTTTAGTGTTCCGAGGAGGAGATATGCCACAAACAAAAGGTTCTTTGCTACTAACACTCTTGCAGATGTTACTAACGGTTTTATGACCTTTCAAGCTGGAGATCTTGAAAAAAGAGTAACAGACCCAAAATCTGTTGCGTCTATCATATTAGGTGGTGGAGCTGGGACACGACTTTTTCCACTTACTGAAACAAGAGCTAAACCAGCGGTCCCCATCGGCGGATGCTACAGATTGATAGACGTGCCAATGAGTAATTGCTTGAATAGTGGGCTGAACAAAATTTACATCCTGACCCAATACAATTCTCGATCCCTAAATCAGCATATTTCCCATACGTATAACTTGGGTAACAGTGTTAACTTTGATGATGGGTTTTTCGAGGTACTTGCAGCTACTCAAACATCTGGGGAATCTGGAAAGAAATGGTTTCAGGGTACGGCAGATGCTGTAAGACAATTTATTTGGTTGTTTGAGGATGTCAAGCATAGGCACATAGAGAATATTCTAATATTGTCTGGGGATCACCTCTATCGAATGGATTATATGGAATTTCTCCAGGCACACCTTGATTCAGGTGCTGACGTGTCTGTTTGCTGTCTTCCTGTGGATGACAGTCGGGCCTCTGATTTTGGATTGGTGAAAACTGATGAGAGAGGAAGGATAAAGCAGTTTTTAGAGAAATCTAAAACTACTCTAGGTTTGTCATGTGTACAGGCAATGAAATTCCCTTATATAGCCTCTATGGGTATATATATACATGTTCAAAACAGATGTTCTACTAAAACTTCTCAGGTGGCAGTATCCAGAAGCCAACGATTTTGGATCAGAAGTGTTGTCACCTGCTGCAAAGGACTACAATGTACAGGCATATGCATTTAAGGGCTACTGGGAAGATATTGGGACTACAAAATCCTTTTTCCATGCTAATTTAGCTCTCACAGAAAAGTACCCCAAATTCCAATTCTATGATCAGTCCGCGCCTATTCTAACATCTCCTCGGTTTCTTCCACCGTCTAAAATTGAAAAGTGCCGGATTAAAGATTCTATAATTTCTCATGGATGCTTCTTAAGGGAGTGCTGTATCGAGCACTCCATAGTAGGTGTTCGCTCACGACTTGAGTACGGAATGGAGTTGAAGGATACTATGATGATGGGTGCTGACTACTATCAAACCGAGGCAGAGAGATCAGCTTCCTTAGGAGAAGGCAAAGTTCCACTACGCGTATAAACAATTGATTCACTAACTTTTTTTAAATTACAGTAATTTTTCACTCTTGATGATATCCTACCAAATATCCAGCTGGTGCGTGATTATGTCTTACATATTCAACGATAAAAAAAATCTTAGCTTATCGTCAACAAGATAAGTTTTAAGTTTGAGAAGAGAATTATTTTTTGTCAAACTTTCTTCTTTTTACTTTAAATACCTTTGCTTTTTCCTTACACTTCATATCTTTGGTAAATATAAAATAATTGATGAGGATTCCTGTGTTGTTTTATCACCATAATAGTTTGATTTTTAATATCAATGAATGCTAGTCTTTATATAAAAATTTGGGGTATGAGATGAAGAACACAGATCTAGCCACCTCTTTTGTAAAAATTATAAGATAGTTGGGGTCTCCCATCAAATATATGTAAGTTAAATTACCATTAAACCTCTTGTTTAAAATTGTCCCACGTCTTCTTATCCTCTTCTCAGCAGTCTATAATCTGAGTCCCAAAATCTTAAAAAAGAGAGAAGTAGAAAAAACGATGGCGGTTCTGGAAGCAGCAGCACTATCTTCCTTCTCAGTTTCTTCTTCCACTAAATCCCCATTTTCTTATAAACAACCTCCTTCCTTCATAAAGCTACACACTTCCACTTACGCCCTCTCTGTTTCCCACAACGCCGATAACCGGACGACGAGAAGACTCTGTTTTTCTCTACGCTCCACCGCACAAGAGGAGGCAACGACTGCTGTTTTGGAAGAAACCGAGGATCAATTTCTCAAAAGAAAACTGTTCGTATCCAATTTGCCATGGACTTTCAATGTCGTTGAAATGAAGGAGTTGTTTAGCCAATGCGGTACTGTAGAGGATATCGAGGTTCTTCCTCTTTGTAGCTTTCTTTTGCTTCTGTGGTTGGATTGTTATATGTATATTGTTTTTTTGTGACATGGGTTTGAGAGTTTTTAGGTGATAAAAGATAAAGATGGGAAGAAAAGAGGCTTTGCGTTTGTTACCATGGCTTCTGGAGAAGAATCTCAAGCTGTACTTGAAAAATTTGACTCTCATGTAACTTTCTTCTTCTGTAGTTTCATTGTGTCATTTTGGTTTTGTGTTTGTTGTGGTCATTTTGTTCCCTAGAGCTGGTTGAATATGGTTTTCATAAGATTTTATATGTTTAAATTTCAATTGGAATGACAATGATGAATACTTAGTAGGGCTGCTATTGAGCTGCCGAACTCCCGAACCAGTCTGTCCGATACCAATCCCATAGTGTTATCGAGCTGGCTAATTGTCCTAGGTAACCCGTCCGGAACCAGTCCGATACCAGGACCTTTTAAACGGATACCCAAGTTGTTCCTAGGTTATTAATTGTATTTTTGGTTGCGGAAATAGACATCCGACTTATCATTCCAAAAGAGTTCTTAGGTCATGAACACAGCAAGCGAAAAATTTAAGACGAAAGAGTAATTCATTGTGTAGACCTGATTTAGTAGGTGTTTGTGTTGAAATGCTTCGGAAATCACTGAAATTTGTTGTGGAAATTCGTAATTTGAGAGATTTGATAGTGTTTTGTTTACTGGTTGTGTCATATATTCTATTAGTTGAGGGTTCGCTTTTGTTTGACTCTGAAAAACATGACCCTAATCCGACCCGTTTATTTTCCGTGTGGCTTTGCGAGCTTCTTTTCTTGTAGACTGAATTCTCTTCCGTTAGGCTCCGAGCTGTTTTGGGGTAGGATGGTCTACTTTTTCCCGGAGTTACGTTGAGTCGGGGTTACGGTTGTGTCTTATATTTACAGCCTTAGTTTCACGTCCCTAATACATTCTCTTGTCATATTTTTATTCTCTTTGAGCTAAAGATGGTTGTTAAAAAACAAAAATAGTATCTATAAGCATGTTTTCGGTTTGATCTTGCAATTTCACATTGGTTATTAATTTTAGGAATTATCCGGGCGGATAATCCGGGTAGAGATAGCAAAACGATTCAAGAAACCTTCGCGTCCACCTCCTGAAATTGTGGTCTCTAAAGAGACGCGTTATAAACTGTACGTGTCGAATCTTGCATGGAAAGCTAGGTCTACTCATCTTAGAGAGTTCTTCTCTGGTGGTGAATTCAACCCCGTATCAGCCAGGGTGGTTTTCGCAGCCCCTTCCGGAAGATCATCTGGTTACGGATTTGTATCTTTTCTTACAAAAGAGGAAGCAGAAGCTGCAATTTCCGCCCTTGATGGGAAGGTAAACTATATTTTATATATCTACAAACCATATCAATGTTCTTATTCATCTCTGCCCGTTCTTTTAATTGATTAAATAACTTTTATAAAGTTAAAGTTTACCGAAAACTGTTTCCTTTTACAGGAGCTATTGGGACGGCCTATTAGTTTAAAGTTCAGTGAGAATAAGGCTGATGAATCTATGAGCGAAACAGAAGCAGAGACAGGAGCTGAAACAGAAACAGAAACGGGAACGGATTCGAGTCCTAAAGATCAAGTTCAACCTGAAGGGTGAGTGATAAACATCAACCTCTATTTTGATATTGCAGAAGAATCGGTTTTGTATATCGAGCGAAGACAATGCATATTTTGTTAGAATTTCATCTCAAACCTAGACGTAAGAATCTTATGTTTAATCTCTTACAACCTGTACACAGTTGATATTGCAGAAGAATCTTATCTTGCTTGTACAATGTCAATGAAAATGGAAATTTGTATTTCTACGAAGAATAATTTCAATTCTTTTTATCTTGCAATAAAATCATAATGCTGGTCCCTTTTCCATATATTGTTTTTAGAATCTGAGAAGCATAGTATACAATTTTAATTAGTTGGTTTGGCAGTTATTTTTGTTAATTTAAACTTGATGAAGTATTTAATTAGTTTACTATATAATTATCTAAAAATATCTTATATATATTATATTAGGAAAACAAGATTATATTTTGGTTTATAGAAGTTAATCTAGTGAATTATGGTAACTCACCCCACTAACTTGACCTACAGAAATAGGGAAGTAAGAACAATAATCTAATATGGTATACGACAATAATAATTAAAAACAAAAAGTTAAATTTGCTAAAAGAAAATAGATATGTTATCAATTTGAATAGACACAAACACTAGTTATCCGGTTCGGTCAAATTGATTTACCTCTTAGAAAAAAAAGTAATTTTTCAAATTACTCTCGTATCAAAGTACTTTTTAAAAAAAATTGATTTACCTCTTAGAAAAAAAAGTAATTTTTCAAATTACTCTCGTATCAAAGTACTTTTTAAAAAAAAAAAATCCTTTATATTTATATGAGGTTAAGAATAAGATTTTTTTCTCTATCGAGCTTTTTCAAACTCGGTTCAAGACTACGACTACTAAGTTTTTCAATCGTACTTCTTTTCGGTTCAAGACTACTACCACTCAGTTTTTCAATCGTACTTCTTTTTAAGATAAAATGAGTATTTATAATGTTAGTTATCTTAATCGAATAACAAAATCAATTATTTTTTAAAAGAATTGATTAGTTTTATTGAAATAACTAATTCTTTCTCAACTGATCAGGAACCTTGTCTAAATACCTTTGTCATCAGGACTCTTCTTCAGACGAGGGTTTTGAAGGAGCCTCATTTTCAGGACTTTTTTCTGAAAGACCCTTGTCTAAAATTTCCAAGGCAAAACCACGATATCTACCTTGCATTTAAATCAAATGGTGCTGCCAACTTCTCACCAACCACCGTGTTGCTCTCTCCGACCTCCGTCTTCTCTTCAACGAAGTTAATCAGGTCCAAGTAATGCTTGAACTTTGCTCTAGGTAATGATTTGGTGAACATGTCTCCTGGATTTTCTTTCGATGTTACTTTCTCCACCGTGATTTCTTTTGTCCCAATTATGTCCCTACTCAAATGCAATTCATGTCAATGTACTTTGTCCTTTCATTATACACTTGGTAATTCGCCTAATGAATGACACTCTGGTTGTCATAATGTATTTTCACACATCCTTGATTAATCCCCATTTCTCAAATCATACCCTTCAATCATATGGCTTCATTGACCCCTTCAACAAGGGTTATGTATTTTGCTTGAGTTGTCAACAAGGCTACAACTAATTGTTGATTGGCATTTCAAGTAATTGTTGTTCCGAACAATGTAAATACAAACCCGATAAGGATTTTCTAGTGTTTATATTACCTGCCTAGTCCACATCAACATAACCTTTCAAAGCATCTCTACATGGATCTGTTCTAGTGTATTCATACCACCCTACAAGAACCCATTCATATATCTCAGCACCCATTTCAAAGTTTGCCAGTGAACTTGGCTCGGTTTGCCATAAACCGACTTACCACACTAATTGCATAGGATAAATCCAGTCTACTACAAACCATACCATACATGATACTTCCATCTTCACTTGCATATGAAGTACTCTTCATTTTTTTTTTCTCATCCATGGATTCTGACATTGTTTAAATGATAACTTTGAATAATGGCCTAGTGGAGTGTTTACTACCTTAGAATCTGTCATTCTAAACCACTTCACCACTTTCTTCAAGTAACTTTGCTGAGATATGAACAACTCATATTTACTTCGGTCTCTCATGATATTCATCGCAAGTATCCCCATTACATTACCAAGACCATTCTTCTCAAATTCACCATTTAAATTCATTTTGAGCCTTTGAATCTCTTGTTTGTCAAAACTTGCTATAAGGGTATCATTTACATAAAAGAGGAGATAGAGAGTGATTTTATCGTCCATTTTCATCATGTACACACAATTGTCATAGTTGTTTCTCAAAACCAGTCTTTAATAAGAAAGCATCACACTGACGATACCACTGTCGTGGACTTTACTTCAATCCATACAAAGATTTATTTAACAAACATACTTTTTAGTTGCCTTCCATAAAATAGTCAGATTGTTGCATATAGATTATTTCAACTAACTCTCCATGTAAGAATGCGGTATTCACATCCATCTGTTCCAACTCAAGATCATACATTTTTATAATTTCCATAAAAATCCTTATAGAACAATGTTTCGTCACTGATGAAAATATCTCATTGTAATCGATCACTTCCAACTAAATAAAACTCTTTGCTACAAGTTTCGCTTTATACCTTGGTGCTTCAACCCCTAGCATACATTTTCTTTAATACCCACTAGCTACAAGCCTGATTTTTCTCCAATGAAAGCATTTCATCATCAATTGCCTTCGTCCAGACTTTCAAATCATTGCTTTCGAATGCCTCCCTGAAGTTCTTTGGTTCCAAGTCTTGCGCCTCTTCAGCCGCAATCAAAGCATATCTAATAAGGTCAACATAACAATATATCTTAGGTAGAATTATAACTTTTCTCTTCCTATCCCATTCTAGCTGATAGCACAAATCAGTTATTGTTTGACTTTCACTTTCTTCAACTTCTTGAGTCTGGTCCTCTTCTTCCCTCTCATCAGTGGAAGGCTCCAACTCAAACTAAATTTTCTTTATCCCTGGTTCCATCTTCCAGGTTCCATCTTCCACGGCTTTTAATGTCTCACACTTTCAGAATGACCAATACAAATACATTTCCTAACTCTAGTATCAAGCTTGTCCTGTTTGACATAGGAACACGCCAAAGCTCCAAAAACTTTCAAGTTGGAGTAGTCTACCGGCCAGTCATTCCAAAACTCTATAGGTGTCTTTAGATATATTCTTGTTGACATATGTTGATCAAGTATTTTTTAGTACTAACAACTTCTCCCTAGAAACTTTTGAGTAATCCAGCTCCTAACAACATACACTTCACCCGTTCCAACAAGGTCATGCTTATACTTTCTACAAGACCATTCTGTTGTGGTGTGTATACAACGGTTGTATGCCTCTTTATACCTTTGTTCCTGTAAAGAGGTAGAGAGCATCCAAGGGGAGTACCAGAAGAAGGTGTTTTTCATATTACCTATCACCATCCTTTACAATTTGCTAGTAAGTTTTAAATTTTCCTTTATGTACATAAGAGAGAAGAGTCAATTTTAAAAAAATGGAAATTGTTGTCTTTAATATCCTCAGATTTAAACTAGTCACGCTATATTAATTTATTGTTTTTAGCAACTATGAGCTACCATATTTGAGGATAGCCGCCTGATTTTAGGTTTTTAGATCTAGAATTCCAAGACCACCATCAAAAAATAAAAAAGCAACGATATACCAAGCCACTTTCACACCCGAACTCTTTATCTCATGGTCAGACTATAAAAAACAACAAAGAGACTAGAAAAGTTCCTTAAAACTGTAGGATGGAGAATGAATATTAAAGACCAGTAAACCTGCCTTACATAAAGCACATATATAATGAGTTGAATCTTAACCGCATAAGAGAGGTGTTTGGAAGTCCGTGAGGCAATATGAATAGTAATTATATCGAGAATAAAGTGACATTCGTTATGAGAAAGACGACCCGTGAGGAGAGGGACTCCACAATATTTGACCGGGAAAGAACCTATATTGAAACCAAATATATTAATCAACTTAGTTCTTAGAAAAGGTTAACCCTATAGGAGAATATGTGGCTCTTCTAGGACTAACTTTAAGGTTTGCGAGATCAAAAAATTCTTTAAGAACACCCTTACAGAGATTGGGAGAGTTCATTTCACTATGACAAAAAATCATCAGATTATTTGTGAAACAAAGGTTGACAATCTTAAGCTTTTAACACTTTTAATGGAATTTGAAGTTTGTATCGTTACTTTTCTCCTTGAGGATATTGGAAAGAACTTGCATGACCATGTCGAATGATAAGTGGGACAAATTACGATGTTATCTTAGACATTTTCTACCTTTGAAATTTATGCGAGGGTCACTGTTAATATTAATTGGTATAGGATGGGGTGGTGATACATTGAATAGTCTATTTGATCATCTGGGCCCAGAAATTCATGGCCACCAAGATGTCGAGAATAAGGTGTCACTGAACATTGTCAAAAGCTTTCACCATGTCGACTTTAAGAGTGACCCTCGGTCCTTTATAATTAGTTTGGTAACCTCTTAGAAGCTCTTGAGAGAAAGAATGTTGTTTGTAATGTTACGATCAGTCACAAAAGCATATTGAGATTTGCCAATCACGTAAGGAATATATTTGTTGATCATGTGGGTCATAATCTTAGAGAAAATCGTATAGACCATATTGAACCACACAATTAGCCTCAAAATCCTTGGTGAATAAGTCAGGAAACCCTCTTATGGATTAGATGGTGGTGGCATTCCAAAATGGCTCAAGACGACTAGTATTGAAGAATATTAAAATAATATCGCAAATGTATTTATCGATAATGTTCCAAGAGTGCTTGAAAAAATATGTGTTGAGGTCATCGGGCTGTGAAGATTTATCACTATCAATATTAAAAATAGTGTTTTTAATTTTTGTGCAAATAACATGACGAACCATCAAAGACATTGATGAGTCTGGATTTGGTCACCACTCTTTATAAGAACTAGACAGGGGAAATTCGGACATCATCCACCCAACCGGACAGGGACGATTCGGACAACTTTCACTTACTCGACTGTCCGAACATAACTAAAATATTAAAAACTTAATCACTTCATGATTAAGCTGATTACTTGTTTACTTAAAACTAATGGGTCTTTAAACTCGACCCGAATCCATTAAACACAACTCGAAAGCCCATGTGGCCCAAAGATAAAGGTATAAATACCCAACCACCTACATTAAATGATGGTAATAAAAATTAAATACAACCAAGCAGCTCAATTCTCCCTCTACACTCTATCCAAACATTAAATACCTTCAAAATACCAAAAAAAATTGGACAAAATTACCCTCAAACGAAAATAAATCTCACCAAATTGGCGACCACAGTGGGAGAACGACGGTGCCTGAATCTAGCATTCAAAACCATCAGAAAAAACCAGTTTGGATGAATCCGGACGTGCCGGAAGTACCACCAGCTTTGCTCGAAGTGATGGGAGAAAATGATGAGTATACCATCGAGGAGCGTGATAGATTAAAAGTTGAAATAGAAGCTCTGAGGGCAGAGAGGGCAAATATGGGTGTAAAATAGAAATCAAAGGTGTCAGTTGCTCACCATACTGACAACCCTAGAGAGCATGAGCCTTCGAAAACCCATGTGAGTACAAAGAAAACTCATGCTAGCTCTAAAAAGTCTCACCGGTCTAAACCGGTGGAGAGCTCTGATTCAGACTCAGAATCTTCCAACAGCTCCTCGGGTGAAGATGGAGTTGAAGAATCCTTGTCATCCAGCAGTGATGAGGGCCGTTCTAAAAAGAAACAAAAGTTGGTTAAAAAGTATTCAAGAAAAAGGGTCGTCTCACAGCCGGAGGCACATAGATCGGATGGTGATGGATCCTTTTTCCTTCCATGATGAGCCAGGTATCTTTGCAACTCCGAATGAGGATATCGTCTTCAGTCGTGGCCGGAATTGGAGACAATCTCCACTGTCCTCCAAGATCCTGTCCGGGAACCTTCCTAAGAGGTTTGACAGCACAAAAACGGAAAAATACGATGGTAGTAAAGACCCGGACAACCACTTGGAGCAGTTCAAAAATTTCATGATAAATTTTGATGATGACGACAAATTTCTCTGTAGAGCATTCTCCCAATCCTTTACGGGGAGTGCCCTAAAGTGGTATAACAGCCTACCACAGAGGTGCATCAGAAATTTCGATACTTTTTGGGTGGCCTTCCGGAGGCAATTTGTTGGAAGTAAGGAGGTAAAGGGCAATGGAGACACAATCATCCATTGTGCCCAAGAACCGAACGAATCTCTAAAAGAATACATAAGTCGCTTTGTAAAAACCAAAAATGGGTTGGTTGATTGCTTTGAACAAGTAGCAATAGCTTCTCTGAGGCAGGGCTTAAACCCTGGAAACCTGGCTGATTCAGTAACCCGAAAGAAGGCCATGACGTGGGGAGGTCTGTTGAATCAAGTTGGAAAGCAAATTAGTGTTGATGAAACAAAGAAAACAAGGGTGCACATGCAGGTGAGATCTGCTCCGATTGCACCAAATCCAAACCAAAACCAGTCCGAAAACAAGGCTAGGGAGGCCGGGCAGAGTCATAACAGAGCCAAAGCTCAGTCTCAACCAGCTGTTCCAGCACAGAGTCAACAATCTAGAAATAAGCGAGGACCTTGGGTCCAACCGGAGTGGTTTGCAGAATTAAAAGAAAACGTAGCCACTATTTATGATAAAACAAAAGACGAAGTACATTATAGAAGGTCGGCTGCGTTACAATCTCCTAGGGAGAGCCGTAACAATTGTTTTTGTCAGTATCATAATGATACTGGCCATACCACCGAGGATTGTATTGCTTTGAAGCAAGAAGTCCCGAATTTAATTGAAAGAGGAAAGTTAGGAGCATATGTTAAAAGAAGAGGAGGCAATAGGCCTGATAACACTCATCGGGTTGGTCCAAACAATGCAGGCACATTGGCTCTGGAAGGGGCCATGGTGATAGTCGAGAGATTTGATGTAGAGTCAGAGTACTTGGATCCTGATCTGACCCGGAATAAAGTGGGAGTTATCGCATAAAATTGCAAGTAGGTGTCCGGACTTATCAACTTTTTTGAGTCACTCACAATTTTCGGAGGAGACACTATGACAGCACCCACTGCTTCTTCAAGAAAGAGGCATGTTCATACTTTAGCTACCCAACTGGAGGGAGGCATGACTTCCTATCAATCATAGATTTCATTTTCCTTCATTGTTTTCGATGAAGATGACTTGAGGGATATAGCTAGTCCTCATGAAGATGATGTCGTCATAGGAGCATCCATTGGGGGCAATGACATAAGACGAATTCTGGTGGACACCGGAAGTTCTGCCAATATTCTTTTTTTAACTTCCTACAAAAAGATGAAAAATCCAGAAGTAATTCAGCGTTCAAACAGGTCGATTGTAGGTTTCACTGGAAGCTCAGCAGATGTGATCGGGGAGTTCGAGGAGGAAGTTTTGTTGGGCAAAGGCCCTTTTAAGAAAATTGTTAGAATACTGTTCGTCGTGGTGGATTGTCCCACTTGTTATAATGATATTCTAGGGAGGTCTTGGCTCTCTAGGATTCATGCGGTGGCCTCAACAGTCCACCAATGTTTGAAATATGTTGTGCAAGGACAAGTGGGAGTTGTTCGGAGCAGCCAAAAGATAGCAAGAGAGTGTTATGCAACAGCGTTGGCCCCCCAGACATTGGGGGCAGTTCGGATTAACGAAGAATAGCAGTTTGAGGGGATTTCTGGGGGAGAGGGTGAGATTGATGACCCTAGAGAGACCCCTGGAGTTTTAATACCGATTGAAGAAGTTGAAACACATTCTTTGGCTGAGGAAAAAAATGTCAAGATAGGGTCCAAGATAACATCGGAGTTAAAGGGTAAGATGTTAAAGTTCTTTAAAGACCATCAGCATGTTTTTGCTTGGTGTAATGCTGATGTTACCGGAGTACCAGCAGATATTATATCACAACAACTGTCCATCCGAAGGGACATAGCACATGTGATACAAAAAAGAAGAGCTTTTCTAAGGAAAAGGCTGATGTCATAGTTCAAGAGGTTGACCGACTTACTAAAATGGGGAATATAAAGGAGTCTCAGTACACTTTATGGACAGCCAATCCGGTATTAGTGAAAAAGAAAAATAGCAAGTGGTGTATGTGTATCGATTTCACAGATTTCAACAGGGCTTGCCCGAAGGATTTATACCCAGTTCCCCGGATTGATCAGTTGGTGGATTCCACATCTGGGAACAAGCTGCTATCTTTTATGGATGCTTTCTCCGGGTATAATCAGATTCAAATGGATCCGAAGGATCAGGAGCATACTACATTTGTTACCGATAGGGGCCTTCATTGTTACAAGGTGATGCCGTTTGGATTAAAAAATGCCGGGGTTACTTATCAGAGGTTGGTAAATAAGGCTTTTGCTGATCAAATTGGAAGAAACATGGAAGTATACATCGACGATATGATGGTGAAAAGTGCGGACGAAGAGCTACACTTGGCAGATCTCCAGGAAACTTTTGCTAACTTAGTGAAAGTGAATTTGAAATTAAACCCAGAAAAGTGTATATTTGGGGTACAGTCCGGCAAATTCCTAGGGTATGTGATAAGTGAGCAAGGGATACAGCCTGATCCGGACCAACTTAATGCTTTGCTGCAGATGGAGCCTCCTCGGAATATTAAAGAAGTATAACGTTTGACTGGGAGACTAGCTGCACTAAACCGTTTTATTTCAAGGTCTTCGGACAAGTGCGCCCTATATTTTCAAACTTTAAAAGGTGCAAAAGATTTCAATTGGTCCCCACAGTGTGATGAGGCTTTCGATGAGATTAAAAAACACTTGTCTTCCCCCAAGACTTTGTCTAAACCCATTGATGGAGAAACTCTCTTCGTATATTTGGCCGTTTCAGATTATTCCATAAGTTCAGTATTGGTAAGAGAAGTAGATAATTGTCCACATCCAGTGTATTACATCATCAAGAGCTTGATAGATGCAGAACAACGCTATCTGAAGCTTGAAAAATTAGCATTAGCCCTGGTGATTGCTGCGAGGAAGATGAGGCCTTATTTTCAGGTCATCCCATTATTGTCCGGATGTCTTTTCCTTTAAAAACGTTCTTCAAAAGGCATACGTTTCAAGTAGAATGACTAAGTGGTCAGTAGAATTGGGGGACTTCGATGTTGATTTTGCCCCTCAGGCAGCGATCAAAGCCCAAGCTGTGGCTGATTTCTTAGTTGAATTCCATTCAGATAGGGATACAAAGCAAACAACTGATATGAAAGACAAAAGAGTATGGGTCATCCGGAATGATGGTGGATCAAGTACCATGGGATGTGGTGCAGGGGTATGCTTGACCTCTCCATACGGTGACAGAATGTATCAAGCTATATGTTTTGCTTTCAGGGCTTCTAATAATGAGTCTGAATATGAAGCTGCTATAGCTGGCTTGAAATTGGCTCTTATTTGTGGAGCCAAAAGGGTCAAGTTAATGAGCGACTCTCAGCTTCTTATCCATCATGCACAAGGTCAATCTGATGCCAAAAAAGGAACAGTTGGTTAAATACTTACTTCTTCTTAAAGAAGTAGCTCTTAATTTTAAAAGCATCATCTACGAACACATTCCCCGAACAGAAAATATACTGGCAGACTCCTTGGCAACTATAGCCTATACTGAGTCATACCCTTGGATTCATGTGCTGGAATTCCCATCCATTCGAATCAGTCTGGGTAAGGAAGAAGAAATTTTCGATATACAGATAAAACAACCTCAAGATTGGAGATTTTCTCTCCTTCAATATCTTTCAGATGGCATATTGTCATCGGATAAATCAATAGCAAGAAAAGTAAAATACAAGGCTCGTGGTTTTGTCATCCTAAGAGATATTCTTTATAAAAAATCTTATAGTAGACCCCTCTTACAATGTTTGGGGGTCGACGAATCTCAGATAGTGCTCTCTGAATTACATGATGGTGAGGGATCAGCTCACTGTGAATTCAGGGCTCTGACAAGGAGAGTTTTATTAGCTGGGTATTATTGGCCCTCTATAATGCAAGATGCTAAGGAGTTGGTCAGGAGGTGTGACTCATGCCAGAGATATAGCAATGAAATTCATATCCTAACCATCCCTTTGGAGTCAATTACTGAGCCATTGCCTTTTTCTCGATGGGGGTTGGACTTAGTGGGACCTCTACCCATGGCTTCTGGAGGGCGTCGAACTGTAATTGTTGCTATTGATTACTTTTCGAAGTGGATTAAAGCAGCTCCGTTGGCAGATACAACATCAAAAGCTGTTATAAAATTCGTTTTATCCAATATATGCTGCAGATTTGGAATTCCACAAAAGATAACAACAGACAATGGACCACAGTTCGACAACAAGGGAAATGAAGAGTTTCTGTGCCTCTAGAGGTATACAACATTGCTTCTCTTCCCCTTTCCACCCACAAGAAAATGGTCAGATCGAAGTGGCCAACAGGATAATACTGTCCGGTCTGAATAAGAATTTAGAAGGGGCTGCTGGGAAATGGCCTAGTTATTTACAAGAAGTTTTGTGGGCTTACCGGACCACTCCCGGGGCTGCAACACAAGAGTATCCATTTGCCTTAGTATATGGAATGAATGTCATAGCTCCTATAGAAGCTACTCTCCCTTCGTTTCGAGTTCATAATTTTTCTGAACACACTAACAAGGTGGTCATCAGAGGCCAACTTGACTTAATAGAGGAAAGAAGAGTTAAGGCTCACCTTAGAGTTGTACACTATCAAGGTTTGATGAGAAGCGGGTTCGCTTCTAAAATTAAGAGAAGGGATTTTCAACCGGGGGACAAGGTGTTGAGAAAAGTTTTCCTACACACTAAAGAGAAGCAGTTCGGTAAATTGGCTCCAACTTGGGAAGGACCCTATGTGGTCATTGAAAAGCTTAAGCCTGGGACATACCGGCTCCAAGACAAATATGGAAGGATTTTGAATCACCCTTGGAATATTGAACACCTCCGGTTGTACTTGGAATAGAAACTGTGTAAATATTTACTTGTTTAAAAGTTCATGTAAATATTTGGGGGCATACTCTTTCCTACTTTGGTGGGGCGGGGAGGTTTTAATGAGGTGTCCGGGCTCTTTTATAAAATTTAATGCCTTTTTAAAAATCCGGAGTGTTTTTACTTAATAATTTTCGGTAAAGTTTTTATTTGAACAGGTCGGATTAAATTGAAGGAGTGATGACTACTTAATCATTTGTCATCAGAGAATTTAAACACTCTCACGTTAAAACATTTATGAAATAACTAAGGGTTGTTTAAACATCAGCTACCCATTAAAACATACGAAGTGCCTTGGCCATCCAAGGACTTTAAATTGTCAAAACAAAAATATTTATCCGGTCAAAGACCGGACACAGTTACAAAAATTCCTTGGCCATCCAAGGACTTTGGTTCAATAAAAAAAAAGTGAAAAGATAATTGATACTCTAAGACTGAGCCTTTGAAGATGGCTCAGCCTCACTAGTTTTCTTCTTCTTGAGATGATCATTTTCCTCATCTGGACTCTCCCTGGTGTTCTCTTCTTCATCGGATGAGTCAGCACTGGCGTAATCATGCTTATCTCCATCAGCCATTGTGTGGAAGGGAAGGTTTTCGTACTTTATAAAGGTCCATAAATCTCCCAGATTCCTCTTCGGAAATTTCTCATGAAAGAGCAAGACCATGTCCGATTTCACTTTGGCATATATTTCTTTCTGAGTGTCTATTACTTGGTTGGTATAAACATCAATCCTACCTTGGATTTTTGCTTTTTGCTCCCTTAGCTAATCAGTTTTTTCTTGCGCAGCCTTGGACACCGAGTCCTCGAGCGAGATCTTGTCATTGGTCAAAGTATGAATGACCATGTCCTTAGCCTTCACCTCATCTTTCGAAGAAGAGAGATCTTTCTCCAACTTAGATTGCTTTATTCGGAGTTCTTTAATAGTATCTTCTAAGGTAGCTACCTTTGTGGCCCAACCCTCTTGGTTCTTCTTTAACTCCTCACTCTCCCTCTTCAATCAGCATTTTGGTTGGAAATGAGGAGGTCACCGGACAATTTCTCTTTGTCAGAATTAAGGGCATTAATAATAGCTGACTGACCTCGCACTTGCTTCTCCAAACTAAGCACTGGCTGAATATTACTCAATATAGAGTGAGTTATAATATCTCTTTCACTTGAGACAGAGAAAGACTTACCATTGAAGTTAAAGATGTTCGAAGAGCTCGGGGGAAGGTAAGGTCCAGCAAAGTCATCCTAGGGAGGTTTTTGAAGTAAAGACCAATTTCTTCAAGACCACTAATATCAACACCATCAATGATGATATCCCCTCATGCACCCCCTCCAGTTTGGAAGTCACTAGGGATGCCTTCTGCTTGAGTTGGGTCAGTAGGGTCAATAAAAAGAAGGGACTCCGGAGGCCGTAGGGAAACCTCATCACCTTTGGAGGTCTTTTTCTTCTTGGCCTCTCTATCCTTTCCCTCTGATCCTCGTTTCCTATCTCTATTAGGAACCCTTGGAGGTTTTGGAGATCATGCCACTTCCTTATTACTTTCATGCTCCCCTACTTCTAGAAGAGCAGCATTAATCTGTCCTTGATCTGGCCCCTCTTGGTTTGTTGGAGCAGTTTCCTCCACTTCGGTGGGATTGGCTTCCACCGCACTCTGCTTGCCTTTACTTTTCTTTCCCTTCATCTTACTTGGGGCTTTGGCTCTACCAGGCAGGTACAATGCCCCATCTGGCGCGTGTGTTCTTTTGAGGACTACTTTCGGAGGGGTGGGGTGGTAAGTTCCTCCCAGGATAAGTCCCTCTGGTCAGTTGTATTCCAGAGGTAAGACCTTGTTAGATTTCCTCCGGTAAAGGCATTGTGGAAGCGATTCCCCCACTTCTCAGCAGCCCAAGCATTTAGCTTGGTGCAAGTGGTCTGCCCAGCCTTCAAGTAGTCACTGAAGTCCTTAGGAAGCACTGCCAAGAAAGAAAAAAAAAAGACAAGTCAGATAAACAAATTTGTGAAAAATAAAGATGGGAATGTGAGATGGGATTCTCACCATAGTTTCTCTTTGCCTTTGTCCTTCTTGGCAGCAATATCCTCACTTGTCTGCCCGGAGACTTCGGACTCAAAGGGAGCTTCTTCAACAGAATCCTCCATCACTTCTTCCATTACCAGGGAGGGGTTTTCAGTTGTTTTTGGGTGAGGGGAGCTAGAGGTTGGCTCAGCATGCCCTCTGGACTGTTGGGCTTCACTAGCTTCTTGTACTCTGGCCTCCGGTTGGGGCTCAGATGCAGTGGTTTCTTTTCAGAGACTTGAACTGGATGCCTCCGGGCCGGACAGCTTGTCCTTAGGATTCTGGATGGGTGCCTCTGACCCTGTATTGCTATCTTTAGCCCCTGATTTGGAAGGTGTACCTTTTAGAGCTTGCCCTTTTACCAAGCGACCTCTTCTCCGATCTACTAACTTCTCTGGAGAGGCATCAGCATTCGATCCCATAGCAATGAATGGGGAAGGTTTCTTAAAACTGGTGACTACCTGCCCTGCTTCAACAGTAGGCTCTGGTTCCTGAACCGATGAGCCCGAAACAATTGGTGAAAGGGTGGATTGGAACAACCTCCTAGGTTTAACGCTTTTGGTTGAAGAAGAGCCCTGGTCAGGCTCTGTGCTTGGTGTTTCTGGTTTATCGACGGGGGAAACAGGGAGGCCGACAGCAATGCGCCTTTCTCGTTCAACCTTTTGAGTTTTTTCTAATTCTGACAAATTGAGCCACCCACCTTTTATTAAAGTGTTTCTTGCTGTGAACATAAACTCCCACCGAAAGAAAGTGTTTGTTTTTTAGAGAGAAAACTTTGAAGTTTAGTAGAGCAAGGATGATGAAGATGGTAAAACAGTAGAAAAAAGACTAATTTATAGTAAATATGCAAAAGATGTTTTGATACCTAGGAGAATTCGAAAGGGTTGCAATGATTAAGAACGACGCTGATGTCATCCTCATTAAATGAAGAGGTTGTTTTTTTAAGAAAGTGGGAGCGCCGTTCTAGGGAAAAAAGCGGCTGATGTGGCGAACCAGAGAGAGACACGTGTCCCACGATTTCTGGCAAAAATCGTTTAGTTTCTGAGAACTTTTTCAGTTCGGATAAAGCTATTACACAGTTCGAAAATCTGTCCGGATATGACTATGGCCAGCTACAGGCTATTTTTTAGGTCTTGCCAAAGGCCTTTGAACACCACCTAAAAAAGGAGCTACTGATGAGTCTGGATTTGGTCACCACTCTTTATAAGAACCGGACAGGGGCAATTCGGACATCATCCACCCAACCGGACAGGGACGATTCGGAAAACTTTCACTTACTGGACTGTCCGAACAGAACTAAAGTATTAAAAACTTAATCACTTCATGACTAAGCTGATTACTTGTTTACTTAAAACTAATGGGTCTTTAAACTCGACCCGAATCCATTAAACACAACCCGAAAGCTCATGTGGCCCAAAGATAAAGGTATAAATACCCAACCACCTACATTAAATGAGGGTAATGAAAATTAAATACAATCAGGCAACTCAATTCTCCCTCTACACTCTATCCAAACATTAAATACCTTCAAAATACCACAAAACTCTTGACAAAATTACCCTCAAACGAAAATAAACCTCACCAAACATGTCTTGGGAATTAACTTTTTCATAAATAAGTGAGGATACTCTAGCGAAACCATGGTATCCCAAAAGAAAAATAAAACCTAAATGGTTGGAGAAATAGTTGACTAAGACGCTCGCCACCTCATTTGAAAAAGTGGCAAGGTCTCTATTATTGTTAAAGTTTTGAGACTATTTTACTACTCAAAATACAGTGTTTCATACTTTTAACTAATTTCTTAGCTTTTTTCTTTCTTTTTTAATTCCCTCGAAAATGCCATCAAATAAAATTATCTCCGATTTCCATGGTTTTATATAATTATGTTAAATTCAATAAATTATAATATCTCACATCAAAATCAAACATTGTTTTTAGTAGGCCCAATATTATTTAACTATATATATATATATATATATATATATATAAATAAAGTGACTGGTACTGGCTAAACTATGGTCGAAAACTTTAAAATCAGTACTCATAAATTTATCTTTTATTAAAAACCTATTTTCAAAATTTTTAACTCTTGTTTTTATTTTATCATGTCGATAGTAGAAATATTATGTGTTTATTTTGAACTAGTTGATTGGCTTATAAACTGGAAACCAAACTACTCCTGTTTCGGCCATAACAAAAGGGTGCAATTAGAACTACAAAAGGACTGCACTTTGCTTACATGTTAAGATTGAGAATATATGAGACATTACAGACATATTCAAATTTTGTTACACAAGAAAAACAAAAGTATACAAGCTTAGACTTAAGACTTAAGAGCACTGGAGATAAAGTAAAGTCAAAAATGAAAGAAAGAGACCACTAAGCATTCAACTTTGAATCATTGGTTTCCTTCAATTGACTCTTCTCCTCTCTATCTTTGCTTTTATTGAAACAAACAACCATCTTTTTGCAGGTTTTGACTCAGCTTTATTTTACTATGTCAGTCTGTCACTAAAGTTTTTGTTATTCCAGTTATATTTGTATCAATAAGAATTTTTATTGTGTTATTTGCGGTAATCATAAATGCACAAAAAAATTACAAATGTAACTATGGATGTATCATGATTGTTTTTATACAGATATATCATTAATGTCTGTTGTGCAATTGATCTCCTGGCTAACCAAAACTTTTAGCAGACATTATATATTATAAGACTAAATTTGGTTACAAAAAGATAATCGGTCCAAAATTGTTGTTAAATTTAAGAATTTATCAAAATTGGATTTTTATCTCCGTCGAGACTGACTTTTTCACCGGACGAAAAAGCTCTCCCCTAGTGAATCTAAGCAATTTAAGGGGAGAAGGTCCATCCAGACGAGGGAATCTATGCAGTTTAAAGGGAGAAGGTCCATCCAGACGAGTGATCTTCTACGACGGGCGACCAAAGTTAGCCAAAACCTATATAATATTCTTTAAAGAGTTGATGCATTTCCTTATGCTTAGGTTTGTTGTCGTGCTATCGCATTTCGGACGACAAAACTCGTCCGAAACCGATTTAACATATTATCCAGCAGTTTATACGATTCGTTCCGATAAAATTTGATAAAAATTCGATACATGTAATATATAAAAAACTAGATTTAGTCGCTAGATTGCAACATGATAAATGCAATATGCAAATAATAATGAAAAGGATAATATTAGTTTTAGAATATGCTGACTTTAGAATATATTAAGTTATGAAATGATTATTAATATAATAATTTAATTGTAAATTTAAATTTATATCAATTCTAATTAAAATTATTATCGCGGTTTTGAATCCACTAATCTATCTTGAACCGACGGCTCACAAACTAATTTGAATAATGTTGTTGAACCATCCATGAGCCAAAGTTTGAACCTAACCTCTCCAAAGGGTAGCCGAGTTGGTTGAATAACACATGATTGAGTCCCTCTACATACATTTTCTTGGCAGAGTTTGTCATCTTGTCTAGTTTAGCTTTTGGCGTTGGTTTGCAGGCTATTGCATCAGACCGTTTACAACTTTGTCTGGTTTAACTTCTGACGTTGGTTTGCAGGCTATTGCGTTAGACCGACGGTTTTATCCGTGTTCCCTCCAAAAAAAAAGTTTGAACCTAACCTCTGATTACTCGATAGTAAAAGGTTGTGCCAAATGATATAACTTAAAATATATATGATTAGTGTAAGAACCCAGCACCTTTACATTAGTCAATAAATCACCATCCTCAAATTTAAAGATAGCTAAAGAAAAAGAAAACAAAAGTAGCAATAGAGAAAAGAAAGAGAATGACAACACAACAACACTATGCCATCTCCTCATTTCTTTGCTTTTTATGCAACCTCCTTTTGCTTTATGCAGAGAAGTTCATCACCCAACAACAAACAACACTTTTTCTCATTCTATTTTAGCTCTCTTCTTTCAGTCAAACACACACCCTTATAAGTAATCACCCTTATAGTTGTTAGTTGATATAGTGAATGGCAGTGGCAGCAGATCCAAACAATATGGTGCCATATATGAACACCAAAGACTGTTCTCAAGGCTTTTGCACCATCTACTGTCCACAATGGTGTTACATCATTTATCCACCTCCACCACAAACTTTTCAACTCCCAAACCAAACTCAAAACTCTAATATCTCCCCTCTTCTTATCGCCATTATTGGCATTTTAGCCAGTATTTTCCTTGTTGTCACTTACTACACTGTCCTCGCCAAATTCTGGCCTTCTACAACGACCGATCGTCTAAACCAAAACCCAGATGAGATTATAGATGATAACCACAACCCTTCTCTTCACGAGGCATGGCACGCCACAACTACTGGTCTAGATGAAGCTCTAATCAACTCTATCACCGTTTGCAAGTACAAAAAGGATGATGGTTTAGTGGCAAAAATGGAGTGTTCTGTTTGTCTAAGCGAGTTTAGAGATAGTGAGGTTTTAAGGCTTTTGCCTAAATGTAGCCATGCTTTTCATGTTGTTTGTATCGATACATGGCTTAAATCTCACTCTAATTGTCCTCTTTGTCGAGCGGCTATAGTGTTGGAAACTACTAATCAAGACTTGGAAAGTGGAGTTGCTGTTGAGGAATCGCGCACTAGGGGTTTTGATGAGAGTGAGGATTTAGAAAACAGAGATGGTTATTATGATATTCGGTCTAGAAGGTCTGTGTCTATGGATTATTCGTGTCAAGTATCGGTTGCTGATATATTACGGACTGAAGAGTGCGAAACAAGTGGGGAAGATTGTAAATTTGGTGATAGGAAAAGAGTTTTGAATTGTGTTTCCATCAACAGATCCTTTTCCGATGGAAGATTCTTGTTTGGACGCCAAGAAAGAGTGTTTCAGACTTAGGTTATTCCACTTTGAATGTTAGGGTGAAATGAAACTGTTATGATTATCATGTAAAAATAGAGAAGAGAACTAGAAGACATGTTTTAGCTTGAAATGTCGGTCTTCGCAGTTGTATCATGATTCAACTTGTTAAACAAACCTCAAATCTTATACTTCCAAAATCAATAGAATCGAACTTGCAAATAATAAATCTCCAGATACTATTTAACATCCATGAAACTGTGCCGCCACATAATTCATAAAAAACAAAAAAATTGACCATTTGAGGTTCAATATGACTATGCAAGACAATAAGATGGATTATCTTATCTTTACATAAGATCAAACTGCAAAAATAAGAAAAAGAAAGACCAAAAGCTATGTATTGTTATCGTAATATCGGAACTGCGCGCCTCATAACACCTTGGGAACCAGACTTTTTGCAGGGACTTGCCTTTTTCTTTCTTTTGTTAGGACAACCATCATCGCTCACTCCCATTGCAGCAGTCAGCATATTTGCTCGTGATGATGGCATTCTCTTTAGGTATCTAATGGCCATTCCTCTGTTTAAATTATCAGCCTCCTTGTTTATTGCCTGCTTCTTCTGACCCACTTGCTGTTTCGCTATTTTCACTTGATCTCGAGGAATCCGGAAACTTCCTGCTGCCAAAAGTATAAATCAGGTTGGAAAAAAGTTACTTCCTAAGATAAAATTACAACTGAGGACGAGGTAGATTGTCTTTTACCTTGTTGTCTTCTTGTAGGGTTCGGATTAGGACATTCTGATGAGGTCGCAGCACCTGGAAGCTCTGGAAAAGTAGCAGCAGTAGTACAACACTCCTCACTATCTTGGAGTCTTCTTGTAGGATATGGATCCTGACATCTTGATGAGGTGGCAGGAGCTGGAGTCTCTGGCAAAACAGTAGCAGTAGAACAACACTTATCAAAACTAGATGCGGTCACGGTGCAATCAGCCATCTGGGCATCATTCTCAATTGATAACTCATAATCAAGAGCAGAAGCCTCATTGATTTTCAACCCTTCAACTCTTGTTACAGGAGGCGGAACAATCAAAGTTTGGCCAACAAAATTCTCACTACCAATCTGATCAAAAGTACCCTTAACACCTTCAGTCTCCAAAACAGATTTGGGTGATGTATTTCTTAGGTTTGACTCAGGTAGAGGTAGCCTTTTTTGTCCCAATAGATCTGAAAACCATGGTACATCCTGTCGCACATAGAACAGAATATATGCATCTCGTGACAGGACAACTTCTTCTCCAACCCTGAATACCTGTCAACAAATACTGAACTGCATTACAAAAAACTATAACAGCAGAAACCAAGTCAAAGAAATATCTGAAGGAAAGTAAATTAAGAATCAATGTCGTGAAACTAGAGTTAGTGTTGGAATCAATTGAACTGTAAAAGGTTGTTACCTTTGCATCATTCAGCTTATGCCAGGTGTCTGGAGACGATCGCACATAGGAAAAGTAGTGGCCAGAAGTTATAGAGCTCCCTCTGTGCTCCACAAGTGCGTAAAGATTATACTTCAATCCAACCTTGAAAGAAAAAAATATTTTAGATAACATGAATCCTCAAAGGGTCCCTGAAGAAATATGCATCAAATATAAATCATAATGTCAAAAAGGCATTTATACATCCCAAAAATAATAAAAAAGTATTCAAGAAAATTAGAAGTAGAGGAAAAATAACTTTTAACTTGTTACAGTTTACTAGTTTAATTCATTTAAGATCCAATTAAAAAACAGCAGTTTTATATTTTAAAATCAGATTCAAAATTAAATTATAAACAAGGTTTAATGATCTGTTTAAAATATTGAAATTTGCTCTTTACATGTAAAAATTTTAAAACACAGTTAAAATCACAGAGGCAATTAGTTCTTCAAATTCAAGTTGGGATCTCTTAATCTTCAAGGTATAACTATGGGGATCTTGTTTTGGGAATAAGGGTGATATGGTATGTTTAGTTTTCTGAGTTTTGGAATGGATTTTTTATTGGGTTTGACCAAACCCAAAAATAAATTAATACTGGCTACTCTATAAGACCCCATAAACTAGGACAAATTCCAACAATGAATTAATAAGAGAAATAGAAAAGTAGATACTCACTTCACTGGACTGACTATTGACTGAGTAGGGTGTTAAGTCAAGCTCCAGTGGGAAATCAACACGATTAGATATTTTCTCAACAGACATTCCATCGTTCTTAAACCTCTTCAAATGCAATGCAGCAACTAAAGGGGACTGGTCGATCATAAGTTGCTTCTCCTTGAACACTTTTTTCTCACAATTGTCGCATGTTAACTCATCCTCAAGTTTCTCTACACTTGTGAAAGATTGGAGTGCCCCTTGAAGAGAGTCCATATCTTCTATCTCCAAACTCAACCCAAGCGAGGCCTCATATGTGTCGGACCAATGACCACAGTTGCAACAGCTTAGCTGAAACCAGAAAAAACTTTTTAGTAAACACGAGTTTTTTTGTTCTACAAATGCAAAACTATTCATTTCTCCTTACCCTGCTCATAAGACGTCCACCGAAAACCTGCTCAACCATGTTGGCATTTTGAGAGCAGAAACCTCTATTGGAATCCAAACAGCATTTTTCAAGCTTATCTAGGAAGGACTGCAGGAATTCATGGGCATCTTCTTGTTCGTATTTGCCAAAACTAGATGAAAAATCTGAAAGAAATTTTAATCAAGGGTTACTTGTGTAATCATGAAACCTACTAAAAAACATGACACAAATCCTACAAGCAAACTAACTAATGAAATAAATAATAAAATTATAAGATTAGATCAGTCTGCAGAAACCACCTAAATAGTATGAATCGCAAATAATTAAGTATTACTATAAGCTTGGTACATAGTTAAAGAGTATAATATAAACAAAGACGAACAGAGTCAACAGAGTTGAAATGCCTACAGTTCAAATTGTGGACGAGTTTGAAAGGTTTGACGAGCCCACCAGAAAAGCTGAGTACAAGATCAATGTGTTCACTAAGAGCGCAGATGACGCAAAAATCTTCGATATTGCCTGCAAAAAGACAGATGTATAAACCGGAAAGAAAAAGTTAGAGATACAAAATTGAGACTAAACCACATTATATGCTATGATATTAACTCAAAGCAAGAATCTTTACGTTGGCATGAATATGAATGGTTGTAGGTTCCAAGTCGCTGAAGAAGAGGAACAGTGTGAGTGATGCACTGCAACACTGAATTCATATAGCAAGTGTTACCCAAATTCCAAAGTCCAGCACCCTACAAGTACACAAACGAATGAACAGATTACACGAAAGAAAAACAAACATAATCGAATAGACTACCACGTTTAAGAAACGAAACCATACCACTCCAGTTGGTTCTGCCGATGTATATTTCCAAGCATTAGAGATCGGCGACCGGGAAATATCATCCACACTTGAACTATAGCTCGGGAATGTATACCATCCATCGTCGATAAACTCATCATCATTACCTAGGAGAGAGAAATTGGGACTACCGTACTCAGCTTGAGGTGACCTAGTATCTTCCTCCATAACATCGCCTTGCAAAGAAGACCTCGACGACCCAGTTGCAGCACAAGACGAAGGAGTCAGAGATTGCCGACTTAGGGTTTCTGGTGAATACCCATCATCAAGATTTTCCGGCGACGGCTGATCCTCCGGCGACATAGTCGATTCGATTTCTTCCGGTTTGGGCGAAGAAAGAACCAAAGACTGATCGATCGAGATACTAATCTCCGAAGTAGGTGACTCGTCACCTAGGGTTTTGACAGAACCAGCAATTCCGGACGAGATCGGAAGGCGCTTATTGACATACGACGGAGAAGGAGAAAGAGAAGGGGAATGAGGCGGATCACCTAGGGTTTGCGAAACCGGCGAATCTAGAAGGCCTTCGATTAGGGGAATTGGCGAAATCCCTATCCCATCAGTGGGTAGGAGAGCAGGAGGAGTGATGGAAGTCGAAATTGGGGAGGAGGGAGGCGGAGTCTGGTGAGGAGAAAGCGAATCGGAGGCGTAGAAAGTGGTGAGGAGGGTTTGAGAGGAGATATGAGTCTCCATTGATGGAGAAAGAAAAGGGGTGTTGAATTGAGAGGATCTTGGAGACGATGGAGTCGGAGGAGGGGGGTTAGATATGTTTTGCGAAGAGGGAAAACGAAAATAAAAACAGGTAATTGAAATAAGAGGAGGGAAGTCGAAAAATGTAGCGAGATTTTGGGAAATAAAAAAGGATTTTTTGAAAAAAGTGCAAATTCTGCCACCGCTTCCTTTGGTTTTTTCAGGTACGAGTACGATAGATAGATAGATAGATTTTCCGTTATTTTACTTATAAGAGCGTCCCAAATAGTTTTTCTTTGTGTTTGAGATAAATATAGATAGAATTTTACAACTCAAAAATATTAAATTATGGATTTTTTTACAAATTCCCTAATATTAATATTAAGATAGTTATTTTATTTTTTAAAATAAAAAAAAATAGTATTATAAAAAAAAAGTAAATATCTAAATAAATATACACTATTAAATTAAAAAGAAAATTGTGAGTATACCTTGTCATTTGAATTTAAATTGATAGTTGGAAACTTCTTTTCAATAAAAAAAATAGGTATATTTGTTATTAACGGTCAAAATAGAGACTCTTGGGAATACGGGATGCGAGATAAAATATGTTACAATATGTATATATAATTATATGCACTAAATGTGAGACAAATTATAAATGAAGAATACGATATACTAATATACTAGAGTAGTTAACACATTAAGAAATTTCACTTACTTCTTTATGTTTTTTTGAATATTTTTTTATATAGATCACCTCTTTTTACACAACAATCGTCAATTCAATATTTCACATTTAATGAGTTCGATTCTTATGTACAATAGGAATGTCATTCTGAAACAGCGTGAGGTTCATGTACAGAAGTTGTATATTAGTAAGTATGGGCAGCGTGACCAAACATTTAAGAAATATCAAATACAATACCAGACAAATACCATTGCAAAACCAAGCAGATGAAAACTATAGGATGCGAAACACTAATAAATGTATGAAAATGTGAAACACGAGATATTAATCTTTTGCGTAATATAAAATACGAGACAATGACAAATGTAAGCAAGTGTTTATTATTCACCAGAAAAATAAAAAAGGATTTTTTGAAAAAAGTGCAAATTCTGTCGCGGCTTGCTATGGTTTGTTCATGTACGAATGCGATAGATAGATAGATAGATTTTCCGTTATTTTACTTATAAGAGCGTAGTCCCAATAGTTTTTCATTGTGTTTGAGATAAATAAAATATAGATAGAATTTTACAAAAAAAAATATTAGATTATGGATTTTTATACAAATTCGCTAATATTAATATTAAGATAGTTATTTTATTTTTTAAAATAAAAAAAACATTATAAAATATTATAGAAAAAAGTAAACATCTAAATAAATATAGACTATTAAATTAAAAAGAAAATTGTGAGTATAGGTAACCTTGTCATTTGAATTTAAATTGATAGTTGGAAATTTATTTTCAATAAAAAAATTAGGTATATTTGTTATTAACGGTCAAAATAGAGACTTTTGGGAATGCGGGATGCGAGATAAAATATGTTACAGTATGTATATATAATTAAATGCACTAAATGTGAGACAAATTATAAATGAAGAATACGATATACTGATATACTAGAGTAGTTAACACATTAAGAAATTTCACTTACTTCTTTATGTTTTTTTGAGAAAAAAAAAATTATATAGATCACCTCTTTTTACACGACAATCGTCAATTCAATATTTCACATTTAATGAGTTTGATTCTTATGTACAATAGGAATGTCATTCTGAAACAGCGGGAGGTTCATGTACAGAAGTTGTATATTAGTGAGTATGGGCAGCGTGACCAAACATTTAAGAAATATCAAATACAAAACCAGACAAATACCATTGCGAAACCAAGCAGATGAAAACTATAGGATGCGAAACACTAATAAATGTATGAAAATGTGAAACACGAGATATTAACCTTTTGCGTAATATAAAATACGAGACAATGACAAATGTAAGCAAGTGTTAGATGTCAAACTAGTTAAGTTACAAACAATTACATAGGTTCACCAAATTTTACGAATACATAGGTTTCCAAAAAATATATCAAAATTGTTAAAGAAGGTTTGTCCAATACAAAATTTTCTTATCTTACTTGATTTTCACTTATTTCTTTCTCCAAAACTATCATGAATTCAACATTTTTTATACGATGAACAATAGGCTCTTGGTTTTTAATAATTTAGATCGCATATTTCTAAAAAAGAAAAGTATTCATTTCATGAGCACGAGGCTCCTAATTTTAAACAATATGAATCATATTTTTTCTTGAAAGTAGCTATCAATTCAATATTTTCCATTCGATAAGCGTGATGCTTATGTAAAACATGAAAATCGTTATGTATACCAAGAGGTTCATATATATAAGTTATACAATTTACACCTGAAAAGACTTGTACATCAAAATGATGTTGCACAAATGTTGTATTATTTACAACAGAGAAGGCATGTGCATCATTAGGATATTGTATGTTATCATGATCTTGTGCATAATAAGAGACCTGATCTTTTATTTCGATACATGTTTTTTATAAGGTGATTCTTCCACAACACGTGCTCTCTTTTTATATGTTTTACGTTTATTAGAATACATTTCTTCAACCTCCATATTTTCTTGTAATATATGTATTGTGAGTGTATTGGTTTGCCTATATTTCTCCATATATTCTCTATATATATATATATATATTATTTTTACAATTAATATTAGCAACTGTCAATTAATCTATCTTGTCTAATATATGTAAGTCATTATTTTGGCTAAAGATAGGTTCAGATGTGGGTGTATTTTTAAAATTGTCCCCTTGTAAAATAAATAAACCAAAGTATTAATTGTAAGACCAAACACATACTAAATACGGGATGCAAGATGAGATATTTAAGACAATGAATATCAAACTACATGCATTAAATGTGATACCACATATACAACATGAGATGTAAGAAAATACATAGCTAACTACATGCACTAAATGGGAGACTACTATAAATGAGTAATGTAAAATGCGAGATTATATATGAGACGAGATACGAGAGATAACTAACTATACACACTAAATGAGAGACTAGTTATATGGAATATAATGTGCAAGATTAAAGAAGACATTCGACAAATAGCTAACTACATGCATTAAATGTGAGACTATTTATAAATGAGTAATGCGAGATAATGTATATCTAACTACATGCACGAAATACGAGAGTATGTATATACAGAGAGAGAGAGAGAGAGAGAGAGAGAAAATGTGATATGAGATATGCGAGATTCTTATATTTTCTTTGAATACGTAATCTCTTCAGACATCTATTCTATACTTTTAAATAGTAGATTTTGCCATTGAGATTCACTAAAATTTTATTCTCTATCGACTTTTCAAGTTTTTTTAAAAAAATTATAAGCATATGAGATATTAAATTTTGTATATGTGAACTAACATCAAGTTTGTCTATAATACTAACTTTTGTTGGATATTCAGAGGATTTTCTTGGTCATGCAGTAACAACATTTCTTGCTATAAATTTTCTTAGATGTGCAGTTGATTTAATATGCGCAATTGATTTAATATTTAATTCTTGAATTAAGTATATGTTTATGGTCCCATCTTTATGAGAATAATCACGGTCATTTGACTTTTGTTGCACATTATTGGTTGATTCTTATATATCATTTCAATTTTTAACTTTATCATCTTCGTCAATATTAACTTATTCTTTTTTTTGTCATCCCCACCAACATTATTTTTCTTGGATTTTCCCACCAACCTCTTTTTATTTTTGTTCATTCTCACCAAATGTCACTTATTTGTCACTTGTTAAAGTTAATTCTTCATTCAAAACCTATAAAATTTACAAATATGTAAGTAAATGCGAGATGTTATACATGTATCGCATCTCATATACATGATTGCGGGATGAAATATAGTTGTTTGATACATTGGAGATGAGATACATGTTTTAAAAGAAATACGAGACTAAGGACTAAACATATTTTTTCATGTGTTTTGCTTTAGAGGTTCGATAAACTCCAATTGATTTTATTTATATTCCCAACCATTTTTAACATCTTGGTATCATGTATTGTGTGTATTCTTGTTCACTAATGGTTGTGTCTTCCATGATAAACGGATGCATTTATATTTATAACAAAATATTATATTTTTACAACTTTTTTTTTGTTTATTTAGATAAATAGTGAGATAATAACCATTAAAAGAGAAACACATCCAACAACTTTATTAGGTTTTGTTTAATAACTAAACCCTGTTAAAAGAGAAACACCTTATTGATCCAACTCAATCATAGTTGTTTATTTTTTTGAGTAAAAAAGTATTATAGAAGCTAATATATTCCCCGAATGTAGAGAATAACAATATGGAGTATGCTAATTTGATCAACAATATAAAAACATTCTTTGATGCGAGATGCTATACGCGAGACCAAGTATAACCAACTTAGTGCGAGACGGGAAACACGAGCACAAGACGTGAGACTCTGTAAAAATATGTAGTTAAACAAGGAATTGCATACATGTATCATCAAAATTGTAATTGATTGACTTTACTATTTGTTGAATTTTATTTTCTTATTATTGGAAAAGTATGTTTCTAATATCTTTGATTCTCGTTTTTTAGAGTATCCATACTTAAAGTTTTTTGTTGTTTAACGACATGTTATTTTCGACGCGCCTCAAACCAAAGATAGTCTTCACATCTTTGGTTGTAATTACTACAAATTTTGAGTCCAATTCGAAAGCGTATTAATCAACGTTATATATCTTGATTATTTCGGCAATAAACTCACCAATTTTTTTTAATAAGTGTTTTATCGTTTTGCATATCATATGTAGATTTAAAAAGACTATAAAATGGTGTTCTCTTGTTCAATGTGAGCTTTTTATTTTATTTTTCTAATAATGACAGATATGAATGATCTTAAAAAATAAAGTTTTTGTACATTTTATGTAAAAATAAAAGACTATTGTTAATTATCGAGATACAAGACACGAGGTTAAGATAATAATTGCGAGACAAATGTAGATTGTCAAAACACGAAACTATTTTCAATTTCCAAAATTAAAAATAGAAGACAAATGTTTAGCTGTTAATACGCAAAATGTGAATCGTGTTCCGAGCAATTTTTTAAAATTTCAACCACTGAAAAAATTAATAATAAAAAACAATACCAAAAGCAGATACAACTCAGTAATGATAATAATCTATCCAACCATGTCGATGTTAAAATTGGAAAAAATCGAAAAAGATAGTCGTTATAATATACGAATGCATGATAAATTTTGGATGTAAAATTATATAACCGGTTCTTTTATTTTTTAGCAATCTATTCGGATGGCGAAAAAGGAGAAGAAATAAATATTTTTATATAAACTAGTTCGTCAGAGTGATGGAGCTTTTTCAAGAAAGACCGCCCCTCTATCATCGACAAACCCACTACAAAGCTTCGAAGGATACCTCCCGATACTCATCCATGGCGCGCTAGCATCCAAAGCAAATCTTTTTCCGATTGAATCCTCGTCAACCAAGTATTTTTCCTTCCTATCTCACCATATCAAGATATCACACGTAACTGTATATTTTGTGTTATTTATGCAAATTGCTTTTTTTTTCACAACCTTACTTTACTTACGATTTTCGTGTAGTGAAATTACACGTAACTGTTTGGATAAAACTGTTCTTTTATAATCTTTGTTTCGAGTGTATTCGTAACAGTTCTTTTATATGTTTTTGTTATGGTTTACCGTTTAAAATTTTGGTCATGTTAAGTTTTTTTTCGGGTATGAATCCGCAATCGCTATTCAGAGTGCAATGAGCGTGCACAAGGTAAACCCGTAAATCCTCAGTCTGACGCGATAGCAAACCAACGTCAGAACGTAAACCACACAAGGTGTCAGACTCAGCCAAGAAAGCGTATATAAAGGGACTCAAACTCATGACCTTTGGTCACAAACATGTCTTACTCAATCAACTCGGCTACCCCGGTTACCCCTATTGGAACCATGTTAAAAAATTCTTAGTACTTCTACATTAAGAAACTTCGATACCTAAGAAAAGCAGTAATGAAACTAAGATCACTACCGCGGAGGAGGTAAAAGCTTTGAGGAAGAACCGCCATCTTTAAGGACAAAAATCAAGAAGTTACAATACGAATTTGGGTTTGGATCAAAAACAAAAGAGACCATACATGAAAACAGATAATAACACATCTACCATGATAAACGAAAGAAGACTCCATTTGAGCTAATGCTCAGGTACTAGTGTGTGTAGTGACTGATACTTTCTCATAACCAATCAAGTATGGTCCAAACGTTGAACATAACCAAGTACGAAAAAGGGTCGATGAATTCCAATTCATACCTCTTCTGCTACAAAACAGCATGCAAAAGCAAGATACAGAGAACTCCGCTAAAACATTTCGTCACTTCAAAAATATTTTTTCTCCTTAAAATGAATTTCTTTATTAACACTCTTTACATTACTAGACAAGATAATTCGATTATAATTCAATAGAACTCCTTTGGTATTTTAAACACAGAACACAACAACATTAGAGGATTCTGTCTTGAAAATCTGTCATTAGATTCGATGCCAAAGAGCTCAGCTTCTTTCCTGTCTCTCCAGCCATGCTTTTAAGCGAAGAAATGTCTTGCTGTGCCTACAAAACAAAAAGCAAGAGGTAAATGGATATGGAAGCACTAAAATTTTAGAGGACGAGAAAATATATATATATAGGGAGGATATTTCCTCTTTTGCTAAAAAGAAAATGTGGCGCAACGGTAAAACAAAAAAGAAGGGAAGTGCTGCCCCTTACAAACTCCTGTAAATATTTGTGGAAAACTTTGGAAAGCATTGCAATCAGCCTTTTTTTCCCCCAATATTGAGCCCAACTCCCAAGCAATAGATTTAAATAGATTATTAGCTTATCTATCCTCTAAAGATTTTCTGGAAAAATATGTAATATTGAATATATTGCAAGACGAACCTGGAAAGAAAGCCGGTTGAGCAGGTCACTGGCAGTGATATCAAGAGCAGAATCATCATCTTCGTGACCGAAAAAGTCAGCACTCGAAATGGCTCTAGAGCTCTGTTTATTAACCAGAGAGCTATTAATAGCATGAACAAACAATAAACGTGTTTGAAAAGTCTTCAGCTTATATAATTTCAATTTGTAGAAAACTTAACAAAATAATTAGTATTATTCAAGGAGAAACTAAAAAGAAGTTTTAAACACACCTAATCTTGTGGACATATCAGTTCTATACTTTTCTCCAAATAGATGTTACAACTTACAACGGTTGCTTAAAAACTCGCTGGGGGATTCTTTTGTATTTTTCGAACTATGAAAGATCTTGAATATTTCATGCCAGTGGTACATCCGAACATAAAAGATAACAAATAAGCAATACTTATGGGTCTACCTTTGAAGCGATGTTTAGAGGAAAATATGAAGAGAGTACTAAGAAAATAAATTGGACAAATAAAATTAAAGATTAATGATTTATCGTGCCACACCAGTATGTAAACCTTGTTGTCCCCAAATTTATATATTTGCGGGGCGCGGCACACAAGCACCGGATTTGTATCCATTGCTTTTTCTATCTCTACAAATAGGAGCTAAGTAAAATATTTTAGAATTTTAATCAGCTACGTAGAAACTTACCGAGAATTTCTGCAAGGTAACTTGAGCTTCATTATTAGCAGCTTTGCTGGGGTCCCCAAAAAACTGAGCAGAGGATATAGATTTTGCATTTGAGAATTTCTTCCTTGCCTCATCAGTTTCCTGAATCTGAGAAAAAGAGAATAAGATATAATTACAACCACATCGAAATGCAGGTTTATTTAAGTTGACACGTGAACTAGTCATCTAACAAGTGGTCAAACTTTGGTGTCTGGATCTTCAAAAAGCACACGTCTCTTTCTTTATATTCTTAATCAAATAATAAATAGAAAAACCCCTGCTTAAACAAGGAAACTGACAGTTTTTCCGAAGAATTCTATACCAATATCCAAACGACCATTAAATGTAATATTCCCCTGCAATCACTCTGTCCATATAGAGCACCAGGAGAGCCATGGGCCTACAACTATGCAGATGCAATATTCATAGCCAGAATTCTAACTGTGTGGTGAAACAAAAAAAGCATACAACCTTACTACCTTGTTATAACACGGAGCAACGGACTTAACAGGGGAGAGAAACACGGGAAACACTAATATTAAAGCTACAAACACCATGGCCCCCAAATTAAGAAATGAAAAGTAGAACAGAACCATACAGATTCAAACTAATGTCAGTATAGTGCTAAGCAGACTCCATCAATTTTTAATCCCCTCAACAGAAAACAAAGTAATGGACACAGATCTATGAATCACGTATCTGTCTCGGAGTTTGCAATCTTGTCAAAGTCAGTCAATGTAATGGAAGCTCAAGCAAGGAATTAAAAAATGAAAGGCTCAACAAACAAAAAGTGCAGAAGCAATGAAAGACAAGTGGAGAAGAAGGTTCTAAAAACTTGTTTGAGGCAGGTCTGCAGCGGTTAGGTACTGTACCAGGACTGATCAATGAGGCAGTGACTTTAGTGTTATATATTTTTAATATTATTTGTAAATATTCAAAACATGTATGAAAATATATTTACTAAACATGATTCCATCCCTTACCATTTTTATAAACCTAATCACGTGAAAAAAAAAAATCATAACATTGAGATCAGAATATAGAAAAAAAAATTAAAAATAAATATCAAGAAAATGAAATCATAGACATCCAAGATTATGCATGAACATCAAGGATGACAATGGTGTTGCCTCTAAGTCTGAAAAGAGGAAGGCCCGCTGCAAAACCATTGCCGGATGACCTGACTGTCGTTAGATTGTTTTCTAAATAAATGGAAGATGAGTAGAGAGGAAAATACCAGCATGAAGGAATAAGCTAGTTGACGGAATATGGAGAGAGAGTAGTAGATTAAAAAATAAAAAATTAAGAGTTTCTGATTTAGAAACTACAAAACCCTATTTTTGCTAAAACCTACTTTTGACATGTTTTTTTGCATCATACCATTGACCCGCCTCATCGACCCAAAACCTTTATTCCCAAACATTACAAGGAAATCGAAAAGGTTCGGCAACTTTACTGCCCAGGCATCTCCACCAGTTTAAGAACACTGGTGAAGAATGCTCAAAATCATTGTGTTTGGTAAAATCCATAGCTCCCACAGAATTTGACCGGAGTTAACATTGTAAAGTTGAACCCATGGTTTCCATACAATTTTACTGAATTTAACATTGCTTAATCAAGTCGCAAAACAAAAAGAAGGATAGAAACAGACTTACTTGAGCTTTTGAGGAACCCGAGCTTGATTTCTTCTGAAATCCGCTATCCATTCCAAAATCAGAAAAGAAACTTGTCGATGATTTTGGGGGAGCAACATGGTTCAGTGTCCGTGAACTACCCGAACTATGCTCTCCAGATTGAACATTTTCTGAATACTCAAAACGTGATGCAAAAGATAAACCAACTGAGGGAGAGCTGTTAGTTGAAGACGGAACTGGGACAACAGCTTCTTCAGGTTTCTGGTCATAGAGATTTTCGCTTGGCTGCGTAATGCACATTATACATAAAGAAGGATGATCTTTAGTTCTTCCTTAAATCGAACTGTGGATAAAAGCCAAAATTAGATACAAAAAAAGTATCAAGGAGTAATCTTTACCTTAGTCGTAAGCTTCCGAGCACCAAGCCCTCCAGTCTTTCCTGTTTTCTTTGCTCCAATAGGCTTCTTAACTGCACTAATAACACCCGGACGTGAAGCTCTTGGCGACGGAGGGCCACTGGATGTTTCTTGTTTGACTATTAAGCTTTCTTTAGGAGATTCAATCTTATTAACATCAGTATGTCCATTAGCTGTTTCTGCTGGCACAGAATCAACAGGTGATGGTTGCAAGGCTGCCTCTTCCGCAATGCTTTTAGCAACTTCTTTCGAAAGAATTTGTCTGTACAGCTCAGCAGCTCTTGATGTATACTTGGCCTCAATTTTTCCTCCACCTGACCATCCATGCTGCTTGAAGAAAACCTGTGCACGGGTGTTCCCACCAAAGGCCATGGTTCGTAGCTGCTCAGTGTTCCACGAGTCTAGATTGGTAGACCTAACCAAATAGATATTTCATTAGTTGCTTAGAGAAAAATAATCCAATAAAAAATTTCATAACACAAACAGAAACAAAACTGGGCATATTAACACTTAGCAACTTCACGAGCTATGCCAAAAAATATAGACAGCGGTGCCAGCTAATTGGGTTTTATATGAGCAGATTAGTTTGGCAAGATACTTAAGCAACGGTGCAAGAGGCTTCGAAGGTGAAAACATTGAATGACATACACAGTATAAGACACGTTTGACTATAGTGCAAGCCTTCTATAAACGGGTGAAAACAAACAGGCTGTGTAATAAAATGAACTAAATAGTTACCAATACACGTTCAGACAACTTTTGAAGTAGTCCAGTTTGTAGGACCTTATTGATGATGCAGTATATACGTACATTATTTGTTAGCGATGTTGACAATGTAGGGGAGATAAAAAAATTATACGAATGATGTCGAACTGACTCAATATATCATGACAGATAAAAGTAACTTCTACAGTGAATACGTCCAGGTACCAAAGGTATACCTAATACTAGGAAACAAGTAATAGGGACATAAGCGAGGACAAATCATGTTCATACTCTAGATTTATATGATTGTTTATGCATTATACTATTTCCCTTCTTGATCGTTAGATGATAGTTTTCAGAGTCAAGCCAAATCTGAAGAAGGTTCTAATCTAATAGACATGAGGGCTTCGACTCAAATCTCTCATACATACAAAAGGTAGTGAGACCAAAACATCATATAATAAGGTACGTAGATCTATGATGAATCACCTACAATTGTTTAAAGGATTCTTAACCTGACTGGCTCTGCAATCAAATTACTTTAGAGGGGAATACACATTTTAGAATCCAGACACCTATCCATATGCATCTAAAGAGACGAAACAACTCACATTTATAAACCCAGGTGATATACATGAGTATATCTTAAATCATCCAGTAATCATCATTTCCAAACTTTGGAGATCACCAATACAATACTTATCACATTTGGATTCCAATAGAGAATTAAGTATCACCATGCATGCAGACAGAAAAACAGAAAGCATCATTCTAATCCATCGGCGCAAAGTTAATCACGCTTAACGCAAAACTCTAGATCAACATCAACGTGCATCACAAACATATCGAATCAAAAAGACGAATCCGTAAATTACCTGACGAAGCTGATATGAACACCGAGACTCCGGTGAGTGGCGGAGCAATCAATGCAGAGGAAGATCCCATACGTAACCGACGCCCACGTTGGGTTCCTCGCATTACAATCGAAACACATCTGAAACCGAAAACGAATAATTAAAAAAAAAACAAATATACATGAATATTGTGAGATCTGAAACACAAAATCGTACAGATCTGAATCAGATCTGAGTGAGAAGGGGGACGAAGATAGGGATTCGGTTACCTTGTTATCAGATTTGGCTTTG